>ML677349.1:32782126-33028650 GCA_007922305.1 Dermatemys mawii
TATGTAAAATGTACTGTGAATCAATTTAGCTTTGGAAGTCTTACGGCTTCTTTACTCATTAGCCAGGACTCTACATGGTAACGGTTGATTTTAGAACGTGGACCATTGACTGTAGATTTATTCACATGCCCCAATGATTGATAGACCTAACTAGGTATATTTTATAGAAAGCTTGCTTCCATTGTGCATGCTTCAGTGATGTTACACTGATGCTGTGTCATAAATATTCTCCATCAGCCATGTTTGCTGCTTATCTGAGTTGAGTTAAAATGTTGTTTGTAGCTCCAGTTGTGAAAGCAGCAGCTTCTTTTCCACCTTCCATTATTTCTTTTTGCCATTAATCCTTTCAGGTGCAGATTTTGTTTGTGATGGGGGGAAGTAGATAGAACTTTCAAATCAATAATCTGTTAGTTGATGGTAGTAAAATATAGAACTTGGAGGGGAAAAAAAGCATTTTCAACACAAGGAGGGAAATTATGATCTAAAAGAGTGTTTGAAGTTGTAATTTAGAGGGGCCTATTATCACATAGGACTTGTTTCATTAGACTAATTAACTAATGGAAATATCAATAGTTGCATCTGTTTGGCAGGGTTATCAGACAGGTTATTGTTAGGGTCAGTAGCAATCAGGGTCCAGCTGGCAAAAAGTAAGAGATGACATTCCCCAGACTTCACCCACAAACCAAGTTCCACCCCCTGGAGACACGAAAAAGAGAAATCATTCACAGTAAACTGTGCAGATCTTCATAAAAAGATAATCTCGCTCCTTTATTGCATGCTTTGACCAGCAGTGAAATAATTGACAGTGCTGATATTTAAATCATATTTGTTACATTTCAGCATTAACTTCTCATTGAGATAAAAGGAGCAATTCACATCTCTTTTAGTGCTGTTGTTTGAGGCTTTCTGCAGACTCAGGTATACATTGTGGCATTGGTTTATATGTGCTTCACATTTTGAAATGTATCTTTGCCACTGTAAGGGCCAAAAAAAAAAAAATATTTTAAAAACGAAGCAAATCTTAGAGTCTGAAATTCAAGAAAGCAACTACCAAGGAAAAAAAAGTACCAAATCACCCAGCCACCACAAATTAGTCCAGTTCAGTCCTTGATTGCTGTGATGCTAATGAAACCCAGAAAAAAAGAGAACTCCATTGACTACTTCGTGTGCAGGCTGAAAAGCTTGGAAAAAAATACAAAAAAAAAGTTCAGGAGAGGGGTGGAAAATCTTAGGTGTATATCATCTCCAACACTGGAGCATGGAGAAAGTAAGAACAGCTATTGGTCAAATCTAGCTGGAAAGAGGGAACAAAACCTGAAGAGGAATCATTCCTCGTTCTCCTCAAAATGGTGGTGAACTTCTGTGTAAATTTGTTGTGCTCAGGCCTCGGGGATGATTTTGAGAGGCATGGCCAGCGGGTGAGGAAGTAGCTGCTCTCTGATTCATGCCGGCAAACTGGTGGTGTTGTAAGCAGTGGCATAGCTAGGAGTGGAAATTTGTATGGGCCCCAACTTATGAAGGCAATGAGCAAAGGTCTGATGTCACAGCCAGTCATGTTATATGAATATCTTGGATATTAATGCATGTTATATCTCATTTGAACGCCGGGGGCAGGATTGTTGGGGGATAGCTAGGTTAGACCAGGGACTTGAGTGTACGCAGCCTGGGAGCAGAGCTGGCCAATGGAGAGGAGCAGGACAGTTAGCCCCACAGGCAGGCGTGAGTTAAGCTGGGGTGGGCAGGGGGATTGATTGGCACTTGCATGGGGTCTGGCTCTCGCTGAGGTTGTCTGGGCTGGGTGGAGGCAGCCATGGGGCTGGAGGGGCTGCCGCTCTCGACACTTCACTGGCCACAGCATTCCACAGACAGCCCAAGAGCCACCTGCTATTTTGCCAGAGGTTCCTGATCCATAACCAGCTTCTGCATTCACACAGGCTCATGTGTGGGTGGCCTGGGTGCTCTATGAGCGAGCCATGGTCCACCCAAGCCTACCAGTGGTTATGCCCGATACTGCTCCCACTGAAGTCAGGGATAAAATTTCCTTTGATGTCAGAATCAGCCCCAAATTTCTTCTGTGTGGATTGTGAGGTTCAGAGCAGGAAGTACTGGATGAGGGGACCATAGAGAGGGACTAGCACTCCACAGGTGTACCCTGAGTTCAACAGATTTCACCATGGATCTTGGGTCATCCATTTGGTTAGAGGGTCACAACAACAGTCTCGTCTCTGCAGCTAAAAACCTCTCCACCCCCAGGGGATGATAAATCACAAAGTGTATGTTTCATCTTGTGGGGTTTTCCAGGGGAGTTTTCTCCTGCGGTAGATCTTTCCTGAGGAGACATGATAGACTGACATGATTTACAGTGGTTTGAGAGACATTTTTGCTGCAACACTGACGCTGGGTTCCACAGTTTGTAAATGTCTTATTATAAATATCCAAGATGAAACACTAGAATTAAAAGTAGCTTTGAATGTCTGACAGCAGAATGGCTCAAATACATATTCTGGAGGTAAATCAAGCAGTAACATAAAGTGCCTCAAAATTTCCCTAGGAAGGGTTGGGTACAAAGCTAGTGTCAGAATGTAATCATTGTAATGAACAGCAGAACCCAGACATACATGATTGTGAAGTTGAAGTAACCTAGGATCTGATCCTGCTTCCTGTAAAGTCAAAGGGAATTTTGCCGTGGACACCTGTGATGTCAGGATGAGGACATTTGATTCCAGTGGATCTGGGCCTTAGTCTCATATTCTTTTCAAAACAATGTTTTAACCAAGCTATGACCCAGACTGGCTGCTGGGAAAAGTTCTGAAGAACCATTTTAATTTTTTCTCAGTGTTGTAATCTAATTGGAGGCTAAGGTAGGGGGGCGGGCTCGTAGAGGGAAAAAAAAGACAGGACACAACAAACGCATGTTTTTCACATGGCTTACACTTAGACAACGATCATTTGCTTTATATGAAAAAGTGAGACAACAGCATCGTCATCCCATGCCTACTTATTTGTATTTTGAATAGAAATAGTTGCACCAGTGACTGATGTATCCAGTAGTCACAAAGGTATTTTTGAAGCAGCTTAAATAAGAACTCCCTAATGAAAAAAATGCACTGGTTGGAAATCAGTCAATTTAATTACTGTGTTTTATGAAAGCCATTACCCTTTGCTGATTACTAGAGTGATAAAATCTTTAAGCTTTGGTAGCCTCCATAGGGGGTGAGCTGATCTAAGTAGCGCAGAAACCACTCATTATCACCCTAAATACTTGTGTTTCTCATTACAATATTCATTACCTTCAGTTACTTTGGATGCATTGGTGTGTTTCCCCAGTGGAGAAATAACAATATGTTAAGTTAAAACTTAACATTTAAATCTGTTTTCCAGTTTCAAATCAGGTTATCCCTAGCCATTCACAAATATACTTGTGGGGGTATATATGGGAATAATGTCCACATCTTAAATGATAAAAGAATGTGATTTATCTTGTACCTTCCATCTCTCTCTCTCCTTCTTCTGCATAGTTTCTGAGAGCCTCACACACTTATTAATAGATTATGTTCTTATGACACCCCGGTGAGCTAGGGAAATACTGTGCTCATTTTACACATGGGAAACTTAAGTGACTGGTTCAAAGACACACAAGAAGCGTATAGCTGGACTAGTAACTGAACCTAGATACCCTCAGTGCCAGTCTAGTGCCCTGTCCACTAGACTGTGTTTCCCTTCCTCTTACAGATTTGTCCTTCTTATTGCTTCACCTGTACTCTGCCTACTCACTTATGTTCATTGCAGACTCCTCCTAGCATTCTAAACCTTTGAGCAGCTTCAACAGCTGCCATTGTTTTCAAAGTGATCTGCCAAAGACTTCTTTAAAACCCAGAATTGTGTTTATATCATAGGTGCTGGAACTAGGGGTGCTCCTGCACCCACTGGCTCAAAATGTTTTCCATTATATACAGGGTTTACAGATTGTCTAAATGAGTCTCCCCACCCCCACCATACAAATTGTTCCAGCACCCCTGAATATCAGTTTTTCTTTCTTTAAAAAAAACTTAAAATCTGTATACATGGAGGTTTCTAACAATATTTTCCATTTATTTACCATAGAAATATGAGGAATGTCAATTCTTACCTTCCCTAGTTTTGCTGGAGGACTCCTTGGGAGTCTCAGGAAATCTTTCGGGTGTCCTTTATGTCTAAATGTTAGGAAGGGAAGCAGTGACCATGAGATGCTCAAGTTCAGGATCCTGACACAAGGAAGAAAGGAGAGCAGCCAAATACAGACCCTGAACTTCAGAAAAACAGACTTTGACTCCCTCAGGGAACTGATGGGCAGGGTGCCCTGGGAGGAAAACATGACGGGGAAAGGAGTCCAGGAGAACTGGCTGTATTTTAAGGAAACCTTATTGAGGTTGCAGGAACAAACCATCCTGATGTGTAGAAAGAATAGTAAATATGGCAGACGACCAGCTTGGCTTAACAGTGAAATCCTTGCTGATCTTAAACACAAAAAGAAGCTTACAAGAAGTGGAAGACTGGACAAATGAGCATAGAGGAGTATAAAAATATTGCTCAGGCATGCAGGAGTGAAATTAGGAAGGCCAAATCACATTTAGAGTAGCAGCTAACAGGAGATGTTAGTAGTAGCGAGAAGGGTTTCTTCAGGTCTGTTAGCAACAAGAAGAAAGTCAAGAAAAGTGTGGGCCCCTTGCTGAATGAGCGAGGCAACCTTGTGACAGAGGAGGTGGAGACAGCTAATGTACTCAATGATTGTTTTGACTCTGTCTTCACAGACAAGGTCAGTTCTCAGACTACTGCACTGCGCAGCACGGTATGGAGAGGAGGTGACCAGTCCTCTGTGGAGAAAGAAGTGGTTCAGGACTATTTAGAAAAGCTGGACGAGCACAAGTGCATGGCGCCAGATGTGGTGCATCTGAGGATGCTAAAGGAGTTGGCCAATGTGATTGCAGAGCCATTGGCCATTATCTTTGAAAACTCATGGTGAATGGGGGAGGTTTCAGATGACTGGAAAAAGGCTAATGTAGTGCCCATCTTTAAAAAAGAGAAGAAGGAAGATCCGGGGAACTACAGGCCAGTCAGCCACACCTCAGTCCCTGGAAAAATCATGGAGCTGGTCCTTAAGGAATCAATTCTGAAGCACTTAGAGGAGAGGAAAGTGATCAGGAACAGTCAGCATGGATTCACCAAGGACAAATCATGCCTACTAATCTAATTGCCTTCTACGATGAGATAACTGGCTCTGTGGATGAAGGGAAAGCAGCAAATATGTTATTCCTTGACTTTAGCAAACCTTTTGATAAGGTCTCCCACAGTATTCTTGCCAGCAAGTTAAAGAAGTATGGGCTGGATGAATGGACTATAAGGTGGATAGAAAGCTGGCTAGATCATCAGGCTCAATGGGTAGTGATCAATGCTCCATGTCTAGTTGGCAGCTGGTATCAAGTGGAGTACCCCAAGGGTCAGTCCTCGGGCTGGTTTTGTTCAATATATTCATTAATGATCTTGAGGCTGGTGTGGACTGCACCCTCAGCAAGTTTGTAGATTACACTAAACTGCGAGGCGTGGTGGATATGCTGGAGGATAGGGATAGGATATAGAGGGACCTAGACAAATTAGAGGGTTGGGCCAAAAGAAATCTGAGGAGGTTCAACAAGGACAAGTGCAAAGTCCTGCGCTTAGGACAGAAGAATCCCAGGCACTGCTACAGACTAGGGACTGAATGGCTAAGCAATAGTTCTTCAGAAAAGGACCTATGGGTTACAGTGGACAAGAAGCTGGATATGAATCACAGTTTGCCCTTGTTGCCAAGAAGGTTAACAGCATTTTGGGTTGTAGAAGTAGGGGCATTTCCAACGATCGAGGCAGTGATCATTCCCCTCTCTTCAGCACTGGAGAGGCCTCATCTGCAGTACTGTGTCTAGTTTTGGACCCCATACTACAGGAATGATGTGGATACATTTGAAAGAGTCCAGCGGAGGGCAACAAAAATGATTAGGGGGCAGAAGCACATGACCGACGAAGAGAGGCTGAGGGAACTGGGATTGTTTAGTCTGCAGAAGAGAAGAATGAGGCGGGATTTGATAGCTGCTTTCAACTATCTGAAAGGGGGCTCTAAAGAGGATGGATTTAGACTGTTCTCAGTGGTAGCAGATGACAGAACAAGGTGTAATAGTCTCAAGTTGCAGTAGGGGAGGTCTAGGTTGGATATTTGGAAAAACATTTTCACCAAAAGGGTGGTGAAACACTGGAATGAGTTACCTAGGGAGGTGATGGAATCTCCATCCTTAGAGGTTTTCAAGGTCAGGCTTAACAAAGCCCAGGCTGGGATGATTTAGTTGGGGATTAGTCCTGCTTTGAGCAGGGTGTTGGATTAGATGACCTGAGGTCCCTTCCAACCCTGAGATTCTATGATTCTAAGGGAGTTGTAATCTCTAAGAAAGATATCCTTTCTCTCAGATGTTAGCTAGGTATTGGAGTTAAAGGCATTAACAAAAACAACCAAAAATTAAGGTTTTAAACAGTCTGACTAAAAGCCCTTTGACTCTCAATTGCTCAGTTTTCAGTCTCTTATGATGTAACATTACACTAGGTTTCCAGAGAGTTTGCCAGGGGAGACAAGACTTGGATTTCTAATATGAAACAAGAAAACATCTCCTAGTCCTTTTGCTATATGATGAAGCAAAAAAGGCTCAACTCCAAGTGTTTTTGTTATTGTGTCACATTTAAAATAGCCTCATGTTTCCTACTTTTCCCACAAAGGCCCAGATCCTCCCGTGGAGAGGGAGAGTGAACAAAGTACATGTAACTGATGTTAATCATGTAGCTTAATGCACTGCTAGTTAGTTAGGTGCTCAGATGCTGTGGAAGAAGAGAGAATAGACTAGGGGATCATCCTAAAACCTGCAGGAGGAAGAGCAAGGTCACATATACCTTCCCACATCACCCAGCCTGGGGGCGAGGGGTAGGGGAGAAGATTTGCCCCCTTGCAGAAAAGGCAGTGGGGCTGGCTGCAAACTTGACACATCCCTTTCCTGGAAGCTCTGTTTATTTGCACTAGCTCAGGCCTCAATGTTGGATCCCCAGCTGTGGCTGCCCTAAATCCTGTGGGCAGGCTCTTTGAAAAAAATAATGCAGCCCCAGGCTTTCCTGAGGCTTTTCTAGTCCCTCAGCACTGACCTTGGGTGGGCTGTATTAAATACAGCAGAGCAGCCAAATGCTGACAATGAAAACATGCACCTTAAAATGATCCGTTAATGTATAGGAATAATAAAAAATTCATAAGAAATCCACCCCCCCATCCCCGCCCATTGTAAAAACCATTGTGAATGTAGATGCATAAGCCCTATTTCAAATGTTAGGTTTTAACCTAATATAGTGTTGTTCCACTGGGAAAACCAACTGATGCTTCTGAAAAGACTGGTAAATATGCATAGTTCGTATGTAATGCAGAGTATTAGTGGGAAAATACCTCACACCGAATTCTCTTAAATATATGTTAGTATGTGTGCAGTGCATTCATGCACTCTCATTGTGGGCATAAATGCTTCATGGAGATAAACCTTCTGGTAGAAGAGTTAGTTTGTATAATTAATCTTCTGTGGTTTCAACCTGCCACATTCAACAGCAATTTGAGTTCTGAGGGAGTCCTTAATTATGGTGTTAATTACTTAATTAATTAGTTATGGTTTGCAAAATTATGTTACATTTAATAGTACAAAGCTATTGAATTCATGATTTAGAAAAAGAGCCACTTAGCTTAAAAATCACAGCAGAGGATGCAGAGACATTCAGGGCCTTAATATACACTACCCAGCAGCTAAGGTTGCACATCGGAAGTTTAATTTTTCTGTCCGTAGGTTGTGTCATCCTGTATGGAATGGCTCATGACCATAAGTGCCTACCTCAGGGCAGATTGTCAGGAAGCAGGGCAAAAACTCCAAACTGGTTGTATGCTCTATCGTTAGATTTCACCAACTGTGAACTCCTAAAGCACTGTAACAGTCTTGCCACGAAGTCACAAACTGTCCCCTTGGGATTCCGGTCTATCTTGCTACCAAGGCAAGCTGGACTTTATGATAGATGGTTCCTTCCCCCAAAACTCACAACAATAATGAGGTTACTCCCAGTCCCAAAGGATGAGTCACTTACACCGGGTCAATTGTACTCAGCTCTCAAAGCAAAGACTTGTAGCCACTCTGTAACAAACTCACTAAAGGTTTAGTAATTAGGAAAAAGAAATGAGAGTTATTTACAAGGTTAAAGTAGGTAAAGCTACACACAAAAATGAGGCACTAACGTGAATTCTAAAAGTAACAAGCTTCCGTAATAAGCAACCTTTGATGTCCTATAGGGCTAACCCAAGCCAAGCACCTTGGGGTTCTCTTGCTTCCGTTTAGGAATATTTGCCCAAACAGCATTAAAGATACCAATATCTCCTTAACAGGAATTTTTATGCCCTTCTCCCAAAATTCAAGCTGAGATGGGATACGGGTTTGTGCACATACCGTCTTCAGAGGGGGAAGCAATCAACAAAGTCTTCTGTCCAGAATGGCTTGTCTGTTGTCAGTAGACCTTCTGTTGGGGAGGAGAGAACACCTCTTGTGGTAAACTAGCACTTCACACTTGGTAATGCTTCTTCCCGACTGTGAGGAAATTACAGACTTAAACCTTTTTATAGTTACAGAGCAAACATTTGAACATTACCTTATAACATGTGATACAGGTATTATAAGTAAGATTCATCCATGTAGCATTCCACAAGCATCCTACAAAATCTAAACACTAAATACATTCTTATAACACTAATATTTATTTCAGCCATAGTACCACACATGTGAACCATACTGGTTTCCAGCTGTGCATTTGTCAATGTTCAGTAAGGCCCAAGGCCTTGGCATGAGCTGGCACTTGGACTGCCAGCATCACAGGTTGTATTATATTGCTGTGTGTTCGATGTCTCTATAGTGTACTTTGAAGGACAGCAGTGTGTCTTTAAAACAAAAATCAGCTTCTTCATGTTGATGCTTTCAAAGAAATGAAATCTAGGTAACAGAAGCAGTTCTCATGCAAAGGAAAAGTACAGCTAGTAGGTTGGGTTTGTTTGTTAGTAGAACTCATTTGCAGGTCCCTGTCAGGTGAGAGTCCACTGAAAACTGAGAGTAGTGGGAAAAGCCTCCACAATCCCTGTTCAACTAGGAACCCTAGACTGAGCCATAGATTCATAGGCTATAAGGGACCACTGTGATCATCTAGTCTGACCGGTTGCATAATGCAGGCCATAGAACTTCCCCGGAATAATGGAGCAGTTAAAAAAACATCCAGTCTTGGTTTCAAAATCACCAGTGATGGAGAATCCCCCAGAACAGTTGGATACGTTGTTCCAATGGTTAATTACGCTCACAGTTAATGTGCTGGGAGGCTGGACAGCATGGAAAGACAGCACTGGCCCGGAATGGGAGGGGGCCAGGCCAACCAGTCGATGCAAAATTCATTTCTTTTTCTAGGTGGCTCTGGCCTGAGTTTCAGGCTGTTTTCCTCTGGTAGAACTCAGAGGCAAGTTCTCTTTCCATTGTAGCTTCCCCCGTTAGCACAGAGGGTGATATTTACATCCCCAATCGCCTATTGAGTTGAATCTCTAGAATGGCTGACTCCAAGCATTCAAAAATCATGTCAGCCCTCTTTCCCTGCAGAATCATGAACTTTTAAAAAACAAGAGGTGTTTGGGTTTATTTGGTTTCTGGTTTTGAGCCCTTTGGATTCACATTTTTCAAGCTTTTCTCTGCAGCCCTGAGGATTAGAAATGACCTTTTTTAAAAAATGCTGAGATTCTAATGAGCTTTAAGTGAATGCTGAGAGTCATGTGGCTCCAGGACTTGGGACTTTATGAAAAACCACTGAAGTCTTCCACTAAAATTGCAGCAGTTGGCAACACTAAAAAATGGAAATTGAACCGGAACTGAGAATCTTATAGAAGACAGATGATGATGCGGGTGGGGAGAGTTTGTCACTATGTTTGTGATGCTCCCAATACATTTATGGTGCAGTAGAATCTATTGATAATAAATAACTTGGAAATCCTTGCTCCCCAGGACAGCACTTGGTGGAGGCAACATGGGTAACTTCTGTGGAGCGTGGTGGAGCTGTGATGATGTCCCTCTTACACACATACTTAGTGACTGGTCATTAAACTTAATTAAAGTAGCCTCATATTAGATGCTTTATGTGTGGCTGTCCAGAGAGGAGAGGCCTAGTAAACACTGAGCCTTATCCCACTCCCATTGAAAAGTCATAGATTTCAGTGGAAGCAAGTGCAGGTATGGACAAAATAGCCATGAAATGGGTGGGGAAAGACCCACAGTTTTACTTGGGTCGACCTGCAAGTCTTTTCCTCCACCTTTTGCATGTCAGATCCCCCTTTACACACATGCTTGGTGGGCTCAGAAAGGGGGCTTGCCTTCTGTTGACTGCTGACAGCAATCTGCACACCCTTCCCCTGCAAAATTAAACCAAGCAATGCCCTTGCTGGGAGCCCACTCCCGCAGGAATGATTCACCTGCTTCTTTACCCAGATGACTAGGCCCACTGGCTTCATTGACATTTTTTAATTAAAAACAATATGGACATGAACAATCAGGAGATTATAAGATAAGCGTGAGATTTTTTTAAAAATGACCCAAGGGAACATTCCTACCTATAAGCCTATCTCCGTATGGCTGTTCAACCCTTTTCTCCATAGCGCAATAGTAATGCAGGATGTCAATGTGTTCACGTTACTTAAAAACAACAGAAGAGATGCCGTTTTAAACTACAGCTTGGAAATTCATTTGTTTGAGACCCTGGATGTAAGATCTTTGTAAGTGTACATGGCAGACCTTCAACCAAAGCCAATATTATAGGTGCAGCTGGTGATGCTGTCTATAGCTAATGTTGCCTGACGCTTCCCAGTTTTCAACCACTTATAACTTTACCAATGCTTCAGACTCAAATTTTCCATGCTTGGCATCGGCTTCAGGCTGAACATTTTTGGAAAGACGGTTCTGCCATTTCCAAGCTTGAGAGGAAGGGAAAGAACATCATTTTGCCCACGTTAGATTTTTTTTTATCAGCTGTTTTGTTGAAAAGCTTGAGTGTCTCCCTGCTTTAGAACAGTCAGGCAGAAAGGGAGGTCAATTTAGCAGGGGGCAATTTAGCAAATTGTTGGCGTGTCGTCAGGGCTGTGTCTTTTGCTGCTTTTGTGGGAAAACACACCTTTGCAAGAAAATCCCTTGAAATTTGATTCCATGATCCCATACCCTTTCTTCCCAGGATTCCTGTGGGGATGTGGACTGAGGATGAATCAGGGACATGTAGTGATGCAGGCTATTTTCTGTGGGACCCCGCCTTGTTTGTTACAGACGTTGGCAGGTGTGCAGTGAATGAGGCAAGAAGCTGCCCAAGAAGAAAGGATGGGCTCATGGTTGAGACATTTGAATACTGTTGTAGAGAACTGGGTTCCAGCCCTGCTTCTGTGGCATCATTCCCGTCTGAAGCTAGGCAAGTCATTTAACCCAGACTTTTCCCAGGTAGTCACTCATCTTATGTCCCTTGTTTTCAGGGTGCCTGACTTGAGACCCTGGTGTCTGATTTGAAAAAGTTCTGAGTGCTCAGAGCCAGTGGTGGATTAATGCATGGGCCCACAGCCAATTTGGGCGTCCTCGCATGAGTGCCATAACCTGTGTAGAAGTGGGGAGGTAGGTGGAGGGTCCACAGCTCCCTACAGCGGCCGCGGCTCCCTGGTGGCTCTTACCATTGCCCAGTTCTGGCCTCTGGCCTGATGAGGGGGCGGGGCCTTGTGGGGAAGAGGAGGAGCAGGGAGAGGGGGCCCACTTCAGTCCCTCACTAGGAAGAGGCTGGCGCCATTAGCAGGGGCCACACATCACAGCAGGGAAGCCGACCAGCCTGTTGCAAAGTGCAGCCCCTGTTGCTGCTGCTACACCCATGTAATGAAGTGGGTGGACATGGCCCTTGTGATTCCAGCACCTCATGGTGGGGGGGGACCAAATATTCTTTGTGCCCTAGAGCCCCAATAAACCTTTATCTGCCTCTGCTCACAACTGCAGCTGAAGTCAATGAGAGCGGTGCTCTGAACATAGAAAGTGCTCTATAGTGCTAAGTACTCTGAAAAAGCAGACGCTGGGCATGTCAAATTGAGTACACAAAGTTCATGGACACTTTCGATCTTAATATCTCTATGCATCAGTTAGGAATGTAGGAATTGCTGTTCTGGTTGAGACTGAGGTCCCTCCAGCCCAATATACTGTCTCAAACAATGGCCAGCACCATTGCTGCAGAGGAAAGTAGAAAAATCCTGCAGTAGAGATATGGGAGAATCTTCCTCCCATTTTAGGTTGCTCATTCCCAGTATGTAAAATGAGGATATTATTACCTCACCTCATGGAGATGGTGAAACTGAATTGTTATTTGTGAAGCACTCGGATCCTGAAATGTTGAGTGCCCCAGAAAAATCTTCAAGGACAGTAATATGAATAGAGTGAAGTAAATAAGACCTGGGGCCACCCATTGAACGGTGATGAGATAGAAAAACATTGAATAGCTGCTAATTTTGTGAGCATCATCCAGCCTGTGCACTGACTAAGACAGGGGTACTGTGGAGAAAATGGTATGTGGTGTAATGTATTTATAGACCATAGCATAGTTCATATACACAAGGGTGCAATTGTAATCCTGGCATTTCCTACCTTTGGAGTGCTTGGCTTTGCAACTTTAAAGCTTTTTTAATGTAGCTGTTTGTGTGTAACATATGTACAGTTCACAGCCGATGTTTGAGTATTTCTTGGATGTTAGTGTTGCTCCAACAGGGCTATGTATCAGACTGAGGAGTTTAAGTTTAAGCAATCAGTATTCAAATATTCAGTTTAAGATCGAAACCCTTTACAGAAAGAAAGAAATTGTTTTGATCATTAAGTCCTCACACAAATACTGTAATATTTTTAAAGTTGTGTTTTATATCAAGAACAAAATGTACAGTCATAATAACTATAAGCTATTACTTCTGTTTTACAGAAAGAAAAATCAAATTTCCCCTAAGTTATATTCTATTTCTGTTGGAAGATCGAGGTTAAGTATTTGTGTTGTGTAATCTAATCTTTAATCCTTTTTTTACTATTACAGCACTAGTTAAATTAGATCCTGCTAGAAGTAACTCATAGCAGACATTAATCTAGATGAGGGCTAAGTAATGAACTTCACAGAAGGCTGGTGTATACTGTGTCTGTGACACTAGACTGACAGCTATGCGTAGAGTAAATGCAGTATTTAGGCTGCTTATGGTATTCCAGTCTTTCAATTAAGTAAATAAATATATACAGAGCTACAGTGGAGTGTATCCTTTGTGGTCTAAACACTGTATCTTATTAAAATCATCTGCATGCAGTATGCTGGCTTTGAATTCTTGCCAGTGGTTTCATCCATTGTTAACAGTGATGCTAGGCTCTTCCCAGAGTTAAATACAGTGGTACTGTAGTTATGTGAAAAAAGGTGCCCCTGGTTACATTTGTGGCCATTTCCCTGCGTATTACCTCCCACTTTGTTTCCATCCATGTGTGTGGCATAGGGAGTCGTGTAGAAAAATATAGACATTTTTCAATCATATTTTAGAATTGAAAAAAAATCACAGGGAGTGGATGAAAAATATAGACCTTTTTCAGACACACACATGTACAGATGCTTGAGAAAAATATCAAAGGCATTTTGCAACTGAAGTCAGTAGGGCAAGTACAGGGGCGAAAGGGGTGGGGATGTGTGTGCATAGAAAGGTTTGTATATGTAGATACTATTTTCGCTTTGATGTGCAGCATTGAAATCAGTGATAAAATACTTATTCACTGCATTTGGGTAGGATCGTATCCCTTAGGATGAATAATAACTGTGTGGATTTTTTTATGTATAAACTTATGGGCCTGATCCTGAAAATGCTGCACTTCACACACAATGCAGGATTGGAACAATAGTTAGACAAAAAATCTAACTGGAACATTCTGTGTAATATTTACATTTAATCATCGTAAGCATATTTTTCTCAGCCACTAAATACATTTATTCATGTGGAACTCTACTCACAAAGTGTTTATAGTGAATTTCTTTTCCATACAGCATTTCATTTTATATGATAATATGGATAACATTTTATGTAGAATAAACAAAGTAATATTCTCTTGTGGTTAGAGGTGGGTTTTTTTAAATGATTCCATCAAATTGAAAGATTATAATGATGCCGATAAATCACACAAAGTATTTATTCTGAAGCATACTATCTTAGTCATTATAACTATCTTACCATACTTATTGTATTTGACAAATCAAACTAAAACCTGAATATTTTTCCTAATGTCTTAATTAGCCACTCTTCAAATTGTTTTAACCAGTTCTTTTCAAGTCAAGCATAATTTGGTCTGAAGTGGTTTAGACATGAGAAAGCTTTGAATTGTGAATTTCAATATAGTTTTAGTCCTTGTTGGATCTGAGATTTTTGTAAAGAGAGCTCTTGTAGGAATAATGGCAGAGAAGCAAGGAAAGATGCCAATAACCCAGCCACAACTCATAAATGATACTTCAAAATATTTTAAAATATAGGCCAGTTTCTGATCTCCATTACATGGTGAAAGTCTCTCCCTTCCTACCATGTAACTGAGATCAGAATCTGGCCTCTTCTATGCAAAAGACATCAAATAACCCATTATGTTCAGCACCTACAGAAAATAGCTTATATACTGTGGATGGAAATGATAGTTTTTAGGGTTCTGTTTTTACCCCTATGTGCAGGGGTGCATGTACAGACACTGGAGAGACCTATGTAAGTGTCTTGTTCCAATGAGAAATGTATTCAGGAGGACTAAGGTCTCCTGTCAGAGACATCCTTGAGCAGTTCAGCACCACAGCTAGCTGTACACAAGCTCACTGTCCATGAACGCAGGCAGTTTGACTCTTAGCTGAGCCAGCGAATGGCTGGTGCCACAGCTGGGTGGGCATAGCTCTGGGGTCATCCACACATGGTGAAGGGGAAACCTTAGCCTTGGATGAATGGTCTCAAGTTGCAGAGTGGGAGGTTTAGGTTGGATATTAGGAAAATCTTTTTCACTAGTAGGGTGGTGAAGCACTGGTTACCTAGGGAGGTGGTGGAATCTTCTTCTTCAGAAGTTTTTAAGGTCATGCTTGACAAAGCCCTGGCTTGGGTGACTTAGCTGGGGATTGGTCTTGCTTTAAGCAGGGGGTTGGACTAGATGACCTCAGGGTCCCTTCCATCCCTGATATTCTATGAAAGAATTAAAGCAACTCTGTACGTAGATACTTGCAGTTTCTATTCTATCTACAAATAACCAGCATAGCAGAGAATTTGCCCAGCGCATAAGGTGCTCCATTATTTCTTACCAGAACGTGCATAGACAATCCGCCTACTTGGATCTCGCATCTGATGTGTATGTTTGTACTGGGAGACCAAAGTCACCAGAGACAATCTTTCAGGCTAGAATAATTATCATGTTATTTTTAACAGAATGTTTAATAGAAATGTCAGAAGTTTTGCAAAGCCAAGGATCATATATGTCTGTGTTGGCACCTCTAGCCAGTCATGTTTACTGTCACTAAAGGATTAAGATGCCAAAGAAATGGGAAGAGTTTGTGGCATATCAGAGAAGAGAAAGGAATGCCATATCTTTGCCTTTAGTCTGAGCCACACTACCTTGGCAGTGCCATATTATTCGTCTTGTCTTAGATTCTGCACCGATTTATACCATACCACCATGCTGACTGAGGCCACTAGCCTGAGACACATGGATACAGATTTTCTTCAGTTAGACTGAAACATAGGGGGATATAGGATTAATGCTGGCACAAACTGACTGAGATTGTGAGAGTAAACATTTTCCAAGTACAGGCAAAGCCACATTTATGCTGGCAAACTCCACAATGGAGTGAATTTGGCTCATGGTGTTCTGAAATTACCTCTCCACGTCCCTGGTGACTCCATATTAGATGGGGCTGCTGCTAATAAGTTATGCGTGCACCTCACTGCAGGAATCATTTTTTGTGACTGAACCAGCTTTACTTTACATTGGGTTTTGGAGACTAAGGAGTTGTAAGACGTTGTCCTGAAGAGACTTTGCTTTGGGAAATTGTTTTGCTGACACAGAAGCGGTCAGAATCCATCATTTACCACCTTTCAGTGTATGGAACCATCCCACCAATCCATGTTTTCTTGCTGAATCTAAGATGCAGTTTAACTTAAACCTGTTTATCTGAACTCACGATAGTAGAGCTGGTGGAAAAAATAATCCCAAAGGTTTGAGGCACACAACTCAGTTGCTAAACATCGGATACAAAGAGGCTAGACTCTTTATAGTCCATTTGATACTTAGGTATGGATCAGTCAAGCCAGGCTGGGTTTCAGAAGGCTAAAAATAATGTAGGTTTATTTAGGTTACAGAAGTAGAAACAAGGAGTATTTTTCCATCGGTGTTTCATTTAGAAACAAAATGGTTTTTTTGATGCTGAAAGATGCATGCTACACATAGCAAGAAACTTGTAGTTTGAGAAAAAAACAGAAAAGGCCAAGTATGGATGGCTTCCTAGTTGCATGCCTGTACTCAAAAGCAAAATTTAATCCCAAATTCAGCCCCATTATATTCTCTGAGGCCTCAGTCCTTCAAACAAGTAAGCACATGTATAACTTTGCATACATGAGCAGTCTCTTTATCTGTGTGCATAATGTTAGATGAATGCCTAAGTGTTTGTAGGACCAAGGCCTAAAGTAGAGATTTTTTCAAAGCTATGCAGGTGATTTAACTACTCATCTTTCAATACTTTAATGGGCAATATATGGCTAAATCCTTCACACTCATTTGTAAATACCAACTTCTGTTCTTAGTATTGCTCTCTGACCATTTCTAAATAACATTATTGTCACTAGGCTAGAGCGAAGTAAAAAATTTAGTCAGTTAAGTGCTCATAGGAGGTGCTTAGTTTATCATCATGAAGGGGCTAAGAACCTAGATAGATATCATATACTTTCTTTTTCTGCTCACAAAATAGCCGTAAGCTGATGGCAATTTATGCTAATATATTTATTATCCAAATATACTCAATGATTGGCATTTTGGGGAAAAATTTACTGTGTGTAATAAACATGAATATTTGAAAATTTTAGTGATGCTGCTTTGTTGTAAGTGGAGGGTGGGGCTCATAAAATAGCAACAATTGTGAAACATTTAAGGATAAAAATCTTGTAGCTTTTCACAGAAACTTTGAAAAGGGTTGGCCGTCTCTAGTTGTAATTGATCGTATAAGCCACAGGGTATTGCTTCTCCTTCCTAATTTTTCTCTGTATGTGTGTGCGCGACAGAATTTAAAAATCAAATGCCAAAGCCAGGCAACTATTGCATTTGCTTTGGTTTTCTTCAAGTAAAACTTGATTGTTGGAACTTTTGTGGAAAATGACTGGAAAGGGGTATGTGCGTGGCCCAAACAAGTTAATGTAAAAGTAACAGAGTCCTGTGGCACCTTAAAGACTAACTAAAGTATTAGAGCATAAGCTTTCATGGGCTAATACCCACTTCATTGGATGCATGCAGTGGAAGTATCCAGGGGCAGGTATAAATAGATAGGCAAGAACCAGGTTGGAGAATTAATGTAAAAATGTGAATGGATTAATGTATTAATGTAAATTAATATAAAAATGTGAATGGATATTTATGGGTGTGGTGTGCATATTTTCCCAAGTCTAATGTGGTTTTGCAGATCTTTCCTTTTTAATCATTGTCATTATTTGTTTATACAGCACCCAACATAGTGGCAGGCACCGTATAGAACAAATCCAAAGAAATGGAGTCTAATTCTGGCTCTACTGAAGTCAATGGAAATGTTGCCATTGATTTCAATAGGGCTAGAATGTCAACCGTTTTCCCTACCGCTGGCCCTTTTCACTGTAAGGAAATCACCCTGGAAACAGTTTTATTTGCAGGAAGGGGACTAACATTAGACATGACTCTGTAAATGAAATGAACAAGCAATAAGTGGAGTGAGATGAAGGACGAAAGTTGCAGTAATAAGCTCATGTATCATTTTCATTTATGGCATGTGTACGGTAAATGCATGTACTTCACTCCATTTGGTTTGGGTTTTGGGAAGAGGTGATTTTTCAAATTTAAAAATAAGAGTCTGACCCTGTAAACACTTTCTGCTCAAGGTGGTGCTTACTTCTCTGAGGAATGAGAATTTGCAGGATCAGTACCAAAGTTATTTTGACAACCTGGCATTTATTTATTCTGTGGCCTGTGTTGTGCAGGACAGACTAGATGATTATAATGGTCTGGCCTTACACTCTATGAATGTGTATTTTTTTTATTAAAATTCATTATTATTATTCATTCATGCCTGTCTTTCTTTTCCAGTGTAAATTTACCTATTCACTTCCTTACCTGTATTGTACAAAATAAAGCTCTTCAGCTTGTTCATAGTTAAGTTGCAATGCAGCTGTTACTCATAAAGGAAAAAAAACACAGGATCAGAATTGTCCCTATCTCATTATTTAATGTGTTTTTTTTTAGTAGGTATTTGGCTCTTTTCATATTTTGATGCAACATGTTAATAAAATTACACTATTATGCTCTGCAAGAAAATGAAACTTTTTCTGAAAGAAGAATCAGTAGGCAGTGGGTGTGGAAGCAAAGTTTTTAACAGCTGATCTGTGTAACACTGTAGCTGGGTTTAGCCCCTAGGAACCCTATTCTGATCTTATAGCTGTGGGCATGTATTGCCACCTAGCTTGTAAAATCATCTCTTGTATGGGTGGGTAATCATGATCAAGCTTTCAGTGCTGATGTTTCTGCATACTTGCCTCTTCAGCTTTTATTTCCTCCAATCAAATACTGTATTTTCAAAGGGGAAAGATCTGTCTTTCAAATAAAAATTGGAGTAGATCCATTTGTGTGTGTGCTTTCAGACAGCTCATTCAAGCTTCTTGCACCTTGAGTGTTCGACTCAATTTCTGAGGGCTTTCATAATTACTAAGGAGAAAATATGCAAAAAAATGGATATTAGAAATTCAGAGTTAAAAGTAGCAAAAATAGATTGTGAGCAAAGGCCCAATGATACATCATTCAGTATTATCATGAGCTGAGAGCTTTCCTAGAATGAGTGCATTCTCTGGCAGTAAACTAAATAAATATTTAACCAAAGTCCAGTAATCAAAATATATAGAAAAATAATGATAGTTGTAAGTTCACTTTTCATACTGTAGCTGAGTGGTTTGAATACCTGCTATATGTGGATGTTTTTAAACTTCAGCATATTTTTCCAAATATTCAGAGTTTAATTGCCACCTGACTTTGAGCCAGATCCAAAGCTGAAGTAGCTGGAAAGATACTCATTGACTCCAATGAGCTTTGGATCAGGCAATAAGGCTTCACTCTGCACACACTAACACAGGTGATTAACTTTGACTGTGATGGTCGTCCACATGGGACTCCTACTCACATGCTTGCCTTGAACATTAGTACATAGAATATCCTTTTTTCCTCAGCTTCCATGGATACTGATAGTCGCCTGTGGATATTGAGAGGCCGGTTAAGCTGTCATCCAAAAAATGCCTGTTACAGTTCTGCAATCTATTATTTCTAAACTAATGACATCTACCTTAAGTGTGAAAAATATTTGTTTCTTCTTTTTTTAAAAAAAGAAAACAACTCTCAGTTGAGCCTAATCAATTGCATATTGGACGCTATAGACTGGATCAGTTATGGTCTTACTGTTTCTTGGCCTGTAAAGTGTTCTTCATGTAATGTGCATAAAATAGTAACTCAATTTTATTATATGCTAACAGCCAACCTGGTGTACCATACCACTTCATGTCTTTAAACAGTTCCTTTTTCAGTACTAAAAGCTGCATAATATCTGTAAACAGTTCCTTTTTCATACTACCTTCCAGGGAAAGATCACAAGCTTTAAGGCAGCAGCAAATACATGCATGGTTAATTTAGACGCTTGTTGCCATTTTCTGGTATTTGAGTCAATAAAGATTTATGCTCAGGAGGTTGTTTGTTTGAATTTTTCCATGATTGTATCAATCCCATTTTGCCTTCTCGCTCAAGAACTGCAATGTTGGATTGAACTGGAAAGGACTGCAACGTTATTTTGCTATTTCACTGAAACACTCTCTGGATTACAAGTTCCTCTTGGAGCCTAATGTGTGATGGGTCTTCACTAAAAAAATTAATACTATTAACTGGAAAGGGACATTGCATGATGACTTCAAAAATCAGATCAATGTTTACTTGTTCTGCTTAAGCAATTTAACATTTTTATGAGAATGTATATCTTTTTATTGTAACGGGCAACTAAAGTAAGCATAATTTATTTAGGTTGATATTGGAAGCATTAATGAACTTTAGAACAGTGTAATTCTTTACCTAAAGACTGAATTATCATATGCACTTAGGACTTTTTAAAAAGGTATTTAGGGGCCAAACTCCCACTGATTTCACCTAATTACCTTTACAAATCGGAGCCCTTGACCCCAGTCTTGCAAATAATTATACTTAGGAATAGTCTCATTTAATCTTTGGATGACTACACACATCCTTCATTTTACAAAGGTGAAATATTTGCAGGATCAGGGCCTTGTTTTGTCTTGAAAAATATCAAATATACTAATATAGGGTCAAATTTTGCAGCCTTTACTCAGACAAAACATTCATTGATGTCAGAGCTTTACTTGGGTAAGGACTGGAGAAATGGTCTTTAAATGCAGCAATTATTTCCAACTGATTCTAAAGAGGGAGATGATAAATTTGTCCTGAAAACATGTCATTGCTTTACAAGTGCATAAATAAAGCACAGAGTTCTTTTGCGAGGGCCCCATGCTGTATCCTTAAGCATGCAAAACTCACATTGACTCGAGTAGTAATTATACATGAGTCAGGCCCGCAGATTTGGGCACCAAGATATTATCGTTACACTGCAAAGATTTCTCTTTCTGTGTATACCCACTTCACCTTTTCTCTTCATTTATTTTCCAGCTCGCTGTTCCACACAATGACGAATGGACCCGTTTTGCTCGGACACTGGTTGAAATCCGTGCCAACAGAGCGGACAGTGAAGAGGAAGGGACTGTAGAATTGTCTGCCTAGAGCAAAGGTTTCCACTGATTGTCTAGCGCAGCGTCTAGCCTGTTGAGTATGCCAGTTTTCAGTGTCAAATCAGTATCATTGTGGCTTTTGATGCCAATGTCCCTGCCAGCATTGCTTAGAGAACTCTATGTTAATCACACTTTGCTTTACACAAGGCTGAGAATCTCCAGAGCAGTTCCATACTTTATATTTCTGTCTGAAACGTAAGAAAGAAAAGACAAATCAAACCTTTATGGGTTTAGCTGTTGCCTTTTAACTACTTAGTAGCTGTATTTAATAGCTAGAAACCATGGTTAAACTTGTGCTCACATGCACTTCTGGCATAGTCCTATTAAATCCATATGAAGCCAGATATGATTATGTGCAGATGTGGTGTGCTTCATGATATGGGACTGGGCCAAAGACTTTAGATGTGGTGTTTCACATGGTGACTTACATTATGAATGGATGTACTATACAAAAGTTGCTGCTCCTTATTTATTGCGGTGTGCTGCATGGAACATATTTATTTGAAAGCATTAAAATAAACGATCCTAAAGCATGTGCATAATGAGAGCACTGCATTGTCTCTGTGCTGCTGTAGAGGCTATATTACCATTCAAATACTAAAGATGTAAGCTCTATAAATGTTTGAGTGGATGGAATGATTTTTTAAAAAAATGCCTATTATTTCTAGGCACTTTAACAATATTTCATGTACAGTCAGTCGTTAATACTTGTCATGGTAACACTAACAAACAAGCTGACAAAGAATTGTAGTTCCTGAGTAGAACACCAGTATTACCAATAAACTTACTCTGGAGCAGTGGAGTTAATCCTTTTGGGCCAGCAGTACTCAGCATGTTAATCACAGGACACTGGGAACATGTGACTTCCAGGAATTGCAGAATACTCCTACAACTGCTATGTAAACACATACCGTAGACTTTTGTTAATGCATTTACATGTATCAGGTCCTACTACAAATTTTCACACAAGTCTAGGAGAACTAACCTTTGTTGCGTTCTAGATCAGTGGTTCTCAACCAGGGGCCCAGGGTCCTCTGTGGGGCCCCAAGCAGTCTTCAGGGAGTCCGCCAAGCAGGACCAATGTTGGACTTGCTGGGGCCCAGAGTGGAAAGCTGAAGCCCAAGGCTTGAGCCCCATGACTTGAGGTTTAAGTTGAAGCCTGAGCAACATAGCTTTGTGGGGGTGCCCCTGTTGCATGGGGGTCCCCAGCAATTGCCCTATTTGCTACCTGGCTTTTATATGCAGAAAAAACAGTTGTTGTGGCACACATAGGCAATGGAGTTTTTATATGTCGAGGGGCCTCGAAAAGAAAGGTTGAGAACCCCTGTTCCAGGGGGTGTTTTTCCATGTACATCTGTGCACAGTCAGACATTTCTGCTCCCAGCTGCATGCACCGAGTGTAAGGTAGAGAGCTCCTACCTGTAGTGCAAGGTTGGGCGGGGGGAAAGGGCTGCAGGCAGCATTTTCCTTTCATCCCGGTGCAAGTAGCATGGCAGGATGCCATGACAGCATTCAAGAAAGCACAAGCATGTAGACTTGGCTAATGCACCAGCCCATGCGTCTTGGCCCAAAGGCTCATACATGAAGGCTGATTCCATGGTGAGTCAAACTAGGGCAACTCTATGTTACGAAGGGTCCTGGGATTGGACATGGCTGCGAAGAATAGAGTTAGAGGATACTCTTCTGCCTGCAACTTTGCAGTCAGCGTGAACCAGGACCACTTGGGTCATGTAACTAGTCTTGACCCTGCCCCCACCAACTGTGTTTAGCCTTGTATCAGCTAACTGTGCTTTACAGCCATGTTCAAACACAGGACCATTTGGAATGTGTCCCAGCCCAAGGAGTGTCTACACTGGTGTAATTTACACACAAGGGGACCAAATAGCAAGTGTGAAAAATCAGGATGGGGGAGGTTGAGGGGGTTAACGGGCTTTGTCTTATATAGGCAACTAATACGGGTAAATCTGGTCACCCTACTAACACAGTAAGGTAGCAAGCGGAAGGTGTAAGTCAGACTTCCTTACACTTCCACTCACTTCTAAGCTGCCTGCATTCTGCATAGTAGGAGGCCTCTCATATTCTACTAGTAGAGCCCTACCAAAGTCAAGGTGCATTTTGCTCAATTTCATGGTGATACATTTTAAAAAATAATACATGTAATGATTTCAGGCATTTAAATCTGAAAGTTCACGGTGCTGGAATTTTAAGGAGCCTGACCCAAAAAGGAGTTGTAGGGGTGTTGCAAAGTTATTGTAGGGGGAGGTTGTGCTACTGCTACCCTTACTTTTGTGCTGCTGCTGGCAAGGCACTGCCTTCAGAGCTGGGCAGCTGAAGAGCGATTGCTGCTGACTGAGGGCCCAGCTCTGCAGGCAGCAGCGTAGAAGTAAGGGTGACAATATCATACCATGTCAGCCTTACTGCTGGAGTGCTGTCTTCAGAGACGGATGCCCAGCCAACAGCTACCACTCTCCAGTTGCCCAGTTCTGAAGGCAGTGCCTTGCCAGCAGCAGCATACTACAACCTAAAATAACCTTGTGACCGCCCCCCTCCAGCAATACCTTTTGGGTCAAGACCTCCAATTTGATTGGTCTCCCCCATGAACTCTGTAGAGTAGAGGGTAAAAGCACACTGAAGACCAAATTTCACAGCCCGTGATGTGTTTCATGGCTGTGAATTTGGTAGGGCCCTACCTATTAGATGGCTACTACACCTGCAGCTATCTGGAGTTCTTGCTAAGCAAACAAACTGGTCCTGCCCCATAGAGCAGCAGACAGCATGTCACAGTTGTGGGACAGACATCCTTTTGCAGACGATGCACTAGATAGTTAATGTAATTGCACTGGTAAGTCGGAGAGAGAGAACATCTAAATGGTGCCCCGTGCACGCCCCTGTAGGTACACAAAACTGGAAAACAAAGGTGAGGGCTATTCGGCTTCCAAAGGAAAGTCCAATAAATCCAGCATTTCAGGCACTGTGTTGCCTCTAGCTCTCCTACCAGTGAGCTCAGGGTTAAGGGGATGGGAGGTGTTTTTCTGAATATGTGGCTCCATTATTTCCGATCCTAGATGAAAACACTCCCTCATACACTGTGGAAGTTATTAAGACACTAGCCAGTTCCTGTAGTGCATTGTAAACTGCTGGCAAATTTGCCTCTACTTTTTCCATATTACCTTTCAGTTTTGAAACCTAAGGGGAAAATGCTGCATGTTTTACCTTCCCATCTCTTGCTCCATTATGGCTTTAATAGCTTGTAAAACAGTTTTAAGAGAAACCTCCAGAAGACTCTTCAGGATTCACTGCTGTGCACACAGGAAAATGCCCACTTGGCACAGAACACTGCTCCGCCCGGCCTGCTGGCGGCATGCCTAGCTCACAGAGGAGATGCTGGTGATAGTGTTTCCAAGACTGATCTTTGTTCTCTGGGGACACTAGGGTAAAAAAAAAAAAAAAAAAAAAAGAGGCTTAGCACAGGAGCTTCAGACAGGCGAGGTCCAGGCACAAGGTCGGGGTAGAGCATTATAAGGTTGAGGCTAAACTATTGCAGCTCAGTCCAGGGAGAATAGGGTTCTGCTGCAGAGTAAAGCAAGGGTTTGCCAGATATGTGCATTCACTTCACCTCCCATGCCTGGCCTGCTGTACGGGGTTCTTTCCGGGCTCTCCATGGTTAAGGCTTTGAGTCTGGCATGGAGTCCATGATTTTCCATGACCTCAGTAACACTGGAGCCCCACAGCAGTCCAGCTGCTGCAGCACTGGACCCCTCTCTCCCAGTCCTGCAGGGTCGTGGGGGATCCCGGGGAGCTCCCCAGTCCCAGAGGGTGGCAGGGGGCCCTGAAGTTCCCAGTCACCGTAGGTGGCAGGGGACACCCCCCCCCCCCCCAACAGCACCTAGCTCTACAGGGTGACAGGATCCCCACCACCTCCTAGCCTCATGGTCAGGGTTCTCTTTCAGTTCCCAGCCACTGAGTGGAGGGGGCCGTAGTTTCCTGCCGTTGCATGCAGGGGACAGGGTACTGGTCCCTTCTCCCTCGCTATTTTGTCAGGGATGTTTTTAGCAAAAGTCAGGGCTTCTGTGGATTTTTGTTTATTGTCTGTGACTTTTACTAAAAATATCCATGACGAAATCTTCTCCATGGTTGGTAAGCTTCTGAGATCTCGTATCATCCATTTCAAAACAAGTATCTCCTTTTCACTAGCGTCCCAAATAAGCCCACCTGTCCCAAGCGTGTTCCCACGTTAGCTCAGGAGCCCCTCAAACAGAGAACTCCACTCTGCGTCATAAAAATGAAGCCACCTCTTCCACTCCCAACATGCACCTTCCACCAACAGTCATCCTCAGACAAGACGAGTACAACAAACATTTGTGGATCACTGCATGGTTGGCATTTGAACAGCAGTTAGGCAGAGTCCGTCTGATTTCATTTGTAATCTTTCCTTTTCCCTCTACAACTGTACAGGCCTAGTTATTGGTCAAGAATGAGCAAGAAAATAGCATCTATAGGCAATGGCTGCAAACCATTGTTAGCAGGTCCATTTCTTCTAGGTATTACAATGGAAACAAGCCCAGAGAGCACAGCAGCCTTTTAGATGGATCCAGAGAGGGCACTGAAAACATACGGATACCATGGAAGAAAGAACATAGATTGTTAGAGAAGCAGACACATGGGATATTAAAGCTGGGGGGAGGAAAGGCGGGGGATGTGACAAGTGTTGCAAAAGAAGGGGCAGACTTATGAAGAGATTTGGGGCGGGGGGAAGGGAGGAGGCTTGAGGTTGATGTGTTGAGGAAAAGGGAGCCAGCACAACTATTTAGGATCCGATCTTCAAAAGGTATTTAAGTACTTAACTCCCACTGATTTCGGTAACTAAATACCTTTGAGGAGCTGGGATTTACTCCCTGATCCTGCTCTCATAGAAGTCAATGACAAAAGTTTTTTACTTCAGTGATGCAGAATCAAGACCTTAGTGAGGAAGAGACCTTGGTAAGAGCAGTTTCAGCAGCGCAGAAGCCAGAGAGGAGGGAATCCATTGGGGAGTTGGAGGAAAGGAATCCAAGGCAATAGCTGTAAATGGTAATAGGGTTTACTTCTCTTGCCACCAAAATGCAGCCTCCTCTGGGGCAAGATAGAGTAGCTGTTTAAAAGTGCACAAAAATGTTCAATAGGAATATGAAGAGCATTGCCGTCTCCAGCTGAAGCTGCCAAGACAATGTACTTAGCTAAGCTAGAATTTGGCAGGGACATACTGTTTACTGCTCCTTTCCTTAACAAAATACACAAGGGGATTTTAACGATTTCAAGTGACCAAGCCCCTCTGGTTCAAGGCTCATCCAGAACATGTATATAATACCATGGCAGCTGGGCAAAGAAAGTGCTTAGCAGATCAGACTCAATAGCATGTCATCAGTCTGAAGGCACTGTTGGCAGCTCCAGGTACAATGTGAAAGGCTTGAAAATTTAGTCTTTAATTTAGCCTCTGAGATGCAGGCTCAACGTAGTCATCTAAATCTCTTATTTAAATGAGGATAATCAAGGCTAACGCTAAGATTTTGTCACGG
Source organism: Dermatemys mawii (assembly GCA_007922305.1). Taxonomy (NCBI): domain Eukaryota; kingdom Metazoa; phylum Chordata; order Testudines; family Dermatemydidae; genus Dermatemys; species Dermatemys mawii. Next base: position 32,808,887 of record ML677349.1, read on the forward strand.
ATACTTTAGTAAAAGTCATGGGCAATAAAGAAAAATTAATGGAAAGCTATGACCTATCCCTGACTTTTACTAAAAATATCTATGACAAAATGGGGAGTCCTTGGGAGCGCCAGGGCCCCCTTTCCCCCAAGGCTCTGAGCTGCACGGTTCCCCCTTCCCACAGCAGTGAGGAGTCCCCCGGCTGTGAGGAGCTGCCGGGTACACCCACTGCCCAGGACAAGCAGGAGTTGTGGGGGAGCTTCTGGGGGCCCCTTCAACCCCCCCCCCCCCGCCGCGAGGGCCGGGGGGGGCAAACTTTTTGGCCCAAGGACCACATTGGGATTAAAAACTGTGCGGAGGGCCGGGTAGGGAAGGCTGTGCCTCCCCAAACAGCCTGACCCCGCCCCTTATCCAACCCCCACCCACTTCCCACCCCCTGCTTGCCCCCCTCAGAACCTCCAACCCATCCTACCCCACCCACCGCTTCTTGTCCCCTAATTGCCTCCTCCAGAGACTCCCCTCCTGCCACCCCAGAACCCCACCCCCCAGGATTCCACCACCTAACAACCCTTCCTCCCCCAGCCACTTACCTTACTCAGCCGGGCACTCCTTGACCCGACCTGACCCGGCCAGGGAGCGCAGGGCCCCCGGCTCCCCGCGCTTGACCCGGCCTCAGCCAGGGAGCACGGGGCCCCGCAGAGCCCTACGCCCCACCCAGCCCCCAGCCAGGGAGCGCATGGACCCGCAGCTCCTCGCGCCTCTGGCCCTGTGCCCCTGGCCCAAGCTCATGGGCCGATGAAAATGGATGATGGGCCACTTGTGGCAGTTTGCCCACCCCTGAGCTAGGAGCTTCAGGGTATGTACCCCCACTGTTTGCAGTGACTCAGCGCTCAGAGCCGCTGCAGCTCCTTCCAGCCACCGGTGGGGGCCCGACTCTACAGCACCCAGGCTGAAGTCTTGGAGGTCTTTGGAAGTCACAGATTTCATGACAGCCTCTGCGACAAAATCGTAGACTTAATCATGACAGAGTAGGTGATTGTAGAGGTTGATATTTCAGTGTCTAGATGGGCACATTATAAACACTTCAGAGGTTTTCTGAGGGGATGTGGCAGAGTTCCCCTTACATATTCCCAGGGAAAGGACTCGGGGCATGTTTTCAAAGTGAGTCTCTGTTTTGGATGCCCAACTTGAGACACCTTACAGGCTTCTTGGCACTATCTGAAAATCAGGCTTCCATTAAGGTGCCTTAAGGTAGGTACCCCAAAAATCGCTCTGTTGAAAATTTAGTTCCTCATTGTAAACTGTGAATGAATGTGACAAACTATTACATGTTACCTGTGCTGGTGAAAGAGTGTTTGTAGAGTTAGGGGCCCACACTGACAAGTGGACGTTCTTTGGCATGAGAGGTATGAGAACGGCTATTCCTACTGCTGTGGGTTTTGAGCAATCTTTGGTAAAAATGCTATACAAAGAAAAAATTCAGCTGTATGAGGCTTTGATAACCTTCGTCGGCTCAGAGCAAGATTGACTGTAACCCAAGCATCTGACTGAGAAGCAAGGGACTAGGAATACTGCCATCACCAAAGCAGCATGCAGTCATGGCTGATGGAGTGAGATGGTTTTCATAGTTCTAGATGTCTATCCCTATGTCTAAGGTTAAAAGAGTGATTTTCTATCAAGATCCTAAGCAGGGTTGATTCCTGTGTTACAATCTACTGTGTTATGCACACAGTGAATCACTTGGTTTGGGGGAGGAAAGAGAAAAATCAGATAATTCTTTAACACATAACTAAAGCAGCTGGGATAAACTTTGCGAGCGGCTGAATTGCTTCGTAATGCTATGAGGAATAGGGCATATAATGGCAAAAAGCCATTAACATGCATTTTAAAATATCTCCTCTTGCTTTGAACAGTAACATGTAAAAGCCTTTGCCGAATGCCTTTATCAGAGACTGCCACTGCTGCCTTTTGGATAATAGGGAAACAGTGCATCATGGGTAGTTACAAATGCAGTTTGCTCAAATGATTTTTTTGGGGGCATTTGCTGCATTTCAAACTCACCGCAGAGTTATAAAATGCAAATGTCTGGAGGTTTACATATTCTAAACCATTAACTAATTTGTGGATAATCACTAGATTTAAATATTGTTTTCTAGTCTAAGCAATGCTAATAAATATTTCAACAAAAAAACTAAAGCCTGAAATTCACAACTGTTTCAATGAAAGGTGGCAGATTTCTCCCCCTAACAGTCAGTTGCTGGAATTAGTCAGCACTGAAGAGTTAAGCAGGTAGGAACACACCAGGAGTGATGTTATACGTGCGGGACATGAAGACAAAAAGGCCATCTATCCTTAAGAAAGCTGTAGTGTGGTTTAATGGTTTTCATATTTCTAGGTTTAGGAAAACTTGCCTAAGTTATTTTGGAAGCTTGTGGTATGTTTGCTCACAAAAATGTTGCTGCAAATTGTAAATATTAAGCTATCAAACTCAAAAACTCCAGTCACCTGGCCAAAAATATATATGCCCTAGCTATGGTGTAAGGAGATAGCAAGGATATGGATTTAACACTTTGGAAACACCTCAACATGCTAATATATGGAGGATTACCAATTCTTGAACAAAATTTTACAACAGATTACTCAACAGAACTGAAAGATGCAAATAAACTGAGGTTACATCCCCCCTTACTCCTCCCACACTGCGTAACTTATCTGTGAACCAGAAGAGTGCAAACATCTGAAAGCTTTTTTTAAAAAAGATAAACCTAAGAGCAAAATCTTACGAGATCTGGGCCAGTGAGCTCTTCAGTATAAGGGCCAGACCATGTGTCTCCATGTAGTACCCAGGGCAAGAATGTGTCATACAGCCTCACACGTCGATCCTGACTGGAGTCTTTGGATACTACCATAACGTGTCTTTTTTTTTTAAATCCTCCCAACATCTGTAACAGCAGTTAGGGGCAGAGGGATATTTTGTATGTGGCTTTACTATGAAGCTTTACTAAGAATTTTTGGTTGAAACTGTGATAGCACAATATCTACATTACCAACAAAGAAATAAACAAGGGAGGGGATTGACACCATCACAAATCAGTCTAGTTTGCTATTACCTGATGCTATCAGAGCCATGTGTGGGGGTTCAGAGCCTTACATGGTACACTGAGTATTGTGTAATATATCTGTGGTGGAAGCACGTAGTTAAGAACTATTGCCCCATGGACTGAGAAAGCAGCCAGCAGCGGAATACGGTACCAGTAGTGATGAGGCAGAGGGCGTTTTAGTGACCAGAGGACTTGGTTTGGATTGTTTTCTAAACCCCAAGCAATGGTTTTTCCTTTCAAGTTAAACATCAAAACCTGTATAGGTTTTATTATAATCATTTAAGACTGACCCTTCCTTCCTTTATTTGAGCATGTGCACTTGTAGGCACAGCAACAAGGGGAGTTCCAGTTTGGCTCCAGCAATACACAGGTCAAATCCTTCCCAGTGAGGCTTCCAATGCGTGTCCTAAGTAAGCAGTTACTAAATGATTTTAAGCACTTTGTAGCATGGGGTTGGGGGGTGTCTTCAGGGAAATGCTGCATGCTATGTATACAAAAGAAGTCCTTTCTTAGCTGCTTGAGTTTCCGCATTTGCTCTCATCAGTAGCTAAGACAGACAGGAAAGTACCCATTCTAGTGAGGACAAAGGTTTAGGAAAAGATGTAAAAATACCACTAGAACAAATGGCTTTACGTTCTGAAGTTTTGATCATTGGCAGCTGTCGTTGCAAGTATATTCTTTGGCTTTTTTTTTTTTTTTTTTTTAATAAAACAGTAGTTTGGGAGTGATTGGAGGATGGAGTTTATTTTTAACAGAGGAGCAGTTACTTTTGGGGACCAGAACCCAATGTGCTGCTCCCATCACCTGTCTATCACACACAGCTCATGAAGTATCAGCCAAATTCAGTAATGACACCTGGAACAAGCAGTGTGCATGGCTGTTAGGGTTCCCAAAATGGACTTATAACCAGATTATATTTGTGTTTATTAATTTTTAAATGTATGGATATCCCAGGCTCCTCCTGCTGCTCTGTTTCCCTGATTACTTTGAAATGTAACCATGGCCAATTAAAGCAGTTTTCTATAACAAGCCATATAATGCAACTAATATATCCATTTCCATTTGGCCAAGTTACAGTGTAACCAATATGATGTCATACACCTAACCATGTAATACATTTACAAAGTACAGAACTTTAACATTCCCATAAACTCACAGTTCACATTTAATAGAAATGAAAATATTTAGCAAGGATTAGTGCCCTGTAAGGACCTAAATCTTATGACACCTTTTAGGAGCAACATCAGGGGCCCACTTCAACCTGCACTGGCTATATAGGCAGATCGTTAAAAGTTACGTACGTAAACAACACAGAGACAGCTTCAAAGTAATGAAACTTTGCTCCAGTTCAGGCTTTTAACTAAAGAAAAGTTTCTTCTTGAGCCACAGCTGCAGAGGAGCTCTCCTCTTCACACTCCCAAGCTGTTCTGCCTCAAGTGGACAAAGGTAACTACATTCCTAACCCAACCTGTAAATGCCTCTACATAATGAATTAAGTTAGCTTTGAAACAGAGTATAAAATTGAAAGACACACATTAAATCTGCTGTGCAACTTGCATGACAGACATTTGTCTCGTTGTTTGAAAGGTTTATTTCTATCTTCATAAATACACAATCCTCTAAACATTGTGCAAGGCACTCCCCTCCTCCCTCCCAGACAAAATCTTGTGTTCTAGAATAGTTTAATCTCCTTATTCAACTAAATGAAGTAAATAATCTAGAAACAAATAATTTCCAATTACAAGCCAGTAGTTAAGGCAGTTACCATTGATACAGTGCATGGATTTTTCTATTGCATTTATTTAAACAAGCAGCATTTACTAAGTGCTTCATACAAACAAGAATCCAGATATCAGCATGTCCAAGAGAGGCACCTAGTCTTGTAATTTCATTGTACGTGTAATAAAATGCCAAAAGTACTTCCATAAAGTGCAAAGACTATGGACAATAACACTTCCTTCCTAGCATTTTGATACCAGTAACAGAATACCATGACTCAACATTTATAAATGTGGCTTCCATTACAAAAACATGTTCCACATAAAAGCTTCATAATACAATCTAGAAACTGGACTTGTGCGTGTACGTATTTAAAAAGTTGAAGCCATAGTGGCAGACTCAGGTCCTGTGTGTATATATATATATATATACACACACACTTTGAAGTCTACAAACACGCACTAAACTTATAACTAATTTACACGTACACTCAAAATCATTCTGCTTGAGCACCATGATCTCCATTGACTATATTTCAGTGACAACGCGTGATATCCAATATGCAGCCACTTTGGCATAATAACCCTCATTTGACTGTTACCGGTCAGATGATCGTATTTATAACTCTCACCCCAATCCTTCCCTAACCCTCCCCAACAAACAGAATCTAATATTAGTGCCTTCCAAACACAAAGCACGTGTCAGATGTGGACAGTACATTCATGGTCCTGAACCCAAAGAATAACTGGTAAGATTTTCACAGTGATCTGGTTAAGGAAGCACAAAGACCAATGATTACATTTAAGAAAACTGCCTTAAAACTGAAATGACACTTAACTGATATATGATGAAAAGCTAAAGGAATGAAATATTAGACTGATCAGAAAAGTGGCTCTTTCACCACTAATAAAACTCTGCAGCAGTAACGTGACATCTTAGGGTCGAACGGCTGCAGCAGCCTGTGAGGTAGTTGGTGATGGCGTAAATCGAGGTAGGTATAGTCCAAATTTATTTTCAATCCCTGCAAATGTGGCAACTGCCAATTTATAACCTCCAACATGGTCGGGGTTAGGAGCAGGTAGCGAGATCCTGGATTTAGGAACTGGCTCTGATCCAGCTGGTTTTCTGCAAAATAAAAAAGTTAAACTTCTGTAAAAACACTGACATCAAAATCTGTCTATACATTGTAAATCAACTATCTTAAGGTCAAAAATCCCATAGCTCCCTTGCAAAAACATCCCAGCTATAAAATAATGAGAATCACACTGTAATATTTTAGAAAGATCCCAACAGCTTTTGTGCTAATCATCACAGACGGTTGCCAAACCTAGATGAAATTGCACAGTGTGTTACTCGATGAGACTGCAGTAAACTGTGGTCATATCTTAACCCCAGCATCACTCACTCAGGAACCAATAGAGTTTGAACAGCTAATGTTTCTGTATGGGTATCTACATTGCAAATGGAGGCATGATTGTGGTAAGGGTAGGCATACCCGTGTTAGCTTTCATCTAGATGGTGTGGGTAAAAAAAGTAGTGAAAATACAATGGCAGAGGCTTCTGCGTGGGCTAGTCACCCCAGCATACACCTACAGAGACCCTGGGTACATTCTTTCCTGTACCAGGTAGGTAGATTATGCCTTCCCATGCTACAATTACACCTTCATCTGTAGTATAGACGTGCCTTAAAACAGCACTAACAATACACACACAGCAGTTCTTGGGGAAGGGGGATATTTTGTGCATGGTTTTACTAACCATGATTTTTTTTTTTTTTTTTTTTTAACAGTCTTAGTACTTCCACTGTAAAACCAAAGAATGGCAAATTCAGCAACACACTTCTAAGGGAACTGATGCTAGCAAAACCCACTCTTGCTTCCTCCTTGTGATCTCTCTGATGCCATCGTAACTCATTCAGGTGGGTTTAAAAGCCTTATCCTGCTAACTGTGCCTAAATGCAGTTGCATTTGTTGCAGTAGACACAACAGAGTCAATACATTGTGACAGAAATATCAGATCCTTGTGCTGCACCAAGCAAAAGTGGTACCATGTGTAAAGGGAGGCAGAACCGAAGCTCCACCAACAACCATGCAATCACTGCATTCTCCAACTACTAGAGCCCTTTCAACAATAATATTCCCTGCCCAGTCACCTGCAGAACCCCTCCCCAACAGCAATAACTAGGTAATGGTGCATTGTTGCCTAGTAGTTAGTGCAGAAGAGAGTCAGGAGTCCCAAGTTCAATTCCCCATTCTGCCATTTATCCTCCCAGCATCTCATTTTACACTTATATGTCCCAAATATCCTCCCAGGGTCTCTTATGGTACTAAAATGTGGCCCTGCTTGCTGTGAAATGGGTACAGAAACACTTGCTCAAATCCCACTGAAGTTTAATTAATTTGGTGCAGTGAAGGCTTTTAATCTCATGAACTTGAAGTTCTCACTGTAACTCCAAAGCATTAATAACTAATGCCCCAATCCTGCAATGGACTCCGCAGGGGCACTGGGGTTCACTTCCGCAGGGGCAGTTGCAGCATCAGGGCCCAAATGATCCATTCACACAGTATACTTACACTCCCCCAAAGTCAATGTAAAGCCATCTCTGCAGCAGCTCATAAGTCACCAAAGTTACCCCAAACTGAGGAGAAGATCGAAACACACGAGCTTGAAAGAAAAACAAAACAAGGATGAGCGACAAAAATCAATTTAAAAGCACAACTGGCTCCCTGTCAGGAACCAAGTGGCATCTAAGTTGTTTTACATACCCCCAGCTCCTTTCCACAAGGCTTTTGGGCCTTCCTCTCGCAGTATCTTTCCAAAGCAGTCAACAACGCCACTGTAAGTGGTTTGCCCTGCCCGGGCTGCCACTTGTAACCTAGTCTTGATAACATCAGCAGGGGTCACTAGAGAGGCCGCAGGCATACCTAAAAATGAAGCAGGGGAAAAAAGAGACAGGTATCAGTAAGTTATTACACCTACTAGATGCTTCCTGCATGGGAAGGTTACTGGGCCTTTCATTCTTACCTCAGAAAACTCAGGCCACAAATATTTGCTTTTAATAAGGGAGAAGAACAATGAATAGGGCTAGCCACAGTGAAAAGTACTTCACTCAGACAAGGTTCTAGTTAGATGAACAGCCCCATCATATTTTTATTTGAAGTCAGGCGACGCATACAGAAATTTTCAGCACAAACCATAAACTTGCCTAGTTAACAAGTTAACAGTTTTTGGAAATGACGTCAATCTTTCCCTTTCACGCCCCTTTGTGGTTTCTGACATTCCCATCACACGATGCTGGAAAAAGCATGTTCACCACACCTTAAACAGCCTCATGCAGAATGTTACTGGGAGCTAGATAATGTTGTACACAATCAGCAAGATGCACAAGCTAAGGTTTAAAGGGTTCATTTTTCTCATTAGGAAACCTCACACTTCCCATCTGCAGAGCAACGTCTGACATCCTCAGCTGAATATCTGGAGAAAAATTTAAATTTACCCTGGCAGATAATCAACTGAAAGCAACCAATACTGAACAACAGCAGGCGATATTTCTAAAGTCATTCTAGCAAATCAGGGCTGCCTATGTTCAGATGAAAAAAAAAAAGGCAGTGAGGCTGTGCTCAGAAGACACTGTCTCTTACGGTTTTATTACTTTTCCATTCTGCATATGTTCCAAACCAACATGGTCAGACACAGATGCATAAATCTCCTTTGCTTTTTTTTTTTTTTAGGCTTAATAACTCTGTAACAATTTTTGTCCAAACCAGCATGGTCTGGCTCAAAGCACCATCTCACTCTTCTAACAGACTGCTCTGACCGATGTCAGTAAGTGTGCACATATCACTAAAATAGGAACCGCGCCTCCTCTCCCTAAACCCAGAAAAGAAGAAAGCACGCGAGTATACACATGCGCACAGACACACCCGATTTCACATTTGCAAATTTGGCAGGCAAAGGCTAAACATGGTTAAAGTTTCACCTGATCTAAATTCCACAAATGCTGATTTACTCTCCCACTTACCATTACTGACCACAGGATATATTTACATCTTCAACTTAAAGATGGACTTTTGTCCTTCAGAGATCAACCAATATCTTCAAGGAAAACCAAAATACATACTCAGAAACAATACTGCTTACTCTGTTAATTACCATCTCATCTCTCTCTTCACCTGTTTATTATTAGGGACATTTGTGTTTAAAAACAAACTTACAATTGAAATTAGACAAATTACACAGCAGGAGATGACAGTAAATGAAGAGGGATAAGGGGGGAAAGGATGAGGAGGTTGATAGGCGAAATAATCAGAAAGAAAACATTAACTTGTGATCCTTTGACATTATAATCATCTCCACATCAAAGAGACTGAGACATTAGGTGAAGGAGGAGCAACAGGAGAAGATCAAACTAGGGAAAAAAGTTTTGATTTTATGTGTGTCCTGAACAACAAACAAGGGGAAAAGAAATACAGATAACATAGGTCACATCTCAAGAAACATGCATGCAAAAGATACATGTGCCCATTTGAATGCCTAGTTTGCTGTGCAAATACTAGAATTTTTATGTGCAAGATGGGTATTTTCCACAACTAAGATGGAGTTGAAGCACATTTTGAGGCTCACACTTCTGAAAACATAATGGAATACTACTGCTGCAGAATTGGCTTAACTACAGTAGATCAGATTCTCAGCTAAAGTAAACCAACCTACCACTGCAGAAGTCAAAAGAGTTAGATTGATTTACACCCAGCTGAAGATACGACCCAACATTTCAGAGATGTTTTTCCATAACATGCCCATTACTTTTAGTCAGACCATCAGTCTTCCAGTTCACCAGTTCATCAACCCCTTGTTTTGATCCGTACAGTTACTAGCTTGCCTCTAATAAAAGAAATATCTTGCTTCTATAAAAATAGGGCACCCGTGTCCCTGAACTGTTCCACATGATGAGCATCGTGCCTCTAACACTGTGCAGGAATTTGCTTATATAAAAGTTAACCTGGAATGGAATTTACTGAAAATACTGGATAAAACTCCTGTTATAGCTGATTTCCTAGCACATATCAGCAACTATGTGGACTGCCTCTGTGGCTGAACTTCAAAGCGACAGTCATCTCAATCTGCAATCACCTGACAATGGCTAGAAAGAGAAAAATACCAACATCTAAGAAATGGGTTGGCTTAAAAATACCAGCTTATATTTCAGGTTTGTAGATTGGCTCCAAAGTTCAAGAATTGTTTTGTTCCATTAAAATGGGATGGAATTAACATAAGTTTAAATTAATCTTCTTTCAACAATTTCCGTGTTGTTTTTTTTAAGCACCAGCCATTCGATTACTGATGTTTTGACTGGTGCTGGCTCAATTCCTATGCACCACAAGAAGTGAAGGCATATGATTCATCAAGACTATCTGGTTTTTAGAGTTAAGACTGGGCCATAATCCAGCTGAAGCTGTCCAGAAGTTCCAGGCTGTCCAAAGTCTGGACACACACATATCCTAGTCATAGAAGCAGGCTACTCTTCCTGGAGACATTCCTTGACAACAAAAAGCTGCTCAGCTGTCCCCAAGAAGAGGGGAGTTTAAAAAAGCCACTGGTCTAGGTCTAGTAGTCTATAAGCCATTAACATGGGGGAATGGAAGGAAGAAATTCCATTTCCTTTTATTTGTATACACATTTCCCTCAGCAGATACTCCAGATCCTTTGCCTGTGATTTGGAGTTTGCTGATCTTTAGGATACAGAATGTGGAAGGAGGAGGAATTTTAGGCTGATGGGCCCCTCTCAGCAAGGCAGATGCTAAATTAAGACTGCCGTGACCTTTTAAAATCCTCGCAGACTTTGAAGGTCAGCAGCAGCCACAGAGGCAAATTTAGGCTGGAAAATGCATCCTTACATTACATATTATAGCCCTTTAGTGCAGACACACTCAGAGATGAAACACATCAGTACGAACACACGCTGCATATAGAACACCTGTCAGCAGTGCAGCAGATTCCCAAGATGAATACCAACATTCATCCTCAGTCCTCAAAAGCAGAATTACATGAGTCCTGAGGATTGACAATTTGGGATGCACAAGAAAGAAACCCCAACAACTGCCTTTTCTGATCAGATTTCCCATGTGGCAGGTGAGAAAAATGTGGATTATTGATTCCATACAATGCCCCCTCCCCCAACCCTTTAATCACAACACAGCAGGATAGAAATAGGCATCTATTATCTGTCTTTTCTTACCATGCAAAACAGAAGCAGGCTTTTTCCAGGACCATTACATTTCTATTATCTATTATCATAACTGGTGTTCAGATTTTGGATAGACTTTTATTTATTATTTCACTTACGCTGCCTTAAGTATTTGCTGATTCAAAGAAACTCTGGATCAAAATCACCAGAAATGTATTCATATTTTTTATAAAGAAGATTAAATAGAAAAAAATATACAAAAACACAAAACCAAGATGCTGTGTGGGATATTGTGGTCAATGACTTACTTTTACCATGCTGTCACAGTCTGTTAGTGGCCTGCTCAGATGTTTGTATCATTAGAATACATTTAGATTCCATACCAAAATAATATTCAAGTTTCTTTTGACCATGAAGCAGAGAATGAAATGAATATTTTCACGAACCACTTTTACAGTAACAACTTGCCCAATCAACCAACCAAAACAGACAACAACATAATAACTTGACCAGGCAAGATGTCACAATATTAATATTTCAGGACTAAAATCTTGCTTTCTTTTTACTATACAAATAGTAATCTAAATGCCATCAGTAGGTCAAAAATACAAGGAGTTCCTTAATATTCACGCAGGCTCATTTGGATCAGTTATATGTACTGCAATCTAATACCTAAATGTTAACACCTTGGTATAGAGCAATTTTTTGCCTTCACATCTGGTATCTCATTAATAAACACGTTTCTAAAGCATCTATCAGTGATATCTAGGTGCAACAGTATGCCATATGCTAAGAAATTCAGGTACTTACCAGCTATTGATCCAGCCATGAGCAAACTTCCAGGGCTAACTTGTCCATCTTCATTTGCAAATGCAGTTTTCAAGTGAGCATAACATGGAAAGTAAATGGCAGAGAAGGGGATATCGCGTAGAAAACATGCCTTCGCACCCTGTGTGGAAACAAAAATTGTGTGGTCAGACCAAGAATGGACATGAGAAAGTTGAGCAACATTCTAGCTTTCCCTTTCTACTGCAAAAAAAAAACATGCAGAAAAAGCATTTTTTTTCAAAATTGTGTGAAATGATGTGTATTTCACTCTACACAGAATTTTGTGTATTGTTTTTTGGTTCAATAAATTTGATTACTGTCCACTTGTTCTTCCTCTCTCCTTAATACTGCAGTTATTTTCCATTAATAGAAAAAAATGCCACCTTGCTTGGGTACACTCATAACTTCTTTAGAGAACAAGAAGTAGTTGAAATTTTTGCCATTCAGCTTTGCAGGAGATTCATGATGAGTTTGATACAAGTCCTAAGTCACAGGCTGGGTCTTCACCAGAGAACTTCCCCTTTACAATAATTACCTCATAGAAATAAGTGTGGCCCAACCTCCACTTACATTTACAGAAAATAAGACTATAACTGCTGAACAAAACCAAAACATATTGTGATGGAGAGATTAATGAGACATGCTCTCATTTACAAAAGAGTGATAAAGTTCCCATAATCACAATTCTTACACAAACATGCTTTTTACATTTGCAAGAAAATATAAGGACTAAATTAATTGTAGATTTAAAAAAAGACAAAACAAAGGATTTTCAGCAATGGCTGATAAAATAATTTGCCTTACTATCCATGTGCCTAATTGATGTGAAAACCCAGTGGAGTTAAAGATCTGAAATATAGTTTGCTATGTTCTCTGAAATAATCATTTTGTTTAAAAGAGAAGAAAGCAAGTAAAGTTTTGAGGCAGTAGCAGACAACCAGGGTTCTTCAGAAGCATGAAAATAAGAGAGTCAAACAAGATGGGAAGAGGTATGTAGCTTCTGCAGAAGGTCAATGAAAACTGGGCACATGCCAATGTGCACGTTGCAACTGCAGTAAGAAATTGCATACAAACTTCAGTACAGAGATCCAGCAAAGAGTTTGAAAGCAAAAAAGGTTGTGATTAGAAGGAATGTGTTTAGACAAACAGCTAACGTATTTGGAAAGAGGAGACGGACAAAAAGAGAAAAGTGGAGTAAAAGGTATTTCACCTCTTTTGCTAGGACCCTATTTCTCCCGCCCTGGGCTCTGAACTCTTCCATGTTCGGGATGGAACTTTTTTTGGTTCAGCCACAATCCTGCCAACAGGTGCCAAGCTGCTCCTCTAGCCTGCTGGGGTTATTTAGAGTCTTATACCAAAGCCATTATTAAGGTATCACTTCTCATATCAGTTTTACAAGTGGTAACCTCAATAGAGTTACTTCAGATATTTACATTAGGAAGGCTGACAGGCAAATCAAGATGAAATCTCTCCCAGAAGTCAACCTATGCCTAACGGAGTAAGCAGTCTCTGATCTGCAGTTATCTCATGAAATCAGATTAGATGAGTTTTTCTGTTCTGGAATACTGTATAATATTGATTACTTGTTACAAGTGTATGCTGTTTAGCAGACAAATATATACAGAAGCACCCAGGTGTCAGAGTAAATAAAAGGAGAAAAAAATGGATTAGGGAAAGTATAGTCTGATGTACAGGAAGCGTATTGGCAAAATCAGTTTCTGGAAAAGAAAGGAGGTTTCTCGGCAATACGGTGTGGGTGTAATGGTCAGAGAATATTGCAACAATGACTAATGCGTGTTGCAATATCACTGTTAGTGAGATGCTGACTAGTGCCAGCAGACATCCTACACAGTGAACACTGGATAGGGCTGGATTCTCAAGAGTTCCTGGTAACCCATGTATTTTGTTTAGAATGTACAAAGATATTTAGTATATATGACTATCTACACAAAAATTCCTGTTATATGCTGAAGCAGAAGCCTGTTTTATGGTGATCTTAAATCTTCACACTGAAATTCCATACTCTCTTTTAAATAAAGTTACATGTGAACAGATAACGTTCTGCAACAACCAAGTGTGTGCTCTGGTTACATTTACCTCACAGGCAACATTCAGAAACTATTGCTTTCTAGCTAGTGATATTTTGCAGTATGAACATTGTTTCCCTAAAGCTTTATTTTTAAACATTCTTTTCCCAAGGCAAATCTCCATATTGCCTTTTCCTCAAGAGTTTATTGCTCTTATTTTCTTTGCAGTGCGATCATTAAACAGCCTGCATATTTTCCTCTGCGTTTCCTTTATACTCTGACATATCTCCACATAATTAAAATAACTTGTGGAAATTAATACGCTACAACTACAAGCGACTCTTCACTCACTCTGAACTGCTAATATTTCCCCCCTTCTTACAGCACACTCTTAGACGGAAATAGCACACTTTTAATACCCCCAATATTATGCTTTCAGGTATACAGAGAGAAAGTCTGTCAACTAAGTTGGCTTAAGTGTAAACAAAGTTGGATCAAAACTTGGATCCACTTTAATAATAACCCACTTTGGCTCAGTTCCAATATCACAACAGTCTAAAGTTTCCTATCATCATTCTGTTTAAAGTCTGAGAAAGCATGTTTAAAAGCAGGCCTCATTTAACTTCAAGTTAATCATCCGCAACCAGCCTAGGCCAATTAGGAAGGCTTAGGGAGATTGGCCACAGTATCTTGAAATGCTAAAGAAACATTTATTTTACTTCTCACACCTTTTTGATGTGGACAACGTGTTGAAAGCCAAACAGAGTTTTAATCAGTCCTCAGCAAGTTGTTAGGATCATCCGCCTGAGTTTATTCTGGCAGCCAGGGCGCAGACCCTGCCAGGCATGAAATTGTTGGGAGATCCTACACACCACGACATGCGCCTCCCTAATGCAACTGCCAGTTGGCTCTCATCTTCAATCTCTTTAATGACCTCAAAGCTCTTAATCTTGGATACTATCTCACTGAACAAACCAATAGAGAAAAAGCATCCCTCGTTTTCCTGATGATTCTGATAAACAAATCCAAGTCAGAGCTGGGGCAGTTCTTTAGCATGCTAATTCCTGCTTATTCCAGCCCTACCTGCAAATAAGGCTCTAAATAAACTATTTCTACTACAAGGGGAGGGTAATTATACTCACAAAGGCATCTCTGTGTCGGGTTGGGCACAAGGAGCCAGCAGGTCTGGGAGACGCAGGCTTAACCTAGTCTCCTGCAGTGAATGCACATTGTCTAGTGCAGGGGGGAAAATGCCAGACAGAGCGGACCTAGAAGTATTCAAGACAACAGTGGTGCACCTTGTCTGAGAGGGTTATTTAATGCTTCTGGCACCTGTACTTACTGCCACCCCCCCACACTTTTTTTCTACCTTGCAGGTTTAGAATTTATTTGGCATGTATAATTGTTATTTTGATCCTATAGCTACAAACAATAGGCAGCATGTCACTTCTTGATCCCTTAGCATTCTTCTTCGTTTTTACTAGCAACTTAACCCTTCAGATTCAAAATTGTAACAGCCCCCAAGTAGCACTCCTTTGGTTAAAAGTCAGCCAGCTACCAATGTTACAGAATTAGACATAGCAATTTTGGGGGGCTTTAATTTCCTTCCTTTTAAAATCATATTGGATTAAACCCATATTATATATATATATACACACACATTTAAACCAATAAACAACTGTATGCATTTAGCTATTTAAGTTAGAGGGGACAAGTACCAATCTCAAATGCCGTGCTAAGTCCCAGATAAAAATTATTAGCATTACTCGGTGGATTGGATGTTTTCATTTTTCTTTTGGGTTATTTTTAATACAACTGTTTAAACTGAATACATTCATACATGAGAACTAGTATGTGTGACAATGAGTACTCTATGTAAACACCCATTAACTTTTACTAAGTATTCTTGCTTAATATGTTTATTACACTGTTGTGCACACACCATGTGTGTATTTGTGATACCCCTGCTGTTTTCAAAAATTGTCAAGTGGAAGCTTGGCATACAACATGTTAGCTGAGATCAGGCTTCCTGCCTCAACTCCCCAAGAACCGATCCATACCATGGCAAAAATTAAGCAGTGCAGAATTTTGTACTTTTTTATATTAAATTCTAGCACTTAAAGCACAAACCTTTGCTGGTAATATGTGTTTTCTGATAAGAATCTGACAAATATTTTCTAATATTTGCTATTTAAAATGGGATCATAACATTTATTTATTTTTTATAAATATTTTAATGCAAAGCTATTTGTTGTATCTTTAGGTAAACAAGATACACTATTATTTTGGATAGCATTTTGTTGGGTAAGAATATGTAGAAGTTACATCCTGATATGTTGCACTGCAATGAAAAGATTATTTTATTAAATGTTGGCATATAATTCAGTAATTTTTTTTTAAATATGGCAATGGAAATGAGCAGAATATTCCATAGACTTCAGTTTGGCCTTATTCATAGCAAAGAGAAATATTACAGTGAAAGACAGACTGTGTAAACCTTGCTGAATCTTGTAAGATGACTTCAGAACTCTTTACTGTGAGATGTATAAGTTCTACTATACTACCATTAAAACAAACCAGAAATTAAAGAAAGACAGTTAAGAGACACTAACCCAACAAAACCAACTTTTCCTTTTCTTCTGGCAATAGAAATAACATATTACGGGTTGGAATAAGTAAGTATTCTGTCTGCTTTGGGTTCACTTTGGTGTTGGCAAGCTACTTTCTCACAATAACTGCCATCAGAACTCCCACCTCTGGTAGCTGCAAAAGAATTTGAAAGACAACTAAGGAAACAAACTGGCCCAACATAAGGGGGCACAATATTTACCTCCCCAAAGGACCAGGTGATATGAATGGTATCATATTCTAAAATAATTACTCTAAAACATTACATAAGTAGTTCAAAAGTTCAGATAAAAAGAAAAATATCTGCCTACTTACTTTAAATAAGCAATGAGTGTCAACCTAACCTTTTTCAAATGATGGAATTTTCTGACCAACAACAGATTGTACACCACAGGTTTCTTATTAGTGAAAAACCCCCACACCAACTGACTTCTTTTACACTTCTTACCACAAAGATATATTTGTTAAAAAAGTACATAAAGAAAGTCAATTATCTGGTCAGGTCACTAAACATCCAATCAGAATAGAGCATTTTTTTCTCAAAAATTGTTTTTGGTTTATAATTATACAGTAGGATAACAAAGTCTTCATATTCCTCTTTCATCTCATCCGTATTTAGTTCTGCCTAGGTAAACACTAGAATAGCTGGCAATGTAGGATCAAAACTTTGCAATATAAGACGTTGCTCAACTGGATGTAATGTGGAGTCTACATAACATTTCCCTTTATTATTTTTTTTTAATTTGCAGACATTAGAAATAATACTCAGTCATCTTTACATAAGGCTACTCTATTTATTAATGCAGAAAAGGAATGCAACATCCACAACTTATAGTACACAATTTTTACTAACATTGAAAATGGAAATGAACACAAAAATACACAGAATTTTGCCAAACAATGGGGGTTCTTTTCAAGTTATGCATGAATCTTTATAGTGAAGAGAGGATCAGTATGTATGATTCTCTGGTTCCCAGCTAAAGTTTCAGTTCATGAAAATATATTCTTCCCTGATACACAGGATAATTTAACTTGCCTAGTTTAGTACTTGGGCTCCTTAGCAAATCTTCTCTATACTTAAAAAACATGCTGGAGATACTAAATTTCTAAGAAGAAATTGATTATGTGTTGCGCTAATATTGTTTCTCTCTGGTTCCCAGTTCATTGCTCGGTTGAATATTATGCATTTGTTGAGAATTCACTGTATGCTTAAGTGATAAAGAAGGACAAAAAACTCCTACTGAGCCAAATCACCAAGTCCTTGTTCAGTCACTACTTAGGCAAAATTCTAATAAGGAGACTTCTTCCTGCATAATGGACATGTAAAGCATAGGGTCTATTGTAAATAGGCCAGCTTTGATACATACACATTTATTTTTGATTAAAGAAAGAAAATCAATGCAAATCTTTCAAATTCTTTCTTGCTGTTCAGAATCAATAAAATACTATAACAGCATGAGAGGAACCGAAAAGCTGGCATGCAGCAGACTGGTTGACCATTCTTTAGGAAGAAGTTTGCAAACTCCCAACATAAAAGGTAGCCTTGTACAGACAAGTAAATACTTCAGGTCTATTATTGTACTTACAGATGGACTTATTGAATGATAAGTACTATGCCTGTTTCCCATTCCTCTTATCTGAAAAGATTACTAAAGGTATCCATTCCCCTTTTTGAAAAAATTAACATTTTGCAAACATTAGATAGTTTCAACACAGTTGTATGAGGCTCTGGTAGCTTCTTGTTTTCCATGGGCTAACCCCTTCGCCATATAATGTAATGAGAGTGGGAGGGAACCCATTCTCTCCACCCCTAAAAGAACAACTGGAAGGAAACTCTGCAAGTGGAAACTCAGAGAATCCTGTCTCTCTCTGCAGGAACAATCGACAATGGTACTTTTACTGTTACAATGTCTCATACTAACCCACTTTAACCTTACCTAAATGATCATTTTTCTTCACATTTCCCAGATGCACTACCACTGGCCCTAGGGACAGGACAGTTCAGAAGGCAGGAGTAAATTAACACTGAAGGAGTTATTCTCTGATGCCCCATTAGGAAAAGCAGTGGGAAACTATTCAGTTGAGAACCGGTGTCTCCTCCCCACTCAAGAGCACTCAGGAAGAGCTCTTGTAGGGTCAAACGGAAAGAGGAGCAGTGTCATGATTTTGACACTCCCCCTTTCAAACCTCACTCAAATCCATGCCTACAGTAGCATTTAGTCCTGAGCAACATTACTAGCAGCTTGACAGTCTGATGTATGGAAATTAGGGTTGCTAGATGTAAGATAGCAATATTTATCAACCCTAGGTGAGCCAGGTTCAGTTCTTCATCAACTTTATTGAGGATGGATGGAGATTTATCTATCTGTCACGGGGTGGGGGAGGGGGAACAGAAACCTAAAGAGATACCGCCATATACAAAGAAGTCAGAGCTCGATAGGGCAAATAGCAAATAGAAAGTTCTACATTCAGTCATGGCTAGAACCAGACGGGATGTACCCTGAAAGGCTTAACTAAAGCCTCTAAGGGCTGGTCCTCACTAGGGCGGGGGATCGACTGTAGATACGCAATTTCAGCTACGTTAATAACGTAGCTGAAATCGGCATATCTACAGCCAACTTACCTGCTGTCCTCACGGCGGCGGTGGTGGGTGGCGCGCTCCCCCGTTGACTCCAGCTTGTGCCTTTTGGCGAGCTGGAGTTATGGAGTCGATGGGGGCGCTGCTGGCGATCGATTTATCGCGTCTTGACGAGATGAGATAAATCGATCGCCATAAGATCGATCTCTCCCCGCTCTAGTGAAAACAAGCCCTAAAAGAGAAGTTTGGCACCTAAGACCCCGTGAGGGGCAAAGTCTGCTCGCTCTGTCAGAAAGATGGCTTCTAATGTTTATATCTAGATGATAAATGTATTGGTCCTAAACAGCATCCGTTCACCAGAATTAGTTGCTAAACAGACTGAATATTTATATGAACTCCAGACAAACCCTCTGTCAGACTGTTAAAGTACTCTACAATTTAAAAACACAAGGTCAAGCCATCATCCAAGAAAAATGTTTCTCATATTTCTACAATGCTGAGGGCAGGGTGGAGTCTAATTTATACCAACTAAGGAAGGAAATTCACAGTTTGGGATAGAGTTTTTAATCATAAAACTATCTTTGCAAGGACACTGAGCATAAAACAAACAAGTTCACAATATGGAAGATTTGTCTTACCCCCCATTAGCGTAATAATTATTAAGAGAAACAGATATTTTATCAGGGTACTAACATTTTATTAATTAGCACTGTAGGGTCCATATTCACTCAGATATTAAAAATATATTTAGAGCACTTAATATTATTTAGATGTTCAACTGCTGTATTTACATAATTGAATAAAATAGTTTGCTAATTGAACTAGATGGTTTTTAAAAAAGCATAGTGTCTTTCAGTTTAAGTCACTGGTTAAAATTCACTTCAGATTGGTAGATACTTTGGGGCAGTAGTTTCTGATGATTGACTGGTGGTTTATGTGAAGTGAGTTACTTATCTCGCTCCAGTTTCATCTGTGCTGTCTAAGTAAAAGAAAATTCAGAAGATGACTACTTTCACCCAAAAGTCTCTCCAGGTCAGTGTGAGGCAGACTGGTGCAGGAGTTTGCAGTAGCTTTCCTGACTGTGTATATTGTGTATGTTCCATGGATAAGTGTTATTTTGATGGCCAGGACTGTCAAGTTTTCATAGGCACTGAATTCCACAAAGGTATAAAAGGACAAAATCAGAGACAAAAAGATAGACTTCTGTGGCTTTGACAGTGTGGATAAAGCTGGCCTCTCAAGTGAATATTTAGCACAGTAACGGCATAATCTGCGATTAAAATGGGTACATGTTCGGAAGCAAAACTACATTTGGAAATAATTATAAGATATTAACAAAAAGTTCTGTGCCTATTATACAAATATTTCCAAAGCTTCTACACTAAGAAATGAAAATAAAATGACAACGACCTGTGACGATAATGCTATTCAAAATAAAAAAATACAATCAATTGCGTTCAACAACTAGCCCTGGCTGCTCAGAAAAGTTATTTATGAAGTCTACCCTAATCAAGTAATTTGGCATTCTTTCCAATCATAATTCTAATTTATTTCAACTAGATTATCTAGAGTTCATTACCTGTCCTCTAAGCCTGTATAGCCTGAAGGATATGCAATGCTTACCACAGCTACGTTTTCAGTTGTAACGTTGGCCCCGAGCAACACCATAATGTCATTTATTGGGAGCGTATACAATAGGATCAGCTACAGTAAGATGGCCAAAAAATTAGCAAGTCAATTTAGAGGGGAAAACATTCCCCATTAAGTCTTATTCATAGGTCTGTGGTACTCTCCAGGCCAAAACACACATACATCATCCACTCACATATGCCAATTTCTCCATTGTGATGTTAACAGCACAATTCAAGAACTGTATGACTACAAAAGGAAATGACATGTAAATATGGTGGCACATTTTTTTCAGTACTCAGATGGTGTTCATGCTGTCTTTTGTTTCAGCTTAAAACTGCATCACTACAAAAAATACAGATAAAAATTGCTTTTTGCCACCAAACACTGGATTAGCGATGTACACTAGGAAGGTGGGCAATCCTGCTTCTGTATACAGTAGATTGCCGAATGGAAAAAACAGTTTGAGAACTACTAGAATATAGCCATTACTTTCTAGCCTACGGTTAAAATTGTTAAGACATGACTTTTAATGTTATGGACAATGAGCTGATCTATCCTTCTATGTTTATCTACAACAAGCTCCAACCTGGCTGCCCTTATTTTCATAAACTGAGAACTAGACTACTCACTTGAGTATAGACTGCTCACATGGGTAACAGCTACAGTGTGGGGTTCTCTATGACCACCTATAAAAATAAACAATCCCATTCTTATCCTTTCTAGTAATTGGCCATTAATCTGGCAGGGAAAACTTGCCAAAGAACTATGGGGTTTGCCCTTATGCCTCTTTAGTTCCTGCTGTCTGTATTTCTAAACTAGTTTTATTTGGTACTTAAATGCTTATCACTAAAATGAATTCGAACATCTGGATAAGATGGTAAGTGAAACGTAGCAGCAGATCAAAACCACAGAATACAACCAAAAAAAGTGAGTCTACGTTTTAATACCTCAAAAGTGGATTTAAAATCAAGTCATACACATACTGGAAAACAGTTAAGTTTTTTATAGCTTGGGTAGGACATTAGGTTAGATCCTTAAAATCATGAAGTAAATCAGTGCACTCTAGTCAAAGGAACTATACCGATTTCAGCTAGCAGATGAACTGCCAGACAGTTTTAAATAATTCTACATTCACAATGTTTCAATAATTCTAAATGCACATTACATAAAGACATCATTGTTCCTAGCTATGGTTGGAATGCATAGATCTTTCCACAGCCTCTCTGTTTAGGTATATGCAGGGAACACTAGAGGGCCACAATATTCCATGCTTTTTATTGCCATATCTCTACCCCTACGTGTGTGCGCATGCATGAGGGGGGAGAGAAATCTAGGACTATGCCTACAAGCAAACATTATGGCTCCAGTATCTTGTATAGTCCTTTTGTTAAGTAAAGAATAAGGATATAGCTATCTCATGCAGCAGTAAAGAATCAAAGATGAGTTCTGTACTGATCATATTTGTACATGAACCTTCCTAAGCATGATGGAATTAATCTACTAAAATTAATGTCTCTTGTTTACAAAGGCTCTTAGCATTGGATTTCAATTCACGTTTAATAAAAAGTTACCTTGTAGAGGCCAAAAAAGCCTAGGTCCCGTAATACAGTGAGGGCACTAACTCGTGGACCAGTGGTAATTTCACCAGCCACCTGCAATCGGATCTTGACAATTTCTAGTGGATTTGTGAAGATCACTTGAGAACCTCCAGCCTGTAAGCAAAAGAGGAAGGGGAAAGATGAACACGCAAACACATCAAACTATGAACGGCGAAGAGCTTGCAACAATTAAGAGAAAGAAGTTTCATTCCTGGTACAGTCAGCTAAGCCATTACAAATCACAGATTTTTAGTACTAATTAGTTAATGCATTACAATCCACAAGGTCAAACATCTATCCCCACTCAATGTAGAGGAAGAGGGAATGGAGAAGGAGAGAGAGTGATTAATAACATTACAGTACATCACACTAGCTCAGTTGTACTACAGTACAGATCACTAGCTCCGTCGCTGTTAGAAGAAAACATTCAGCAAGATACATTTTTACAATACTGACAAGCCAAGAACGTTGTAAAGCAAGTAATAAAATGAAAGGAAGAATTAATAACTAAGTAAAGAAACTGAGATCTGCCTGCCAGTACTTAAACATGCTACTGAAGAGCAGGGTCTGGCAGGATCTTTCTCATAATTTTGGCACTGGTTCAGAGCACACTAGAGAACATATGAATTTAGAGCACTGAATTTCCTATGCTTTTGAGAAGTTACAGAACTCCAAAATTTGAATATTATCAAATGTCATTTTAGTCAGTCTTCAGAAATCTGCACATTATTATCTATACAGAGGATCATTATTTTGTTGCAAAATATTAGTTATTTTGCAGCACTGCAAGAAGTTTAGAAATCAAAAAATCTCAAAACAAAAAATTTGTAAACTGGGTTTATATTTTTTTTTAAATCTCACAAATGGATTTAAACTACTTGTAACGGTCTTTAAAATGGACAAGTATTTTAGGGTCTTAACTAGTTCTGTTAATCTTACACATGATAACTACTGCAGCATGCAGCCTTTTCACTTTGACTATATAGACAGATTTTGTTAAAGATTGATTCCTGCATCAAAATTACAAAAAAGTATTATATTAAATTACGTAGAAGCAATATTATTCATTCAAACCCCAATCCAAAGTTCTGCAGACAGTTTTTCCAACACATATCAGTTTGCTTAGTTAAACAGCAAAAGTATTGTATACTGCTCCCGTACCAGGTATGCTACCACATTTGCAAGAAAAGCAAATACTAATGCAAAAAAAATCATATTTCAGAATGAAATAGTAAAATCAAAATAGCCATAAATGAAAAAGTAGCATATCTGAAGCACTATAGGCACCTTGTTGTGGGGAGGAGACGAGAGGTTGTGGTCTAACTATTTAACTAATACACCAGACACACAGCAAATAGCATACACAGCTATTCTTGCCTACCGCTTAGACTGCACTTCTATTGTGTGGTTAAAAATTAAAGTTTTTACATAACCTCTAAAATATCTCAAATGTTTCCTATTTTGACCATAAAAAGCATGTTCTTGTGCAGTTCAACTGGTTTTGACTTTCAGATTGGCATAATTTAGTTGCTTCTACCAAACCAGAATACTGGTACGCATAAAACTGCTATTCTTGTTGACAACAGAAATTCTTCAGCATGCACACTGACCTCAATTCTGTATTTTCATAAAAAATACTCTTCAAACAAAATATTAGTGATAAAACAGCCAGGTTGCTGTTATCACAGTTTCCTCCCCATCCATACACCTCCCAAAGAAATCAGGAAACAAAATTCTTGGAAAGCCTTTATGGTGACTCAAACTGGTATTTTACCTAAGCTTCACTTCATGAGGCACAATACATATTAAGTATTCCTACATGCAATTATGCATTTTTCATTTTGAGGAGAAAAATCCTACATGTAATGTGTTTTATTCATTTGTGAATATACGTAGTCACAGATCTCCTCTGAAAAACATTATTTTAAGCCTAACTCCTTTTCTCTTCACTACTTGGTTTCCAGAGTTAACTATAAGTCAATGTTCCGGCTTTACATAAATCTTCAGCTCCTGGCACAATTTTATGCAATTTTTCCATACTTCATTTTTAAAGACATTTGTTCTTCTAGAACAAAGATTTTTAACATTTGTCAAAGCACAGTATCCTATAACTAAAATTCAGACTGTTCTGAACCCTTTGTTTGAAGAATAATCAGATAAACTTCATTCCACATATGTGAACAGATTTACATTATTGCAAAATAAATTATTTTTTCTCCACATTTTGCTCCAGACCTAATTTCCTAGCAGTTCACTGTGTCCCGAATGAATTTACACAATATTTCTTTTATTTTCACTAATAGGAAACCGAGTATCAAAATCCAAAAGAAGATGACAAAATGGAAGTTCAATTTACAACACTGAAAAGGGATGAGGAAAACTCACTAAAATGCACTGAGTAATTTACAAATCCATAAAAAATGCTGAAAAGTGTAAAACTAAATGCCAGAGCAAGGATACACATTCAGTTCTGAGGAACAATGAAAAATGTGTAAAAAGCAGATAGGACAAAGCTGTGTCTTGTAGTTCAAGTCTCAGAGTTCCATGGCCACTTATAACATATACAGAATTAAGTGTTAATGACTCTGGGCACTTATCCTTCTTCCTTTGTAGATTTCCAATCTGCAAACTGAGGATTCTACCACTTACTCTCCTTACATCGGGTGGTTTAATTTGCTTACATTTGTAAAGCGCTTAGGGTATGTTACACTGCAATTAAAACACCTGTGGCTGGTCCATTTTAGCCACTGTAGACGTTTGGGTTTGGGCTGGAGCCTGAGTTCTGAGACTTCGTGAGAGGGGAAGGCCCCACATCCCAGGTCTCAAGCCTAAGCCCAAATGTCCACATTGCAATTTTACAGTCCCCCATCCTGAGGCTCAGAAGTCTGAGTCAGCTGACACAGACCAGTCACAGGTGTTTAAATTGCAGTGTAGACATACCCTCTGAGGTCTGCAGAAGGAAGGTGATATTAGAAGAGCAAATATTACTGAGGACCCAAAAGCCAAATGGTGATTACTTGTTTATCCTGCCCACATGGAAGGTTTTAAGAAAAAGGCAGACTATTTTATAGAAACATCTTCAAGTGGCAAGTCCAAGAAAACCTCTCTAATAGTATTAACTAGAACCCCCAAAATATCTTAGAAGGGGGCTTACCTTGCATACTGATTTGACCAAGACGTAGCAGCTGTACTCTGCTGTACAAGCCCAAATCTTTAGCAGTTCACCATTATGAGCCAGACTGCACTTTACTAAAAGGTTCAAGATATGTTTGTGTACATTTCACACCCCTTCTTCACCAGCTAAAATTCTAAGGCTTTATCAATACCAGCTAGCACTGATACAGCTCCAGTATTAGCACTACCATACATTGGGTATGGTGTTCAACTAGCTTTAAATGCTGGTATCCACTCTATCCTAATACTAATGGTGGGAAATTTTAGGGGGAAAGGGCTAATGTGTAGGAGGACAGAATACATCCTAATTAAACCATTTGCTACTTGTTTAATAGTGATGGGTTTTTCTACCGTACAAAAGCCTCAGAAATGTTAAAGGCCGTTTCCTTACAACACACCTATCAAGTAAGTATAATTATCCTCATTTTACTAATAGGTATTTGAAACAGAGTTTAAATCATAAACCAAGTCTGAAGCAGAACCAGGAACAGAACTCAGTCCAATAGCTGAAATCACAAATGTATCCTGCCTCTCTTGATCCACACCAAGTGAAACAAGATTAGCCATTTTCATCTGTTTTCCCCAAAACATCTTGGTTGCTTGTACTGTCTATTTACGGAACTCACTGAGACAAAAACCTCATCCATAACATCTTCCTGTCATTTTTCTTTGTAAAAATGGTCAATCAGGAACTTTACATCCATTTTTTGTAATCTTTGCAGTAGAAAGTTATTTTAATATTTTAATAATAATAAAAAAGGCAGGCTTTGTAAACAATGTGCTTAGTCTGAAACTATCAAAGAATAAAAAGCTATTAAATCCAAAATACTCAAGTTTAATTGTCTCCCCTCTATGAGCATTATACAACATGATCCCTTCTGGGTAAATTTTATTAATAGTTTAATATACGTTTTACCTTTTAACTATACCCAGATAACATCCATTTTTTTCTTCAGTTAGAGTTAAAAATTTACACCCCTCAGGATTTCTGAATCTCTTTCCACGTCATCTAAACAACTATTTAAAAGTACAAATGCTTTAGTTTAAAAAGTTAAACATGTTCCTTTTCACAGATCCTAACATTCTTAGGTTAAAAATTCCTTCTCAACTAATGAAGACAGGCCTTCTATAGGCCAAGTTATAAATGTGTCAATACAAACCATGGATGGGCTCAACCTCACTGCATCCAATTACTGGGTTGAAATTCTCCTTCTTTCAAAGTCATACTTTAAATCTCATTCATTAACCCATAGGATGCTGATTTATGTTATCATAAATCAGCACAAAAATCAATCCAGCCATTTATGTCCGATTTCAAATAAACAGAAGAAAATCTGCAGTCACAGAAGTAGCATCATCCTTAGAGGAGTGTGACCAATGTGTGGTAATTCATCCTAAAAGTGTTGTGTAGAAAATCCTTTGTAGGTTCTGCAAAGTATACTGTACTGCAAAGATCCAACAACTGATATAAAGACATAACTTATTTTTATTCTTTTTAAAGCATCACTTAAACTTACAACTTGAATGGTTTTTAATGATAATATATTAATGTTTATACTCACTATCTGGCAGAAGGAATGAGACTAAAAGCTGAATATCTCCAACATCCAAGAATTATACATAATACATAACTATACAAATCATGATGAGTATAAAATGATTGATGTGCCTACATCTATGGACACCATAAATAAAATGTGCACTGTAAAAAAAAAAAAAGTAAATTAATGTTTTCTTCCTAATAGTGCCCCGTAAGTGACACTACTCTGATCTTGGAGTTTGATATTATCAGATCACCTCTCGATGGCAGTATAGCCTTGTACAGTAGTCTACTCTAGATGCATCTATTATATCCCTTCTCCTAATTTTGCTCTGCTTCCCAGGGTGGAAAAGGAAGAGTGGAAAAAATCTAAGTATTTTTCTTTTGTTTACAAGAAAATGGGGTTCTACCCCATGGGAAAAAATATTAATTTAATACACACCACTTTAACTACACATCAATGTAAGCAGTAACTTGTGTTTTATACTTGACTATTTAGGTCAAAAGTTACCTAGTTATGCTGTAAGTATTTTACTATCATAAGCAGGATTTCATCACCATCACATTAAAAAGAATAGGACCTTTGTATCTTAGCGTAACTGGAGTTTTCTGCACCTATGGACTAAATGAGACCCATCTTCACAAGTAGAAATTGCTAGGAACTCATTGAAAAGATCAAGTGTAAATTCAAGCTTAACCTTCAGGAAGCAAGTACTATAGATTTGTATGTGGTGTGAATTTAAATGACCCCTTGCCCAAATGAAGCTACATATTTCTCCTTCCACAGATCTTCTCAGTAACTGTCAAATGTAATTTTAACTGCTCCATCATCTCCAACCCATGCTCTCTTTTGCACTCTACTCTCAGCAAAAGGTATTTGGAGATTGCTTACACTTTACAGCTGGCTGGATATCTACTGTCACTTTGTCCTCCTGCAAGTGCCTCCTCAAAACTCACCTCCTTCCATAATCCATGCAGGAAAATACAACTTGGGGATGGCTAAGCTTATGGAGAGTTGTGATGACTACTAAGGGCCAGCTAACAATTGTACAAATCATATTATAGTTATTTGTTACCCCTTTCCTCAACCCCCACCCCGGACTGCTCATGTCTTCCATTCTCATGTCTTGGTTTTAGACATAAAGCTCTTTGGAGCAGGGACTGTCAATTGTTATGTTGCTCTGTGCAAAGGTTGTGGCCTTCAGGCACTACAACAATACAGAGGTTGAATCACTCTGGACCAAAATACTATTTTGTAATTAGTGTGGCCTATCAGAGAGGTCCTAGGCTGGTAGCTATTAGAAAAATGTCAAATTTCTCAGTAGTTATTGCAGAGTGTTGCCTAGGGTACAGTAGTAATTTCCTATGATAAGAATGGAGAAATAATGCAGTACATGAGAATCAGTATTGCCTCTTTAACGGCAACCACTGTTTTATATATAATTCAATACATGCATAAGAACTATCCCTTCCCTACCTTGGAATAAAATCCCATCAAGGTGTCACTTTCTCCTAATCACTCCTAATCTTTGAAATGGAACTATTAAGACTTTAATAACTTGTCTGGTAGTCTGTTCAGAAAACCTCGTGTCCATGACCCTCACAAGCTGCATGCTACTACGTACACCTCCCCTCTCACACTTTTTTTGTTTTCTTTAGTGGCACCTAGATGGCACTGTACAAACACATAGTAACAAAGAGCCCTTCCCTGAGGAAGATAAGAATCTAAATAGACAAGATACACAAAGGGTGAGAGAAAAGAAGAAGTGTTATCCTGATTTCATATATGGGCAACTGAGATTAGTGATTTGTGAGTGATTAGCACACGGTAACACAGACAGAACCAGACACTGAACCTATGATGTACCAAGTCCCAGTCTAGGGTCTTAAACAATTGTATTTATATTTGTAAAACAGGACTTTTCAGAAGTCCTGTTTTACAAATACCAAAAAAAATCAAAAGAGTATCGCTATACATATCCTTACCCTGGACATCTCCTTTCCTATCTACTGGGTTCTAGAAAGGTCAGCTCTGTCCCAGATTACTGAAACCCAGGCTTGAAAAATGTGCCAACCAGCTAGGAGGCAAGATAACCACCAAGGCATGTTCTCATGGGGGCACTTGAGGAGAAACATTCTGGTGAGAACAGAGCTTGTTCAAAAATTTCAGACAAAAAGTTTATTCTTTGAAAAGTGTCTTTTTTAAAAAATGAAAGATGATGATTCTTTTTAATTCCACTAATTTTTCATATTTTAATTTACATTTTTATCAAAATAAATTATTTACTGAAAACCAGGATTTTTCAGAAAACTGCTTATTGAAAATCCAGAAGCTCAGTAGATGAAAAGTCTTGATAACCATTTTAATAAAGTTTTGGCTAAAAAGAACAGTTAATTTTTTGAAGAAAAAAGGATCCATTTCAAATAATGTAAAATGGAAGTTGTTTCTTCTTTTTTTTTTTATAAAGTCCTTTTTCTATTTTTCAACCAGCTCTAGGGGAGATACTCAGACCAGCAAGCTCTTGACTTGACTTGTTTGTTCCTTCCCAGTTGCTGAAAAAGGGTGGCCTACTTATCTCCTGATTGGTAGGAAGAAGGAGAAAGCTCTACTCTTTCATCAACTACTGCTCAGCCTCTTTCTGGCTGTGCTATCCATAGAGAGGTGTGGATAGCATTCTCCAGCAAGGGGTATCGCATGCAGTACATGTACATTTGCCACTGAAAACGTGCAGCACACCTGGGATCACCACCGCTTGGCTCACTCTGCTTATGACTGGACACTGATCAGCCCCGCAAAGGAGCCAGACTCATACTGACAGGTAGCAGTTTCCCAGTCTGCTTCACCTTTGAAGGGTATTCCAGCTCTGGTTAAAGGTTTTTAGTTTGGATAGTCTATACGGCTAAGTTGCCATGCTGCAACCTCAAACACATAAAGCTTCCTCAATGTCCATATGTAGAAAAAACTGGGGAACAAGCTCCTATAGACATTCACATTAAACAATCCATAAATGGAACTGCGATTAGTCTGATCAAACAGAGCAAAGTAGATTCCTGCTTGAATAATTTCTGGGACAAATGGATACAAGTTGTTGAGATATCTTCACCCTCATTTTTTAACAACATGGCTAAACAGAAAATGATAGTTTATTTATAAAGCTCTGACCACTTCTGCAATGAAAAAACAGTAGATTTGCTATTTTCCACTTTACAGGTAAAACTGTTCGTCAGAAGCCTAGCCAAGAAATCAAAGTGGAGCCTACTTGATTGGTGTTATAAAAGCAATTAAGTTACAGCCCTGTCAAATATGTTAACATCTGGCTCTGCCTGCTGTACTTTTGTCTATTTTGACTACTAGTGGTATCATTTAATGATTTACAGACCTTTCGTGCCTTAAGGCATGGTAGCTGTATTAAAACTGTAATCCATTATTTCTTGGTATTGTCACATTAGAAGTATCTTCCCATTTCTATTAGATAACTGGATCTGAATTCCTGATTGGATTTAAGATTTTAGTTTTTTGGACCTGTACTGGTTAACACTAAAAACTTCAGCTTCCTTTAAAAGGAGGATTGGAAAGTGCAGTTAACGGTAATTTAAAACAAATTCTGTTTTTGGGGTTATAAAATATCTTGTCAATACAATAAACTTTCACAATATAGTAATAAAACCAGGTTTTAAATATTTAAAATGTGCACAATATTAAGCACATTCAATGAAAAAATTGGATTTTATAGTCCAAAAAGATTGTATGCTTTAGGCTTTGAAAAATCTAACTAAAACCATGCTGCCCCTCTCCCTCCCCAATTGTTTTATGATTTGAAAAAATTCTACTGGAAAAAAATCAGCCTCTCTGATTTGTCCCAGGGAATATACCTGGAAAATATACATTAAATGAACAAGCCTAAAATAAGAGTATATACACTGCAGAGAAATCATTACATGCAATAGGTATTTTGTGTGTGTACATGAACATGCCCTAGACAGAAAAAGGCAATTTTAAACAGATATGGGTGGGTGAAAGATTAGTGAACTGGTGGGAGAAAAATCCAAAACTACAAGTAAAGGTGGCTTGGAATTCCTCATCTAGACTGAAGGATAAATATGTACCACAGACTCTCCCTCCCTTATAAGATGACTTTCTGCTACAACAACCTGGATAGAATATTATGTTACTTTATACTGCCACCACTTTTCAACACAACACCCAAAATTAAGGTTGGATAAACAACTGGAAACAATTCAAATATAACAGTTTTAAAGCACATCTGGCTTTATCAAATAGTACCTCTCAAATTAAATTTGAGTCTGGATCTAGATATATGTACCAGAGGTTAATGTTTTATATATAGTTAACATTTATTCATACTCAATAAGTCATAGAAGAAGGCCATACTCTTTAACAGGTAAATTTAAGTTAAGGGACTTTTAAGCAAGTTACTAACTAGGCAGCTTTAATTTCAATTGGCAATGAAAATAAAGTTGGATCTTCCCCAGTTCCTCCTTAAACCGAAAAAAAAAAATTGAATCTTGGGGTTTTATATGCATGTGCAACTCCCACTGACACTAATGGAAGTTATATGCAAGTATGGATAGGAGAACAGACCTCTTAGAGTTAATCTGTTAAGAGTTCAAAAAAGTGTACTCAGTTTCCTTTCAAAGTTAATATCAGCAATCATAAAGAACACCATTATTTCTCTAACAACCTTAATACACTGTACCTGAACTCTTAGCATTAAGAAGAATGAGGCTGTTCTATTTTCTCTCTGACACACGCATATTTTTTCCTGGCATATTGCTCCGAGTTTCTTTTTATCCATACATTTATTATATTTGGCTGAGAAATCTAAGTTATTGGTTGTAAGTTTCTGCACATGGAAAATAGAAATGGCACCTCCAGTTTCCTTTAGTGTACAATCTTGTAAGAGTTTCTGGATTCTTGCAGGCAAGACATCCAAGAAGGTTTTGGTACTTGCAATCCTTCAGCTCTGTGCCTTGATTACAATATGCTAGATAGAGAATATAACTCACAGGACACCACTGGACTTATCTTTATTACCTTCAAAAACAAAAGCAATGTTGTAAGTAACAGTATTAAGAATTTGCAGTGGGATTGATTATTTGTCACAACTTCCATGGAATGTTAGTGCATTTACTTTTTATAAATTATTGCTGACAAAAAGTCTGCACACTTTCTAGTTACGCAAACCCTAAAATCCTATAACATCTAATTTTTATGTTCCATAGGAGAGTTGAGGTTATCCATGCAGGTCCAGTTTGTCTCAGCTTTATTATTATAATCATAAAATCTCTAGAAATATATATCTAAATCTATTCCAACAACTTAAATAAAAACAAGTCTGTACAGGAGCTGTAACTGTACTGTGCTACGTGATTTAAACTCATCTAATAGTGAGGAACTAAAGATGCTGTGTAGGGAAAGACTGTGTATTTTTGCATATTAAGGGAAGAACAACATTTTGCTTTGTACTGCTTCTTACAAAGTATCAGACAACTGATTTATATGGGTGTTTATATCAGTAAATGCAAGTAATCTAAGTCATAATGCCTATTTTTCCTATTATTGCTAACAATCCAGTGACCAACTGTTTGTATTTTTTATACATATTTTATTTTCAGTACTTGAATGCCTGCTCCTATGTCCAGACTTAACACAAGTTACTCATTTTGCCATCACTTCATTTACAAAGAAAACTAATATTTATGCAAGCAAGCATAATATTCATCTCAATGTTTTATGACACACACATCTTCTTAATAACAGTCAGTCTTACTTTAAATCACATTGCAACTGGAGCTTTTACTCTGTGATTATGATCCGAATAAGAAAATGATTTGTGTTACCGTATCAAAAAAATTACTTAATGTCTTAACCAGTAATAGCTAAGTGGCTATGTGCAATATGAATAACCATTTTCAAAATAAAATTGGCTTTCTACATTTTGTTGGTCCCCCTTTCCCTTTCACTCAATAATGTGATATATCATTAAAGCAGGATGGCCTCAGACGTCAGTAGCTCTCACTGGAACAGTTACCAATGCAAAATAACTTGAAAGTTGGGAAGAAAAATGTTTTCTTTTGGAAGCCTTAAGAATTTTACTACTACAAAACAAGCTCCGCCTCTTGTCACCCTGTACCTAGACATAAATGTATCCTCTTATGGTCTCCTTGCAGGTAGCCACAATATTAGGACAATTTTGTGTAACATGTTTTTGCATTTTTAAAGTTGAGAAAATTAACCTATATTTTCTGCATAAGTCTTTAGCAGATCTGAATTCCAGTCCCACCCTATCACTGGACACTTTATTACATCTTGGAAATGAAGATTTGTAGTATTACAGTAGTGTAAGGGACTACAAAGGATACTCAAAAACCACAAATGAAGATCGGAGTATCAAATAGGTAGGGACCATATCTCTTCATGGCTGTCAAGCACCAGGCAAATTACTGCATTAAATACATATTAATAAATTATAATAAATGATAGCAGCAGTTTGACCTTATAATAGTAAAATTCCTTATAAATCAGGAAGCAGAATTTAGCACTTCTGATTCAACAGAGTGATTTACACTTCAACCCTCCTTAAACTACTGTATCAAAATAATCTATAAAGGTTACAGTTTTCTTTTAATTGTGTTCTAGGAAATTTTTTTTATTTTCTTTTAATTTTAGACAAACTACCACTTTCATCTTCTCATAATAAAAGCTATGAAACAGGCTGTTAGTTGAACTAAATACCATGAGGTCATGAAGCAAAGATCTTTCTGCATTTTTTTGCAGGACAGAAAACAGTTTACAAAACAGAAAAAGGCTTGTTCAGTGAAACAAGCAGCTTTGGTTACAAGTGCAAAAGTCAGCCATGTGTACTAATTCTCAGTAATTATGATGCAAGGTGAGTTCCCCAGGGACTTAAAAGTCAACGCCTAGCAATGGTTGGGCGAACAGCAGAGTGGAACTGCTCATGTGATACTGAACTCTTGAAAGCCCTTTGTATTACCAAAGAGACAAATATATCTACAGAGCTGCTTGGTCCTCCCACTGTGCTCAGAACTGGAATCAAAAATAAATACCCAATTTTATTAGATGAAAAAGCATGGATGTTCCTGCTTAAACAAATACTCCAGACCTAGGACAAAAGAGAAGGTGACCAATATTTTAAAATGTGAATTTATCACCCGTTTGTAGTTGAGATCTGAGCATGGGAAGTGGAAAGCTGGTCTGACAGCATTTCTCTGTAAAATTCATCTTAATTGGTTGCCCTCCTTTAACATCAGTTCTAATATTCTTGGAATCCTGTAAACTTCTGGAGGATAATGATTAATAATAAACCATAACAGAGTCTTAACATACTATAAACCATTGTCTACTTGCCTCCCACATGAGGGATTATCAAAGTTTAAAGCAGACGTAAAAGACAAGGGTGCACTTTTCCGAAGAACTCACTCTGCTCCCACTGAAGTCAATAACTAGACATCACTTCTAAAGACAATCTGTGCTGTAAGTTTGAAGTGGATGCACAAATACAAAAATATGAGACCACCTGTGGGAAGACAATACAAGTCACAACCTATCTACCTGGCACTAAACTGTACCCTTAAGTGAAACACTTCAATTAAAGAAAACTCAAGGCACTCTACCACCACATCTCCTACCAGAACTTTATGCAGAATCTCAATTAACTTTGTATTTCAAATACCAACTGGGATAATCCAACATTTACAGCAGATTTAAAATAAGTCCCAAGCAATCTTCCTCTTAAAGCAGATCCTTAGTTTACAATGAACTTCTGAAAAAGGCATGCTGCAGAAGTCTCTTAAATGATAGGTTACAGTGAAAGAATGAGTATTACCTGCACAACATAAAAAAACTCAAATCTACCAATAAAACAAATCTAGGTTAATTTAGTGCATTTTCATGTCGAAAAGATGCACTGAATTCTACATGACACATGCACACAACTAAAATTTTCTAAATGGGAGGGGCAAACAAGTTTGTATCCAAAAGTACTTTATTGCATTTTCCCTTCAGCTAGTGTATGCTTTTATTTGGGTTTTTAAAGACCCTGTTTTTTTTTTTTTTTTTGAACGCTCCTAAAGTTACAGAACAAGGGGATCCTACCTGGCAGTCTACAACAGGTCAGTGATCAAACAGAAGCAGTAGTTAGACAGCAGCCAAATCCTGCCTCATCCCATGAGAATTGCAGAAAGCCAGGACTTCTCAGTCTGTACTACATTCAAACAACTGCACCCTGAGGCTCAGATAATCATAACGTGCTCTTTGTAAGCACATACAGCATGAATCTCTGCACTACTGATGTTAAGATAGAATTATTTGTTTTTAAGTTGTTCGACATAATTTTCAGCACAGATAGAAACTGCTTTAAAATGTGACCTCATTTGTCTCATGACAGTAGAAACTAAGTTAGATCGAAAATATACCAGCACTGCTCTGCCCTAGTGATCAAAGCCAGTTTAAATAAACAGTGTTCTTTATCTTTAAAGTGCACTAGTCTTTGAACAAGAGTTCATTTTACTTAAAGTATTTATATTCGCTTGAACAAAATCAATTCACCAGATAAAGTGAGATATAGTATGACTAGATAGAACTAACCTAAGTGTAAAATAATGAATAACCCATATCTCATTCTGCATAAGATACTATTCTGTGCAAGGAAAACAATCTTCTAAACTATGGTGGGTTTTAAATACAGCCTACATTCAGGAATGCATTATGCAGTAGTTAACATTACACAGCCTACGTCTTCTATGAACACAAGAAAGCATGAGTCGTTTTTGCCATTTACAAAGCCAATATCACTGCAAAAAGTGAAAATTAGTGGGTGCGATATAACATCAGGAAAAAAGTGACATCGCACAGTGGGTGCCAAGATGAAATAATGCACTAATTATTAAGTTCTGGAAAGGTTAGCGTGAATCCTATTTAGGCCATAAGCTGCAGGCAATGTGCCTTTATTAAGAAGACAATTCTAAAATGTAAAGAACTATATAAATTAGTTAACAGGCAAGAAGCATAGAAATGTTTACCCTTCCACATCAAAAACGGGACTATCTAGGAAAGAACTGAGTTGCTCTAGTAGATTCTGTCCTTGTACAGGATCTGTGGTTAAACAGAAACCTTAGTCCACAAAATTTAATCTTGCATAGTATATTTTAATCTCTCCCAAACACAGGAAATGTAAAGAAGATACTTACACAACCGCCAGCAAGAATTTCTGCTGCCAATGGGACAGAATGATCTTTGTTCATAAATTTGTCTCTCACAAAATCATTAACCTTAAAAACAAGGATTTATGAAAGCTGATAAACACGGAGTGATAACACATAGTAACTACAAATTTTGTGCAATTAAAAATGCAAATAAATCCAGATGTTACATCTATCAAGGTGTCAAACAGTCATGGACATTAAATTAAATCTTATGTAGTATACAAAATATTGTAAAGCTAGCTGTAGTACTGTTCTTTCAAATAAACATGTTATTTTAAAGATATATGAAATAATCATAAGTTTCCTAAGAGTCTCCAAAATGGTAATTGAAAGCTGATTTAAAATTTGATTTCAAGATGCAATACATTTTATAGAAAAGTTAGCTTAATGAAAAAAAAACATCACTGTTTTTTGTGTATAAACAACGCATTATGATTAGGTTTTAATGAGAAATTCTTTCATGCCTTCAAAATATTCAGAAAATCTAAAATTACATGAGCTAAAGAGCAAGTAATGTACATAACAGGAATACATGCAAACAGGTTCTTTTCATATCAAAATTCCATTGTGTGCCAGCATTCTTTTATACTAATCTAAGAACTAAACATAACTGCTGCCGAGGGGAAAAAATCTTATTCCTTTGTGAGAAGAAACAAAATCAAGGCCTGGCTACTTCAAAACAAACAGAGGAGTAAAACTAGTGGGTTAGGGAGAATTTGTACATTTTGAATCAAGCCCCCAAATGATAGGTTTAATCAGCTCCTTTTCAGAAATACAAGTATGCTGCCTGTACACCACTTGCAGTGCCCATGGTTGAGATCTAAGCAATTGCTATACCCTAACAAAAAACATCTAACACACCAAAGCACAAAAACCCTACGTCTCCTCATTGGAAATTCAGACATACAAATGATGGCTAAAGGCTAGAACCCCCACTTTCAGACTTACAGTAAGTTTTATGGCCTTCTCTGGGGCTACTCCCAATAACTGTGGTAAAAGACCTGTAAACACACAAAGAGAGCTTAAATGTATTAAATAACTTAGCATTAGCTAAACAAATCAACGGCTATATGCAAAGATCACCACACAGAAACGAGGGCAATTTTTTAGGCAATTTTCTGCCATTACATTTAATGAGTACTTAAACATTCCATTTCAAGAACAAACTTCTTACTGCCACATGAAGTCAAAGCAACTTCCTATCCATATTTTAGTTACTTTGCACTTAAACTAATATTAGTGATTTAAGAAATTTATATACCAAGACAGGTTTATCAAAATAATACTGTATTCTGCTCTACACATAAAAAATTGTTCTGTTATTTCTTCAAACAAAAGTTAAGGTAGTTCGGCAGTGTGAAACAAGTTATCTGCATTTCAAAAATCAAGAGAATAAAGCCTTTTGCTCGCATGAAACAATAGCATAAGGTGGAATGACCTAAGGGGATTTGAAAGAAAGTAATGCAAAACAGCTAAACATGCACAACTGCATTCTTACGTTGAGCACTTTGTCTAGAGCACTAATTCTCCAAAGCTTAGACACTCAAAGTTGTATTATTTAGCTACCAATACATGGAATTTCTAATTTCTCTTTAACAGAGCTGCACTATACAGATGGAACTGAGAGTCTCTGGTCAGCACAGTTTTGTTGAATTAAAGTGAACTTTTTGTAAAATGTTGAAATGATCTGAAGACGATACAGAACATTACAAAAGGGCTATGGGGATAGAATGCTGCCTCAAATGCAGCACTGTGCACAATGAAAAGGGAATGTGATTTACGGCACTATCTACATATGCGAGAAGTAACCCTCTGAGCAAGAGTTGCAGAAGCAGGCCTGAAGTATTTCACTAATGGACACAGTACTTCTGGATAAATTACACTAAATCTAACATTTGCAATTCTTGTGTTTGGGTAAAGAGGCTACAACTATAGTTCTATGGCTAAGGAGCCTACTTGTCAAAGGGCTTTTCTGCCACCAAACTGGATGTTTGGATGGCAAACAGGATGAAAAATACTTTAATTGGACTAAGATTTTTTTGTTTTCTGTCTTGCTCCAATCCTCCAGCTTTTCTGGTTGCTACTGATATTTGCTGAGAACAGTATCATTTGGCTTGTTGTTTCAGAAGCAAACTACATTCTGCATTTCAAGAAATAGTGTACATTTATTAATTATGTGCATCATTACAAGCACACACATGAACATTTCTCCACACAAAACAATTACATTAAAACAGCACTACGTTGTTGAACTGTCAAATGAAAGAAAATTCCAATGGTGCAACTGCATGTACAGCTGGCCAAAAAATTGGGAAAATTTTGTGAAGGAAAATCATCCACATTTGGCTGAAGAATTTTAAATTTTGAAAAATTTCACTTAGTTCTAGTTGCATGTGCAACCTTAACTCTGTGTTCCATGCAAATACAGTCTGATAATGTGCAATCATGTATTAATTACTACTTTTTCCATTCAGCCATTTGGGACACATACTGAACTGTAACAATCCATACCTTATTTTGAACCTAATTCTGTTTGCAATCACCACTTTATAAATCTAAAATAAATCTGAATTTACACCAACAGAGTACATCTGGGCCTTTCCTGGATATAATGGACAGTGCATGCACACTTCACACAGGCCATCTGAAGCCCAATGAAATCAACAGAAAAACTCCCACAATTCCGACATACAGTGACAAAATATTGGGAGATCATTAATTTAAAGAAATTGTATACATTCAGTGTCTTTTTTGGAAGACTTTAATTGGGACAAATGGAACTGATTTTCACTAGACAGATTTGGGAATGGTCACTTTGCCATATTTTTTCTACTCCAATTGTTCAAGGTAGTAAACAAAAAAAAAAGTAGCAAAAAGGTGTTTATCCTGGCAAAAGTCATTTCTTCCCATCCGCCTTCTTCTGCACTCAAAAAAACCAACTGAACTGTTTTCACTTAAACTTTCCACAAAAATTTACCTCAGAGAGGAAGTTTCAGTCCAAAAAGTGAAAATTATAAAGCATCTAAATAAAACCCCCTTCATAGTATGCAAAATACTTAGGAAATTTTAATTAGATGTGTTGATGTGTGCCACCTATAAAATATATATATAATAAAGAGAAATGCTACTTAATAGCAGTTTCCCCATACAATCTATGCACATTTTATGTTTTTGACCTCACATCTCATCTTCACATTATGTAGGACTCTGAAAGAAGGCAAAGACGGATATGGTAAAAAAAAAAGTAGTATTGCAAATTAAATTCAGAGTTTACAGAATCAGAGAAAAAAATTCAAATCAGTATATATCAAATCAGCACTATAAACAGTTTCTGTTTCATTTCAGTAGTGGGGGAGACAGGTCCAATTAATCAAAAATATATTATAGATTTCTGTGGATGATCATGGTTTCACACCATGCATTATTTTTATTTTTTTAGTAGCAGGTAACTATACTACACAAATAAGTGAGTAGATGGAGAAGAGTTGTTGTTCAATCTATGTAAAATGCTTGAAACCTCTATGACACACAATGCAGAGTTGGTAATTGAGCACTGCAAACTTTCCTGTTACATGATTTACACAGAAAAACAGACAATATGAGAGTACTACCAGTCCATGAAATTGGGTACCAATTGCAAGTTTCCAGAAAATGAAGTTTCTATCATAGACATCCCATTTCATTAGTAATATGAGACATGAAAATTCATATGGTGACTAAATGGAGTGATTAAAGTCTATAGATCATTAGCAGTTGGGGGGGTATTGTGGCCCTGGAGGTGTCATCTTCAGAATTAAGAGAAAAATAAAGTCCCTGTTATTTGTGGTCAAAGATCCAGGTCTCTCCCCTCACCTCAGTAGAAGGGGTATTTCCACACTGGCACATTAGAAAGCTACAAAAAGTATATACCAGTGTTTATACTACGCCCATAATCACCGTTGTCTAGCTGCCTTCCAAGTAACACCATCTCAATTATCCTTAGGACTGAATTCTCTTTAAAGAAAATTTAATGCTCTCTTTATATCCACAAGATGGTGTGATTTATCCTTATCTGAGATCGGTGGTTTAAGACATGGTATTTCTGCTCTTTTAAAAATTGGAGTGGAAATAAAAACATCTCTGTTGACTCCAGTGAATGGAAAAATATGATCTGTTTAAAAAATATCCAGAGTAGGGTCTGGACGACCTGCTCACTTGTCTGACGCTGCAGTGCACAGAGTGTCTAATGCCCAACTATCTCAGTTCTGAATAATTGCACTGTTAACAGAGTTCTTCGGGTTACTGAAGTTTCCACTGCTAACAAACATGTCCCTGAGCACTGCATATTACAATAAAGAGCCTCAGTTACTGAACAGTGGTACATGTGTGCTACGTTAACCTTAAATACTGAATTTATAGATGGCAGC
This sequence comes from Dermatemys mawii, assembly GCA_007922305.1. Classification (NCBI taxonomy): domain Eukaryota; kingdom Metazoa; phylum Chordata; order Testudines; family Dermatemydidae; genus Dermatemys; species Dermatemys mawii. Next base: position 32,849,527 of record ML677349.1, read on the forward strand.
ATGAAGTGACAGAGGTTTTTTTGTCAAAGTAACTACAATGCTATATAGCAGGTGAATGTACTAATCTAGAAATTCATCCCTCAAATTTTTGTCATCCCCCTTCAACATCCAAACCTAACTGGAACCTCTTCAACCTCCCCTCTGCTGCCAAACTTTTCCAATGTCCTTTTGTCATACACCTGGCAATCAGGTAGCAGCCCAACAGCCACTACAAGTAGCTAGAGGGAGTTCCAAATTCTTTTTAAAATTTCATCTATATTCATTATTAAAAAGGGAAGTTACACCAGGGCAAATTTCAAACAAAGTATTTGTACAAAATGCAGTTTACTTTGCCAGCAAATTGCCTCTACAATGACCGTGTTGTTCAAAAAATCCAGTTTCTCCTCCTGTTTAAGCCTGAAAAGAGTTCATAATCCTGTGTTTAGGGCATTAACAGTTTCAAACTGATTGCAAATTCACCAATTCAGAATCTACTTCAAGATAAAGGAGAAGATGGGCTGTGGTTGAGGAAGCTCATAAACCCAGTATTTCTTGCCTGAAAACTGGCAAAAGGAGCAACACAGCACAATGTATAAACAACATGATGAGCAAAAGGAGTCTCTCTTTATGCAGGATATCTCTAATTTCCCCAATTTGAAATTCTCTGTGTGTTAGAGCGGTTTATACAATTCGTCAGAAGAATATATAATAGAATTCTCAGGGCATCTTGATGGCCCCAATTTGCTATTTTGGAAATGCAGTTAAAGCAACTGTACACTAGGAAATTAAATTATATTTTTCATCTAATAATTGGGCATTTTGTAAGCTTTTGGTTGCTAGAAACCTCAAGCAAGAAGAAAATATCTGTCACCATTCTTTACTAAATTATTAGATTTGCTCAAAAAACTCGTAGCACATTTAGCTATAGAATTATTAAATATCCATTGTGTTTAATCTACATCATCTGTGCTTTATACAGGAATTAGTCAACCAACATCCAATAATTCAAAGGACACGTTATAGCATTGGTGCCCAAACTTTTCCTGTTGTGCTCCTCCCGCACCACTCCACACACAAGTAATGAATCTGTTCATGCCCCTCTTCCGTTATTGCACAGCCAAGGATTATTCAGCAGAGGAGTGTGGGCTGAAGGTGGAGTGGGGACAGAACTGGGGGTGGCGAAGGAGCTGGGGCTAGAGGCACAGCTAGCCTGCTGATGGAGAAGGAATGAGGGCGGTGCAGAACTGTGGCTGGGACGGAGCTGCAACTGAATGGTGCTCCTTCCCTGCCCCCCACAGGGGTGTTGTCTTGGGCCCTGCTGCACCTCCCTCTCCAAACATTCCTACACACCCCTTAGGGGGGCACACCTCAGGGAGCACTGCATTACAGGGAGAGTGTGTAACAACACCTATTATTAAGGTTGAGACAAGTTAGGTTTTTATTGGTATTTATTGGACTAACTTCTGTTGGAAGAAGGTACTAGCTTTCAAGTTGCACACAGCTCTTCCTCCAGTTTACATCGCCACTGCAAACTATTATTACTGTTGTCCAACACTTTGTATTATAAGTCTGTTTTCAGCTGCTCATAACTTTGTCAAACTGTGATCTATTGGACTGAAATTTTCTATGCTTCATGTCTGCCTCAGGTTGAATTTCTTATGGGAAGTCTGACCAAAAACAAGAGTTGTTTTCAGAAATGACACACAGTCACTACAGTATCTAGTATGCTTACTCTGAAAAGATATCCCAAATCAGCTTCAATCCAGGCTTTCATGAGGGCAAAGTAGGAAATGAAAAGTCAGAATCTTCACAGATATATGCGTCAGGGCAGCATAAACTACCACTGGTATTGTACTTAATATGTCTAATTTCAGAAGAGGAGTAATTTATTTTACCTGTGCACCACCACTGGAAAAACTGCAGCCACATGTATCAGTTTATGATGATCTGTGACTACCTATCCATAACCTGAAGTAATACTGTTGATGCGTTTGCTTTTTGCGTCAATACTTGAACCCAGCAGTCTGTTGGGTTCTGAGTTAGAGCCATGGCTAGCAAAATACCAGGGGCTGATGTACATAGAAGATGACAAACTGCATTCCATAGACAACTCGTGATCAGTGAAGTGCATGCTGAGGGCTCAAGAAGAGCTGGCTGTTCACATGGGACTGGCTTTCCTTCTTGTTTTCAGCCAAAAGACACTTAACAGATGTGAGGGTGCAATAAAATGAAGAGAAGTAGATGGTTTGATTAACTTTTGTCAAAAATTACAAGACACCCATCATATTAAAGACTGCAAAAGGGACATCAAAGCTTTTCTAATGCTAAGTTTTCCCTGTAAGCAATTGCTGCAGTTGCCACAGCAGTGTTCTAGAATTGCAAATGAGAGGGGAGGTGGTCCATGACATTGTGAATGAAGAGAGGAAGAGGCCCCCAAAACAATTTCTCAATTAAAATGTGCTTTGTACTGTGAAAAAGTTCGCAGACCCCTGACCTAGAAGAGAGCTTGACTTCATAATAGGAGCAACAAGTCTGATCAAAGACATTTAGACTACACAAGCATAAATCAGGCCCAAAATATTAGTTTTATCCTTTTTTATTCAAGCTCTAACAAAAGGGACTGAGGAATTCAGGTTGGCAGAAAATTTTTTATAGTATATTATTATTATATATGACATTTGGAAACTGACCTCTGTACAGTCCAAAGAAGCCTTCATAACGCAGCACTTTCTTAAAGCAATCAAAGCTGTTTTTGTACATAAGTTCTCCCACAAATGACCCGGTAGAACGCTGGTTTTGCATTCGAGTTTTCACCAGATCAATTGGATACACTGCAGTAGCTCCAACAGCTGCAAACAAAATTTGATGTGTGGAAAAGTATTATTTTGCATACAATTTTTTTTTAACAATAATAGACACATTCTATGCTTATATCTCAATAATCACTTGTGTCTTTTTCATCTACATCTAAGGTGGTTCTTTAAGGGGGTATCCCAGTCCATTTTAATTAAAAGTGCACTATCATAGCCTTTCCTCATCATTAGCCTGTCTCTTATGAAACCAGCCTGGTGACAAGCCAAGCAGAAAAACCACCTGTAAATCTCTGATCACTTGCAAGTACAAAAGAAATTATTCAATGGGTTCTCCCTGCTCTCATTCTCTCTCATAGTTATGACTCAAAAAGAAAGATAGGCAAGGCTTTATCTTCCTACACTTAAGCAGGAGAGAAAGAAAGGAAGAAAGAAACAGTGAAGATGAAAATTCTTGCACTTAGCCATGACTAACCTCCAGCAACTGAACCCAGGGCAAATCTGTAGGCCGATTCTGCTATCTGGATGAGAATAGGGCGAGAAACATCACCTGGAGCTTTCTGCAAGGAGAGAAATTGGGGAGGCATTAGGATAATGAGTAAAAAAAAAATAGACTACCATTTCAGTACAGTGAATCTTATAACCAGATAGATACGTGGACAGTAGCTATGTGTAGAGTGACACCAATGTCAGATACTGCTAGGTAATCCCAGTGGTATATTAGAAAAAAAATCTAAAAAATAATTGAAAATTGCAGTTCCGTTTTCTGTGTTATTGCAAAAAATGTAACCTGTTATGATTGGAATGGAAAAGACAAGAGCTCTGGGCATTCCCAACACAATAAGATATTCCCAAGTCAAACAGTGACCAAAATGCTTTATAAATAAAGCACTGGCAGACAAATCACCATTTTCTACACCTGGAAAGAATTCTACTTTGAAATTCTTGTGTGTTAGTATTCCAACATTGATTGGATTTACATTTAAGAAATGCTCTATGTTCAGAAATGCTTTCTAGTAACAAAAAGGAAATCAGAGACAGTGGTAATCCTTACACTCTCCTTTCCACCACTACCTTCTCTAATAAGGTTGGTGGATGCTCTAGGGAATAGGACAGTATGGAAATTTTAATTTCACTACTGAAATTGTCATTTTTTTCTGATTTTATTTATTTTATCAGGTTTTTCTTAATGCACTGTTATATACACTAGTGATCTACAGCAAATAGTTTGAATTGCCAAAAATAAATTAAATGTAGCACAGGTTACTGCAAGATAACTTAAATTATTTCCCTCCAAGCGTCAAGTAGAATCAGTGGTTCTCAACCTTTCCAGACTACTGTGCCCTTTCAGGAGTCTGATTTGTCTTGCATACCTTCAAGTTGCACCTCACTTAAAAACTACTTGCTTACAAAATCAGACATAAAAATACAAAACTGTCACAGTACACTATTACTGAAAAATTGCTTATGTTCTCATTTTGTTCTTGTCTCTCATATAATTATAAAATAAATCAACTGAAATATAAATATTGTACTTACATTTCAGTGTATAGTATATAGAGCAGCATAAACAAGTCACTGTCTAAATGAAATCTTAATCTGTATTGACTCTGCTAGTGTTTTTTTGCAGTCTGCTGTAAAACTAGGTAAATATCTAGATGAGTTTATGTACCCCTTGGAAGACCGCTAAGTACCCCCAAGCGTGCATGTGCCCCTGAATGAGAACCACTAAAATAGATTACAGTAAAATCAAAGTTGGATGGGGGGAGTGAAGAGGTACAACTGACAACCTGAAGGGGGGGATGATTTAAACAGGCTTCTTGGGCATTTCTTATCTTCTTCAAAACAGCATATTGCAGAACAAAGAACACCTGAAGAGACATTCGACCCCTATGCAGAAAATTTGAGAGAATGCATGAAGCAGACGTTTCCATCACTGAAGTTTTAGCTGTACAACTGCTACCTACTGTAGCTTACACTAATTAATACAGAGTACAACACAACCACTGCTTAGCTCCCTTGTAAGACTTCTAGGAAGAGATGGTCAGCTTTTGGGAGTCAGCTAATTAGAATTCATCAGAGCACACTCAATACTTAGGCATTGCTCATAAAACCCTGGATATTGCATTGGAGTAGGGATAGGGGGGAGTGCACACACATGCGCACATACACACACAGAGGCCTGGCTGAAGGCCTGTTAGTCCTAAAAATGTAGCCTGCATCAATTCATTGTGGTCAAACTGGCGTCTCTGCACAGACCCAAAGCTCAGAACAAAAAAAATTTAGTCTCGCAAGATACAAAGCTTGGTTTGCCTTAAACTATGTTTTTCTAAGACTATCTACACCCAAGACTGCATCAGTTTTAAGAAAGTTGGAAAGACCCACAAAAACGTGATTACAAACTAAAATTCAAGACGCCTATGAAATTAAAAAAAGGAGTTCAAGTTTTTTTGCCTCACAATGACAAACGACCATTTTCTGATAAACCATAGAACAGTTCCACGTCTTACATTTTTCCCCATATAACTTATGAAGCCTTCCACACAGCAGATAGTCTGATTTTTCAAACAATGATGGCACACTAAATGAAATTAGGTCTCAATTCAATATTCACAGAATGTAAAGCATAGCAGACAATGTGCTGAAGACTTGAACACGTACATCTTTTTTAGAACAAGGACTGCCGTTTTCATTTAGCATGCTCGATGCCAGAACTGACATCCATACTGAAATCAGAAAGTCATCTTTTCTCATTAAAAACTACTTTGAGGGAAATAATAAGGGAGGGTTAAACTTCTTTAGTAAGTGAACATATATCTTCTTTTTTAAGTAGATAGATGACACTTTTATACTTTTGTTTTATCCTTACAATCAAATCTATTACACTTCATTGTCTTAAATCTCAAGAGTAAAAAAATAGCAACTGTTTTTGGGGGAGGGGGAGCAGGGAGGGGGGCGGTTTAAGCGAAGATTCCAACAATACCCCTGGTTCTTTATGTTATAAAGTGCAAAAGAAAGGAAACAAGGCTAACTCAGACAACAAGAGAGGAGCTGGGCATTGGGAGGGAGGAAGGAATAAAACTATGCTAAAAGCATCATTACAGCTTCTTTTCTTACCTGTCTCTGAGCCTCAGCCAGATTGTAGGGCAGTGTTCCCTCTTCCAGAGGAGCAATTCTTTCAATGTCAGCTAGTGTCATGCGTCTATGGAGACCAAGCAAACACTAAACTGAAATTTACATTAAACAGAGGGTTTTCAAACAACTATAAGTTACCTGTGCTTCTAGGCAGTGTGCTAGAATATCACTCCCCCACTTTCCACTATTTAAAAAAAAAAAAAAGAAACAGAGAGAGAGAGCATTTCTACTTACCCCCGTGGCTCATATAAATCTGCTAACTGAAACAAGATGTCAACTTCCATTGGTGTAACCTGACCAAATTTCTGCGCTGCCAGAACAAACTCCTCTACAAAGAATAAAAATGTATGAGAGAGGAAAATAATCAAACCAAAACAGAACACCCCGAGCATCCCAGAGTCACCATTCATTTTAGTATTAAACCAAGACACTGCAAAAACTGCTCCCACCATAGTGTAAATGTAATTTTTAAATACTACATCCAGAATGGAAATAAGAGTAGCTTTCTGGTTTTCAAACTCAGTGCTATCAGCTGCATTTAAGATACTGACATACGGTATCAATCAGTTGTGGGTCAAAGGGGAAAAAACAACAACAAATTCAAACACTCCATGAACAAAGATGTGGAACTTTTTATGTATATGTCCCAGTAGGTCACATTAATGAAGCTTTGGTGTTACAGGGGGAATTCTCTATAAAAGCGATTAGATAGAGCAGATAACATCTTGTTCCAAGCTTGTAGATCAGCTTACTATGCCGCCAGTACAAGTTTATGGAATTCTTCAACTACCCTTGAAGGTCAGTTTTAATAGGCTGCCAATTTGGCAGGAGTCCTAGGAAGTTTTTGAAGACTTTGAATATCTTTGCATTCTCTCCTCACCCAGTTCCCTTCCCCCACAGCCATCTTCAGTTTCCTAGGACTTTCTTCTTGGCGGTAACAACATGGAAAACCCGGAGGGTGGACTAAACAGGAGCATGAATGGTTGAACAATACACCACAAAGAACTAAAAACACAGGCACAAGTTTGTTTGTTTAAAAGCATATGGATGAGTGCCCTCCCACAAGCCAAAACGCCAGTAAAACTTCCCAGCTGCACAATCAGAACATTTCTACTAACCTTTAGTCACTTCCACATCTTTTCTATTTCCAGCCAGAGTACTGTAGATCTTCCTAATGAGCTCCATGTTGTTAAGTAGGGAATTAAATCCATTAAAATAGGAAAAGCTGACCTGATGGGAAGTGGTACCTCCAGCAGCCTGGAACAGAGATTAAAAGAAAAGAGAAGGAGAGGAGCTATTTTAAATATTTTGCAACACTTTAGGATCAAGAAAATCTTTGAATAAAGCTTTGACACGACGTTAGTTTATAACAATGACAGTAGCAAGGGATTTCTTTTTAAATGCAAAATAAATAGCCATATGAAAGAGTCTTATGTTACTGAAACTAATCATAACCAGAATGTAAGACTCACCCCACCCCTAGAAGCCTAAACAAATACATATGCAGGATTATAACAACATGACCAGCAGTAATTTACAGAGTTCAAGTTTCAATACTGTTTCAGTTGGACATATTTTATAAGTTGGTTTATTTCTTCTATTGAGAAAATCTTAAAACTGATAGATACACAGAAAAGCTTAATCAAAACACATTTTAAAAATGGTTAACCCAAACATTTCAATTTAGAGCACACCGTGTTGGTTAGAGCACACTGTGTTGGTTGGTTAAATATAGTCAGTACATTCAGTAGAACATAATTTAAGAACAGCATTCATAACCTAGCACATTTCTGACCACCGAAAACATGAGATATGACATAGGAGAGGAAGGGAAAGAAAAAGACACACAACAAAGTCATTGTTAGGCTGGATATGCAAAGGCAACTCTCTCTACATGGCCCTGAAGAGACCTCACCCACAATAGCAGATTCAGATCTTGGCATTACCACAAAGACATAGGCCAAATGAGTCCAAAATTAAGATATTCAGCACAAGGCTGGAATCACTGACCAAAGGAAGGTGTGGAAAATGTAGAGAGTGATGCATTTAAAATCTCAATGGCAAAGTTTTGGGGGCAGAAGAGGGAGAATATATTATAGGGAACAAATGCAAATTGCCACAGAATAGACTAGATGAACCGACAGAAGTCTGATCTAATTTCTATTTGTTCTAATATGGTTTGAAAAGCTCTTTCAATAATTTCTAGTGACACTTTCCAGCTTTCGCTGATCCAGATACTACACACAATTGTGAGCTATTAGTAGAACTTTAATAAAACAAACATTTCAAGAATGATTGCTCACACAGGGGGCAATGGCTTGTTGGAATAGAGTACAATTTGCCACGATAGAACAATTACTTTGGTATGACATAGCCCGAGGTTTTCAACCATTCCTAATTTGCCTTGGCTCTTCTGTGAGGAATTGATAACAGGATCTGTGAAGAGATACAGCCTGAGATGAGAGTCTAAGTTTGTGCATGTGGACAATTACGTATCAAGTGATAGGCACAGGGTGCAAACAGAATAATAAATTTGGGGAAGCGTCTATCTTTAACTGTGTTTGCACAATGAAGCCCTGATCTCTACGACAGTACAAGTAAGCTATGCACAACTTACCGCTACTAGACATTCTTCTACAAATGGTGTCAACATGTGTGGCCGGATAGTGACCATAATGTCCCTGAAGTCAATGGCAGTGACTCTTCCAGCTTGAGCATTGTCTCGTTGTACAAATGCTTGTTTAGCATGTTCCAACTGTATCTCCTGAAAATACATTAAAACAAAGTTATATTTTGCTTTAGCTCTATTTCCTGAATGCGTACATTAAGTTAAAATCCACAGCATACCTGATGCTCAGTTACATGTCATCCTACCCACAGGGACAAAGTTCTGCATTTATTATTGTTGAACCTTCTTTATGCACAACAAATAAGGTCTCCACTAATATTTTTCTACATCTCAAATACAAGACTAGGGCTTCTCTTCCCTCTCTGGGCTTGTCTATGCAGGGAAGAGCCAATAGCTAAGGTGGAATAGCTTAGCTATAAAGTGCAAATAACTATTCTGTACTAACTTCCTTTGCGGACACATTTAACATGGAACAAAAGTGTCTAAAGAAGGAGTGAGTGCAGAGATTGGCTTTGTAGTAAGTCAAACACAGAAAGACATTGAAGACACAGACAGATAGACTTGCCTGTTTAGGATTAATCCCTTTTAATGGGAAAAGGAAAAAAGTGCAGACATTCCAGAAGTTACTACAATGTTATCCCTTCCAGCTTCAAATCTCATTAAAATGTCTTTTCCCTGGAAGGATACTGCTTATTTCTAAGCCACACCTTAAATGAATTGGTGTGCAGTGTTTTCTTAGATACTGAACTTCTCTTGCAGTAGGACAGATGCACTTTGCTATTATCTCCACTACTCACATTTTTTAAAAAGATTCTAAAAAGTCAAATTAAACTGAGACCTCATACTAATCAAGATTCACTATTCTGTTGCTTTTAATGGTGCAATTCAATAACACTGCTCTACAGCCAAAATGCTTCTGAAATAAATGTAGTCAAACTTTACTAATTCTGGGTCAATGAGAATGAAAATGATGCTTAAAATTGTTGATTGGCTCTAGTTTTCAAGATATGCTATTGGGTCAGTATATACGACCCTTGACATGGGAATGGCGGAGGATAAGTGAGTTATAAAGGGAAGGGATCTCAATTTAAACCAGAAATGACCAAAATACATCTTTGACTGGATCTATGAATAAATCTATGACTGGGTTTGGACAGTACTTGCTTTTTAGGCAAAACAATGAATGATGCAATCTGAAGCTGGTATTGCATCATGTTATTCCTAGAAGTCATGGATGATGCAATCATAACGAAGCTTACATCATTCTGTTGAACAAATTGCCCTATATCAGCTCTAGAAATCATACAGTGTCGTGCTCTCTTATTTGTCAGTGTTTGATTTTGCAAAGGGACACATTTCTGTTTAGCCAAAGTGAGCAGAGATGCCTCGTACTTGTGTGAACAGTGCAGATAACTTCTGCTATGTTTGTGGTGAAGTGACTTTTGCATCACAAAAGCGCAGTATAACCACTATGGTTAAGAAAGCCTATCACCTTTACTTTGGCTGCAAAATTGGAGATCAGGACAAGAGGTGGGCTCCACACACATGCTGTAACACTTGTGCAACAAATCTTCGTCAGTGGTTGAACAGGAAAAGGAAATCTATGCCTTTTGCAGTGCCAATGATTTGGAGACAGCCAACAGATCATACCAGCAATTGTTAATTCTGCATGGTGCCTCCAGTTGGGAAAGGTGTGTCAAAGAAGGAAAAAGTGGACTGTGCATTATCCAAACATTCCATCAGCTATACGCCCAATACCCCACGGAGAAGGACTGCCGGTTCCTGATGCACCAGAATCATTCTCACTTGAGTCAGACGAGGAAGAGGAAGAGGATGAAACTTCTGGTGCTGAACCATCAATGTCACAGGACCCACATTTTCTCCCATCCTCCTCCTCTGAACCACACCTCATAACACAAGCTAAACTGAATGACCTTGTCAGGGATTTGGAACTACCCAAGAGTAAGGCAGACCTGTTCGGCTCCAGACTACAGCAGTGGAATCTCCTGGCAGGTGATGTTAGGGTTTCCGTGTTCCGTGACCGTCAAAAGGATCTTGTCCCATTCTTCTTCATGGAAGGTGATCTTGTAGCCTGCAACAACATCGACGGTGTGATGGCAGCCCTCAATATCGTTCATGATCCAGATGAGTGGAGACTCTTCACTGATTCATCAAAGACGAGTCTTAAAGCTGTTTTGCTGCATAATGGCAATGTTTTGCCATCAATTCCAGTTGGTCATGCAGTCCATATGAAGGAAACCTATGACAACATGAAACAACTTTTGAGGTGCATAAACTATGACCAACATCAGTGGCAGCTTTGTGGCGATTTGAAGGTTGTTGCTCTCGTGCTTGGTCTGCAGACTGGATACACAAAGTACTGCTGTTTTCTCTGCGAATGGGATAGTCGTGCAAGAGATTCCCACTACATCAAGAAAGATTGGCCACTCCGACAGTCATTGGAGCCTGGGAGGAAAAGTGTTCAGCATCCACCACTTGTTGAATCAAGGAAGATTTTGTTACCACCCTTACACATCAAGCTGGGTCTGATGAAGAACTTTGTCAAGGCCATTGACAAAACACAAGCAGCTTTCAAGTACCTCCATGGAAAATTTCCAAGGTTAAGTGAAGCTAAGATAAAGGAAGGTGTCTTTGTTGGTCCTCAGATTCGTGAACTTCTTCGAGATGATGCATTCGACCATGCACTGTGTGGCAAGGAAAAGACGGCATGGAAAGCCTTCCAGTCAGTGGCAATAAATTTTCTTGGAAACAACAAGGCAGACAACTACAGGTTGTTGGTGGAAAACCTCCTCAAGGCATACAAAAGCCTTGGTTGCAACATGTCACTAAAGATACATTTTTTGCACTCTCATCTAGATTTTTTTCCACCGAACTGCGGAGCAGTGAGCGACAAGCACAGCGAGCGATTTCACCAGGACATTGCAACAATGGAGAAACGCTATCAGGGCAAATGGAGCCCATCAATGCTTGCAGACTATTGCTGGACAGTGACAAGAGATGCTCCATTTAATGAATATAAGAGGCAAGCCAAGAAGCACTGAGTAGACACTGAATAGGACTAAACTATGTACATAATAGTTTTTTGCCTTTTGTTTCATAATCCATTTTATTTATATAACCCTTTTGCTGCTTTTTAAAGTGTTACATAAATAGGACAGGTGAAATATTATCATGTAAAGCAACCATAAACACATGAAAAGACCTAGGTTTACAATTTATGATTAAAACTCTACTATCTACACAATATACACAGACATAAAATGTAAAAACTTAAATATCTTAGAAACAGTAGCCAATCAGTTGTTTTAATTGTCATATTTGAATTCAGCACATCAAAATACATAATAAATATCACATTTTATCTCTGAAGCAGACGACTTCTAAAAAATTGTAGACGAGTGTAATAAGTAGAGGAAATCAGTATTTGTCTCAGCGGCAACGCCAGCATTCAGTGGGATAAAGAATAGGAAACAAATGGCAAATACTATATTTCTGCCACCTTCCAAATCAACCTCTTAAATCCTGGCCTCATGGGCTTCCTAAACAATTTTAATTTAATTTTTAATCAACATCTTTAGAATTTGTAGCTTGTCTCCAAGTTATGATGAAGCAAGATAATATGTTAGGCAGAAAAATGAGCACTGCTAAGTGTTTCAATACTAATTCACTCACTAAATTATTCAAAAGATTCTGGTTCTAATAAGAAATGCTTATGGAAGCTGCAATATTTTAGCCATAAAATTTGAGTTACAATTCCAGGTCTGTCACATTTCCTTTACGCTACAGCCCCCTGTAGTGAGGAGACAAGGGAGAGGATGCTATAATTCAACAACATTATTCACTCTGGCTGAAGGTGGACATGTCAATTCACTCTTCAGCCTGGCAGAGAGTATAATTTCATTTATTATACCAAAGTTGAAGCAAGGAGTTTGGGAAGGCTTTAGGTGAGAAGAGTACAACAAAAAAAAAAAGTTTGTCAGCTTGAGACGGGCAGCAGCTTGGGAGTTTGCCTGCACAGGGCTCAGATAATGAACTGATCTCAAAAATTCTTGTACCCTTGTTGATCATTACTGAGGATGTGAACATCATCATTTTTTGTATCCATTGCAGTAACACCATGAATATTCAAAATGAATATCTGAACATGCTAAAGAAGGTCTTATTCTCTCGTCTTTAAATACATTTTAAAATTCTCCATTTTTTAATTCACACTGCCAGAGAATTTCTAGATTGGCAGAATTCAGCACTGCAGCGCTGCATAAATCAGGAGCCCTGCCACAGAACCTAGGCACAACCTGCCATAAAGTATACAGAGCAGGTCCTGACTATGTGCACTGAAATGTCAAGGCAGAGCAGAGAGTGTGCAGGACACAGTTCCAGCCTGTCCCTCTACACTTCCTTGCTTTCTGATCGTAAATTAGTTTATTGTCAGTGTAGCAGATTATGCCCTTATTTGATACCCCCCGGGATTATTAAAAAACTTTACAGCAGTACCATAATATTAACGTAGGTATGAGAATGTAGTAATGGAGAAGGCGCAATATCTCAGCCACAGGACAACACGGGATATAATGACCATGATATAAGGGCCCATTTTTCATCAGGCCCTGGGTGACCTACTAATAAGGGCCTCCTGTACAATCCTATTTCCCTCATCGTAACCTCGCCAATATCGTTTCGCTGTGTTCCACACGTCATGGGCAGATTTAACTAGGGAGAAGAATTATCCAACTTGGCTAACACAGTAATAGTACAGGGCAAAGTACATAATGCTGCCACCTGACCTCATGCCCCAGCAGCTGGCCAAATGGGGAAGAGCAGATGACAGCTGTAGGAAGGCAGAAAAGCACCTTCTTTTTGGTTCATTTGCACCATGACATCCCCCTTACACACACACGTCCAATTTAGAAATTCTATATATATGTTTACACAGAAAAGAAAAACCCATGGCTGGCCTACGCCAGCTAATTAGGATCTGAGTCTGAGGACAGAAGTCTACATAGCAATGGAACAGGCCTGAATCCCATGGCTCAAGTCAGCTGCCGGGGCCAGCAGTGGGTTTTTTCTTGCTGTACAGATATACCCTAAATGGTTTGAGCACATTCTCAAGACTTGGAGAAAACTATCCACAGCCCTCCATGCTCACTGCAAGGGTTTTAATCCAGTTTATATGGCTATGATTAATTTGAGATAGAGAAGTGTCTTCTTTCACAATTAAATGTAAAGAGCAATTGTCCTCTGTCACTCACAGCCACCCAAAATGTCAGCAAAGTGAAGAGGTGGTGGAAAAGTATATTCAGGGAATGATTACACAATAAAATTAAAGCTTTGTTAGGAAAAACAGAAAAGGGAAGCCAGATTTGGTATATAAACACCATCACACAGAAAATACATGTTTAACAGAATTTTACGTTGTTATGAAATGTACTGATAAGTGTTTAATTTAAAAGAAATACGTACGCTTTCTAGCCATCTCAAAACCTGAAAGTTATGACATTTCACAGCATGATTAACTATACTTCAAAAGTATGCTCAGTAGCCACTATCATTAGTCTGGGAGAAGTGATGGGATTAAAATAAAATAAAATAAAAATTACCACTAAGCATCAACTGCAAATAAACTTAATTTGCAAATAAATTTTGCTTTTTAATCAAGCTGAGAAGTATTTCACATCTTTCAGCCTAAAACTGAAATTTTTCAGGTAGGCAAAATATGGGTGAAAAGTAGCTATATAAGAAAAACAAACTTAATTGCTTCTCAATGCAAAATACTTACCCACTGAACCCTCCCTAGATTAAAGTTTCTGTAATCCCTATACATATCTTAAAAAACAAGTTTATCCCTTGATGATAGGAGTCTGAATTTCAACAAGCTACAATAACTGTTTATGCAAAATTAATTTGCATGGTCACAGGCAACCTGGCACCAAGGTTTTAATGAAAGGATTTCCCACCTAGAATTTTACCTCAACTTTCCCATATAGCTCATTAAAAACATAATTCATTTTCCAGTTATGTGGAGATTTATGTTCAGGTATGACTGATATTTCCAATTGACTTGCATTCATTAGCTGCAACACAATCCTTTCCACTGCAACAGATTGTGAGGTCCCATTTACAGGTATTCTCTCATCAACTAGCATGCCAGAACTGACCAAAACCCTAGCCAATGTTTAAATGGGTTTGACAAACCTACACATTAGTCAACACAAACTCTGATCTATCAATCGATTTAAAACTCTGGGGTTGGGTTTGAGATGGCTGTCCTTGAAGCAGATCATAGTATTTAAGCCTCGTCCAACTCAGGAGGGACTGCATCTCACAGAGGAAGCTTTTTCTTTGTTTAGAGCGGTGAAACTCAGACCAAGGCTCCTGAGCCACAAGTGGCTCTTTAATGTGTCTCCTGTGGCTTTGCAGCACCTGATAGTAAAACACTCCATGATTTAATTATTAACCAATGTATGTTATTAACCAGTCAAGATGCTTTTACTTTGTTATTAACAACCAGCTGTAGAATACTTGGTCAATCATTCTGCTGTGAGACTTACATAAATAAAATAGTAAATGAAACAACGAATTCACACTACCGTGACTCTTTCTGATCATGAAGTCACTCCTGAACCACTGAGGTCTGAGCATAACTTGTTTACAGCAAGAATAGATCTCAATTCCTTTTGTATATAGAGAATAAAGCTTGTTGATTAAACGTTCATCTAGCTTTCTTGTGTCAGAAATGATGATTAATTAAGCTGCACTAACAGAATATGAATATGGAAAAAGTGTGTGTTCCACAGGAATGGGAGTGGATAGATGGCAAGAAATATGAACTACTTTTAATCTTAAATTATTTCACTAAAAACCAGCAAGCAATGCTTTATTTACAAAACAGTAGCTGCAGTACATTAAGGAACCCATCTGGTCCAAGTTAAGGATAATATAAAAAGTATTTACACATTAGGAATGCCAAGAGGTAACTTGGCATCTGCTGTGGTATCCTGCTGCCTAAGGTCCAAGGTCTAGACATTAGACTATGGTGACTGACTCACATACAGCGAGAAGATCAGGAGGAAAAGCTGAATACCAAAGGTTAGGAAATTCAAAGCAAAATTTCTACATGTGTGAAGAGTAACTCAAATTTGTGCCAAGAACAGTTTCTGCCAGTGCTTCAGCATTTACAACGCAAGGACACAATGCTGTAAGGGAAAGGATAGTAATGACATCATATCTACATGAACTGGATAACTAGATATACCAATTACGCTGAAACTGAACAGACTCTTTCAGTAAAATCCCAGGACTTCTGGTCACCTGGAACCCACCTAGAGCCTCCAACAAATGTGATGGCAACTTAACCAACTACCTCAACTCGGATGCCTCTCAGCTGTCCAGTGCATAGCCAAAAATCTTTGCCCTGCTACACATCAGAACTGCTGCTGCAGTCACAAAGAGCAAGAAGATCATTGGGCTGGCCACAACCCAGGTGGAAGGAGAAGGGGAAAAGACAAAACACATCTTTATAGGCCAGCAAGGTGTTAAACTAGAGATGGAAAGAAAGGAATATGAGCAGACAACAGGGTAAGAAAAACAGAAAAAAATATACAGGAGAAAGACAGAATATTCACATGAGAAGAGCAATCAAGGACATCAGGCTGAGGTCCACAGGATTTTTTTTTAAAGGGGTGGAACTCAAATGGGTAAATAAAAATAAACCATAACACAGGAATAGGGGAAAGAGAAAATGGCAAATTTGGAGATGTAGTCTGGAGTTAAAAGTGTGGGCACCTTTTCTATACTGTGATTAAGATGAAATATAATTAAGTATTAAACACCCATTAAAAGTTTGTTTTTTGAACTGCAGATGAGAGATGAGAATGTTCTTGACTAAAGAGCATCAGTAACAAGCCAAGCAATAGAAATACATAGGGTTATAATTTACTATGAAAAAACAGTTACCTACTTTTTGGTAACTGTTGTTCTTCAAGATGTGTTGTTTATGTCCATTCTATTTTAGGTGTGTGCATGCCCACGACAATCAGAGTTGTTGGACATTAGTGGTATCAGTAAGGCCAACTGTGGCTCGCTCATGCAGCGGTATATCAGGAGCTGCCCGCCTTACACCCTCTCAGTTCCTTCTTGCCGGTACCTCTGACAGAGGGCAGGAGGGAGGGTAATGGAATGGACATGAGCAACACATCTCAAAGAACAACAGTTGTGAAAAGGTAGGTAACCGTTTTTTCTTCCAGTGCTTGCTCATGTACATTCCATTTTAAGTAATTCACAAGCAGTATCTATGGAGGTGGGCTAAGAGTTCACAGCTTAACGGCTTGCAGTACTGCCCTACAGAAGCCAGCATTGTCCAGGCCTGCTTGGTACTGGGATGTAAAGGTATGGACTGATGACCAGGTGACTGCTCTACAGATGTCCTGGATAGGCACTTGGGCCGGAAAGGCTGCCAAAGAGGCCTGCACCCTGCTCAAGTGGATGGTGACAATCACCGGGGCAGCATCTTTGCTTGATTACAGCAGAAGTGAATGCAGGCAGTAATCCAAGAGAAAATCCTTTGAGTGGATACAGATGACCTTTCATTCTGTCAGCCACAGCAACGAACAATTGCATCAACATATGGAATGGCAGGGTCCTGTCGATGTAGAGGGTCAGAGCCCTCCTGACATCCAGGGCATGTAGCCTGCACTCCTCCTCTGACTTATGTGGCTTCGCAAAGAAATAAATGACCTAGCTCAAATGAAACTGAGAGACTACCTTGGGAAGCAAAGCTGGGTGCCATCTTAGCTGGACCTTGTCCTTGTACAACATAAGAATGGTCATACTGGATCAGACCAAAGGTCTATCTAGCACAGTATCATGTCTTCCAACAGCGGCCAATTCCAGGTACCCCAGAAGAAATTAACAGAACAGGTAATCATCAAGTGATCCATACCCTGTCACTCATTCCCAGCTTCTGCCGAACAGAAGGAGATTCCGAGGTGAGCACCCAGGATACCTGATGGGGCGACGTCACTGCCACTAGGAATGCGAGCTTCCAGGAGAGGACAAGCAGAGAGCAGGAATCCAGAGGCTCGAAGGAGGGACCCATGAGCTGCGACAGTACCAGACTCAAGTCCCACAGAGGGACAGGATTCTTGACGTGAGGGCAGAGGTGCTCCAGGCCCTTAAGGCAAGAGGAAGTGATGCCAGGCCAAGTCTGGCACCAGCGGTGCACTGCGCACCAAAGCCGATTTACTCAGAGTTAGTTCTGTGGAGGAAGGCTCCCATGTGGGGTGAAGAGCAGTCTCCATCAGGAGGGCCCTCAAGCAGGTATCCCGCTCGTTCTGAGTCCGAGGGCACATGTTTTTGCAGGTGCGACAACTGTCCTTTCTGTGGATTACGCACAGACATTTGAGACAACTGTCGTGGGGATCACTGATCAGCATCGGCCTGTTGAATGACGAACACGACTTGAAGGAGAGTGGGACTCGTCCCGCTTGGGGCAAAGTCCCAACCAGGACTCTACTAATTTAACACTAGAACTAATTATATGAACAATATACAATAACAAATAGAACGAAGTCTATGAGGAAACCGCTACTGGTCTTGTAATGTGAGACAAGGCACTCTAAGCAGCTGTCAAAAGTGGTAAGAAGGAACTGAGAGGGCATAGGGTTGGCAGCATATGATATCATATATGATGTACCGCTGCATATATATCATATCATATATGATATACCGCTGCATGAGTGTGCCACTCCAGAAGGTGCCACAGCTGGTTCTATGGATTCCGCTAAGGCAGAAAACTTCAACAACTGTGCACATGGGCATACACACACCTAAAATAGAATTGACATGAGCAAGCACTCGAAGAAGAATCTAATATTCTTCCTTTTGTACATATCCATGTAAGTAAATTTTTGAGTTTTCAAAAGATGTCTGTTTCCAGTGCTGTCAAAACAACTACTCTACCCACACAGAGGTCCACCATAAAGACTGGTCACACAAGTTTTTCAGCTCCATCACAAAGCAGCACAAATCTCGGACCCTGCAGTGGAAGGAACCTCCTCGCCCTCCTCAGAGTAGCAAGGCACCATTTACTTTCCATGCCCATTCAGTCCATGATATCTACTAAGTGCCAATGTGTCTGTCAGTCACTACAGAGACAAGATGAGTGATAAAATATCTTTTATTGGACCACTTATGTTGGTCCAACTTCAGAAGTTTGTCCAATAAAAGATATTACCTCACACACCTCGTCTCTCTAACATCATGGGACAAACACCACTACAACTACACTGCATATAACAAGAATCAGAGGGTTTGCCGTGTTAGTCTGGAATTGCAGAAGTGACAAAGAGTCCTGTGGCAGATATCTGCCCCTGGATACTTCCACTGCATGCACCCGACGAAGTTGGTATTAGCCCACAAAAGCTTATGCTCTAATACTTTAGTTAGTCTTTAAGGTGCCACAGGACTCTTTGTCACTGTTGCATATAACATCAGTCATTATGGTATTTTTGAGATGTAGACACCTGCTCCCTAGGAACCAGGAGCCTTTTCATACAGGCTATCAAAGCTTTCCAATTCAAAGGGCACTTGATCACTGTAGAGCTAGGGTAGATTTGCACTGATGATCCAGAGGTCAGACTCCACGCTCAGTTACCAATCCAGGAACCTTCTTCGAGAATTTGAGTTTTTCATTATACTTCCAAATAAGCAGCTAAACTAAACAGGATTATCAGATACAGAACCAAGATATTACAGTCTACCAAAGTCAGCATACATGTTTAGCCTAGGAATTTAGCAATAACAGTCATCATCAAAACCAAGAGAATATGATTGCATTTATGATCTCCTAGATCCTCTTCAGGCAAAGAGTTAATTAGTCTCTGTTTCACGAAGTCAATTTGAAACATTTGTCTCAATAGCATTATCTTAATTATTCCTCATCAAAATGATACCACCTCCTACTGTGAAATAACTTCCCTGCATAAACAGAAAAATAAAAAATACAACCTTGCAGTCTTGAAATAGGCTCCTACTTTAAAACTATTGTGCAAAATCTTTACTGGCACTCAGTATATTCAAAATGGATTCAAACAAGGCATCCATGCATCTCATTTTACTTGAAGCAAGCATTGTCATTTTTTCAGAATCATTTACTGATTTTTCATTTGTATGATATTTTGCTTTGTGTAGCAATATACCCAAAACCATAGACTTGAAAGGATTCCCTCCAGAGAAGATAGCTTTTATTTATTCTCTATGCAGCACAGGCAAAAATAAAATAGAATTTTCTATCTGTTGCACTATTTGGTTATTAAATGGTATCAAACTAACAGTGTGTGTAAGAAGTCTGCAGCAGAAGGAATACCATTACTGTATTTTACCACTAAAATCACACAAATTTGGTAACCACTGAATTTTGATAATCAAGTGAAGCATCCTTTAACATCAGTTTTGGAAAGTGAGTTGAAAATGCACAATATTTGGTACAAACATCTATTATTATTTAACATATTGGATTCTCCTAGTGAAAGATCTCCTACAGTTTTTAAATATCTTGATGTCTGGGTATTCCCCCCTCAAGTACATCTCAAAGATTAGCTTGAAGCAATGGACCAGACCCATTAAAAAAAATACTCATGCCACATTCTAGTGCCAAAAAAGTAACTGCCTAGATTCATTTATTTTACCACAAGCATTGTAAAAGCATGAAGTTCTAAAATCCAGCCTCCCGACAGTAAGAAGAGCGTAAATACAACATTGTTGGCTAAGTTGCCAATATGGTGTTCACTAAATTTACTATTGGTGATTCTTGCGCATTTCTTATTATTCACTGTGACGGACATGGCAATTACCTCCAATACCTTTGGGAGATTTCACTGTATTAAGATTATGTGTCATTGTGGGCCAGGGACTGTATGCATTCCATGGGGAGGGTGACCAAGGAACTAAGAACAGTGAGGGACTGATCAGGCAAATTCACTCAGGTAAAAACACCTCCAGAGAAATATCAATATCGCCACCACCACCATATGGAGGCTTGTATATACTAGTTCAAATTGGATTCTTCAGAGACTAACAAAGAAGGGACTTCTGGATAAATAGCTTGAATTTAAATGGGCCTTCTTTCTGAATCATCAAATCAGCAGGACATTCTGTCCAACCAAGGGACATCAATCCAGAACTTTTGCCTACTGAACAGCCATAAGACTGATGGATGACTTCTGGTAAGCATTTATCATGTGTAGTAACTTTTTTAAAAAATATGTTTTTTTCTGGAATACTTTCACTTTAACAATAAATATACTTGCCTACAAAGGGCTGTGTGGTATCTTATAACTGCTGGTAATTACATCGTTATAGGCCTTTGATGAGAAAACAAAGCACAGACACTGACCTGTTTAGGTAGTCTGGCATGCTGGCCGTATCACTGTGTAAGCAGGGTGTTATGCAGCCTGAAAAATCCCCATCAGAAGCAGGTCTCTATCCAAGAGAGGTGATGGCTGAGGAGCCAGGAGTCTAAAATGGGTGCCCTCAAGGGACTACAGAGAGTGAATACAGATGCAGTTCCCTGATCCGTGAAATTCATGATAAACTTTATTGCATTAGACCCACCAGTAAGAACTGAGTAAATTCCGCATATGTTAGGCGTCTTTTTCGATCTTTTCCAAAATGCAGCTGCACAAACTCTGAATTCCAGTTAAATGGAATGTGCTGATGAATTGTGGTCTGGCCAAAAACTTGTTTAACGTCCTCTAGAAAGAGAGAGGGAAAAGAAGGAGATGTGATTACAAAAATAAGGAGTCACACAGAGAAAAGTAGTACTGATTTTTTCTAATAGGAAAACATTATTCACATAGGAGATTACCTGTATAAAATGTATTAACAAGCTTGGATTTTACTGACTGACTAAATCATAAAAGACTAGAAAAAACTCTCCATTCTCACAAAAAAAACCCCTCAGTTTTCAAGTACACCTCACAAAACAAGATCCCAAAGAATCGTCTTTAATTATAAAATTACATATTGACCAAATGTCTTTAAAAGAGAACCAAGGAGACACTTAATTGTTTCAAACAAGGAAAGATTAACTGAAATTCTATGTAGAAGATGACAAAACTTAACCTGTTTTCAGTGTAGTCTTTTAAAGCTGTTAAGAATACTGAATTTTTGGATCAGTCTATACTTCACACTTTATAAAAGAAGAAGTATTCAAAGTCTTCTA
The DNA here is from genome assembly GCA_007922305.1 of Dermatemys mawii. Taxonomy (NCBI): domain Eukaryota; kingdom Metazoa; phylum Chordata; order Testudines; family Dermatemydidae; genus Dermatemys; species Dermatemys mawii. The sequence continues at coordinate 32,871,320 of ML677349.1, forward strand.
CTTTCAAAGAAATTTAGCTATAAAAATACCAATATTTCAAGATCCATTTTAGTAGTCTGTTAGTCCTACACACCAGAAAACACATGTATAAAAACAAACCTTAACTTTTGAAATCTCTGGTTTCCTATTTTTAAAAATGTTAATCTGACCACTTAGTACTCGCTTAGGACCTGATCCTGCAAATTCAGACTACCAAGTGCATTCCTCACCACTATGAAATCAGTTTGTTAGAAATCATATACAGTTCAAGGAATTTTTTAGACAGTGTAAGGTATCATTAATTTATTTAGGGGCACAGGAATGATGAATACCAATTGGAATATTACAACATAAGGGTAGTGGATAGCTGGAATCTATATACATCTTCTAGCTAATGAGCACAAGAATAGGTCTGAGAAGTTACACATCTTTTAGAAGTAATGATATGACAAACTCCTTGGACTTCATTGTGACTCTAAGGGATCAAAAGATTCCACCTTGAATTCATAATCCTAGAATTTGTCATCACTTGAGATCTAGAATGTGTCAGATTACCCATGATCTTTTATACTAAAGTAGAGGAAACAGAATCCTCTACCTCAGTCCTCCTGAGGAACCAAGCGGATGGCCTTGATGTCCACAGACAACTTATTGTGTCTGCTATTGAGTCCTTTTCCAAGAGGAAGAAAGGAGAAGGGAGCCACTGAGGAGTTGGGGAAAGATAAGAAAACTAACATGAATGATTTTTTAAAAATTATTATGCAAGTATCTAGTGATCTGAAGTGGCTTCCTACTATGTTCCCTAACACAGACTGCTTAGACATTGAATTCCTTATGCCAATGAATTCCTCATGCCAACCGATCTAAAAACCACATATTTTCCCATAACAATTATAGTTCCTGTCAGAATTATCTTCAATCTGCAGTCAGAAAGATCCATTGCCAGTGCTCCTTCCCCTTGATCTTACCTGGCTCTGAGGACATTAACAAAGGCCTTAGTAGTGACAGAAGCAGCAATCCATAAGGAAATAATCATTATAATATCATCTATCTACCTCTTACATAGCACTTTTCATCCATTACACTTCGAAGTCCAGGTGATAGTTCTCCATGTAGGGTATCTTGGTGAGGGGGCTGTCAAACGTTTGACAGGCAATACCCACATGATTAGTGTGTTTTCCATTTGGGATTTGTGATTAGCATGGAAAAGAGCTCTCCTCTCTGACCACCTCTCAATCTCTCTCCCACCTGGAAGCAGAGCTCATTTCTCAGTTTGCTGGCAGTTTCAAAAAAACTGTAAACAAATATTGGCTCAGGTCAAACCAAATTTCACACTAAAAATTCTGGGGAAAAAAGTCCATTTCAGGTCAAATAAAATGTTTCCTCCAATCTAAAACACTGTTTCCAGGTATTTTTAAAAGGATGGGGTCACAAAATGGCTAGAGGAAAAGATGACAGCGGTAGATTTGGAGGTAGTGGTGCCAACTCCTTATAAACTATAGCCCAGTAGTTAGGACACTTACGTGTCATCTAGGGGACCCAGGTCCAATTCCTTCCCCCTGCCTGGTGTGGGGACAGGGACTTGAACTTGTGTCCACCACACTGGAGGAGAATGCCCTAATCAGTCGGCCCTGGGATATTCTGGTGTGGGTTTCTATCTATCTGTCTCCTGCTGAAGCTTTTCCACTGTGCATAAATAGTTAAACAGTCATTTGGGCAGAGAGAAGAGGAGAGAGAGAGAATGACTCTTTAGCCAGGTGGTCAAGGAACTCATCTGAGAAGTGGGAGACCCAAATTCATGTCCTTGCTCCAATAAATATTTCCAATAAATGCATTTACTATTAAAAAAAATAAAAGCCCTGTCCAAATCTACCTGGAAGCCTTCTTCACCACAGCAGAGAAGAAGATTTGCCTGAATCAAGGGTACACAGCAAAGATATTTTCCAAGGCAACAGCTCTTCAGATACTCCAACCATCTAAAGACACATTTTTAAAGGCATTCAGGTGTCTAGTGGGATTTTCAAAAGCATCTAGACACCTAAAACCCATTGTAGTCAATGAATTTAAGGCATGTATAGGCTTCTGAAAATCGCAATAGGCACCTTATTACCTTTAAAAATCTGAGCCTTGAAGTCCTCCATCATCTGGGACTGTTGACAGTGGTACTAAAACTGGTTCTGTTTGAGAGAGACTCCACTACAGACTATTACTTCGTCCCTCAACGGGATTATTAGTTTAATCTTTTATCAGACCTAATTTGTAAAGATCTGGAAGTCAAGGTGGTGGAAGGAGAACTAAAAAATTCCCCACAGGATGGATTCATTTAAATCAAAGCAATTTAAAATCACCAATTTTAATCATGATTTATATCAACAAGCAGGAAACCTTAATTTAAATCATCGTTTTTAATGGTGTTTTGCATTTGTATTTTTAGCAATTTTCCTACTGAAAGGTTGGTCTCATTGGCAGATAACTTTTAAAACACGTTGAATTAGAACTAAATATAGTCTCTACATTTGGTGCTTTTTTATGGTTACCACAAGGATATCCTGTAATGATATCATTTATTTAAACAATTATATAGCTTAATTAACATTTATTCATTCTCGACTTTTACATTTTTATTCTGTTAGAAAATGGTGAACTATGCATGTCTTATTTACTAGATGAAAACTTTACTTATAATTTGTGAGAAGCTCCATTTGGATGGAAACTCAAATTCTACTAAAACTGCCATAAAACAGACTTTTTTAAAAATAAAACTTCCTTAAACGTATTGGATACATAAGAAAAATCCTCATGATAAACTTTATCAAAACATGTTTAAAACCAAATGATTTATTAAACAACTATAGTATTATCTGTAGTTAGCAGATCTTATCCTCTCACATCTAGTTTTTAATTCACAGATTGGAAGAGGAAAACAAGCTGTCCTGATTTTTCAACTCCCAACTGGTTTCTTAACCTTGAATGAACTAGTCATTGAACTGAACTATCAGCATAAACTGAAATTAAAAAAAATATTCTCTCTGCACCTGCAGAAGAGGCTAATACAATCAAAAGCTGATTTAGCACTTCAATAAACTCTGACTGCAGGTAGGGTGACCTTTTATTTTATAAGGACAGTCCCAATATTTGGGGCTTTGTCTTAAACACTTATTCATCCCCAATTCCCATGCCAATTTTTCGCATTTGCCATCTAGTCACCCTACTTCCAGGTGCTTAGCCAATGACAAGTTTAACGGTTTGATTTTCTTTAAAACATGACAGCAAAAAATGTACCTCTTAACTTATTTTTATTTAACTGAAATGACTTACAAAGATCATAGTACGTTTAGGTCTTAACATAGGTTGCCAATTTCACATTTAATTTTAAATAGATTTTTTTTAAAAGCCTGTATTGAATTAATTTTTTTTAATCTAACTTTTTTTAATAAAGAGAATCAAATTTTGTCCACCCTGTTTTCCCATCAGCTGACCCTATTTAACCTGCCATTGTCCCAGAAGTCAGTGAGAACCAAAAAAAAAAAAAGAGGCCACTTTCAAAGCCTACAAAATAGAACAAAGAACATTTTTCTCAATAAATCTGAGACAAATGTCTCACCTTAGACAGCACTGTTCATCTCTTTTTCAGAGCCCTTCTCCCCTCTACTGCACCCCACACAGGCTTGTATTTTGGGTTGTCAGCTAGCATATCCAAGCATAAAATTCCACTCTTGGGGCAATCAGAGGGAAATCAAATGGGTTCACAGGGAGATCTCATCCTTTTTCAAGAGTATTGCATTAGGGCCATATCCCACTGAAACAGAAATTGCCCCCTGCAGCCCCTCTGTGGAGATTTTAGAGGTTTTTTTGTTGCTGTATTTTGAGCCTAGACTATTTATTTTAAAAACAGCCCCCGTCTCTTCAGTCAGGCAAGCTGATGAACCAGCTGCCTCCTCCTGTTAAGAGCCACTTCTGATCTTCCAAAAGGATATGAATAGTCTCAAACCAGTCCTGTAATTTACTCCCAAGTCAGCCTCCCTTTTGCAGGCAATTAGTAAAAAGCTTGGTAATATCGTATTTTCTTACCACTTCTCCTGCCTCCAGGATGAAACAAGCATTGTTTGCATGTCATGAGAGCCCTGAAAGTCTGTTTACAAAGAATGTACCCAAACTCTCAGGCGATGTCTCCCCTATGAAAAACGTGTGTTCCTAAATGGTGCAATAGCTTACATGAAGTAACTAATACAAGGTAAGATCTTGTGATGACAAGCCAGTCTGTAACGTTCACGCCTGTTAGCAAGTTGTGGTAAAGACTAGGGGCTGCCTAGGGTATACTTTAGTAGCTTAAACAAATGTTTGCAGACAACTACCTTGCCTTCACTAGGGTTTTACTCATGTGTTAGCTAACTTTTTTCCCTGAAAGAAGATGCACCCTCAGACTCCTCCTTTGTGGCAAACAGAACAATCTCAACTCAAGAAAACGACAAAAAGAAGAGTAAGAAAGAATGATTATTTCAAGCCTGAAAGTATGCTTCCTAATTATTTGTATTGCACCTTAACATTAAGGTGCTGGGCAAATTACAAATAGCTAGATAACCTACAGCAAAAAAATTGAAACATTTTATCATAAGTAATCGGAAGAAAATAATATTAAAATTAAGATACATTCACCCTAATATTTTTGTCCTATTACTTACTTGCATTCACAGGTATACGCATGTATATACCTGTATTGCGCCAGGAATTCAGATAAATACAAATATTCCTCCAAACAGCCAAAATAGCTGAAGGAGAAAAAGTAAATATGATTTCTTACTACAGTTTAGTCAGATCTGAGGTGCTTCCCCAAACAAACTTCAATATTTGTTTAGCTGTTAGTACAATAGGCAGAGAGCGTCAATATTTAAGAGCATTTCAAAAAGATGATGTAAACTGACGTCAGCGTGTTTTTGAAACTAACACCGGGTGCTTTTCTGAGAGTGTGCATGTTGGATTATATGGTGCAGTTAGCTGACTGGAAGATTGCCTACTGTGCTTTTATTGACTACTTGACGGTATGAGACATGGTATCCCCCTCTTTGCCCAAGACTTTTTACACATACCATACACTTCTCTCTCATCACTATTCATGGTTCACAAGTTCCTATAAATGTTCAGTGGACTGGATGTTAAATTTTTCCTTTTTCCCTCACCACACTCATCACTCACTCATCTAGAACAACTTCACTGATTCGCATCATTTGTAGTTTTACTATCTGATTCAGATACTAAAACCGTTCATGCTCCATGAACAAATTTACAATAGTTGGGCCTGTGATTTAACTGTCAAAAGGTACCAGAACATTTACTGTAATTCACTCCAAGCTGTTCCTCAATTCAAATTGAACTCTTCCCTTGTCTTCTAAATCCACCATTAAAACAGAAGGTCGTCACTTTTAAAATTTAATTTTACTTCCAACCTTAGGACAGCATTCTGCAAACTAAACCAAAGCATATGATACAAAGCAGACAAAATACAAATAAAGGTGAATTAAAAGAGCACATTTATGCCTTGCTGGTAACTTTAGAAAAGTCTTTTAATACATTTTTCTCAACTTTTAAAAATTTTGTCAGGTCAAATTTCACTCTAAATCTGGATTTTATATAAATATTCTTTTACCAAAAAAAAAAAAAAAATGAAAATTCCAGCAGAAGCAGGGATTTTTGTTTTGTTTTTAATCTTAAAAAGAAGGCATTCACTCTGAAATGTCAGGAATAGTAATATTTCAACATTGTGGTATTGCACAAAAACCTGGAAAAGTTAGTAAAGCCTGACTATAACCAGTTAGCACATTTCTATTGTCCAAACAGAGCGCTGTTAATGGCCTACACGTTCAAATCTTCTCCCCAACCATACAGACTGGATACATGTATTGTAGAAGAATGCAGTGTGGTCTATTAAATTTTTATATAAGCATTAGGTTGGCAACACAGGGTTTCTATTTTTGAACGTCTGTGTTCATGTCAAGTTTTAGTTCAGGAACTGTTATGTCTCAGTTCAGAAGCTGAATGTTGATTTCCTACAACCAGCCCTACAAAGAACTGAATTGTCTGTATATGATCTACCCAGAGTAAGTGGCACAATCCACAACCCAAAGCCACAATCTCCCTCTTAGGGAGACAAGGCGGGTGAGGTAATACAGGAATTCCTCGCTTAACGTTGTCGTTATGTTCCTGAAAAATGTGACTTTAAGCAAAACGACGTTAAGCAAATCCAATTTCACCATAAGAATTGATGTAAATGGGGGGGGGGGTTAGGTTCCAAGGAAATTTTTTTCAACAGACAAAAAAATCTATATCTATATCTATATATATATAGTATATATTTTAAACAAAAAATTTAATATTGTACACAGCCATGATGATTGTGAACGTTGAGGTGGTGAAATCAGAGGGTGGGATATTTTCCAGGGAATACCTCACTGCTAAATGATGAACTAGCTTTTGTCTGAGTCCTCAAGGGTTAACACGTTGTTAATGTAGCCTCACAGTCTACAAGGCAGCATGGCAGACAGAAACACACACTGTGTGTGAGAGAGATATGCACACTGCCCCTTTAAGTACACTGACCCCACTCTTAAGTACATTGTCTTTTTAAGTGGATCAGGAAGCTGAGACAGCAGCTCTCTCTGTCCCTGTCCCGCCCTGTTCTAGGGGTAAGCTGGGTGTAGGAGCTGGGGGTAGGGAGATACCCTGACATTAGTCCCTCCCACCCCCTCACCCCCCCACAGCAAGCAGGAGGCTCCCGGGAGCAGATCCAAGGCCGAAGGCAGAAGCAGCACATGGCAATGGGGGGAGGATAGCTGAACTGCTGGCAGTTGATAACCTGGTGGGTGGCTGCTGCACAGGGAACTTGGGGGAGCAGAGAGCTGATGGGGGGCTGCCGGTCCACCCTGGTTCCAACCACCCACCAGCTAGCTCCAACTGGCTGCTCTTCCTGCAAGCAGTGGACAAAGCAGGTGGCTGCCAAATGACTTTATAAGGAAGCATTGCACAACTTTAAACGAGTATGTTCCCTAACTGATCAGCAACTTAACATCGAAACAATGTTAAGCGGGGCGACTTTAAGTGAGACGTTCTTGTATCTTTTATTGGGTCAATCTCTGTTGAGAAAGAGACAACCTTTCTAGGTACGCAGACCTCTTCTTCAAGATGAAGTGGCCTTTTACCACCTCTGCAGTCATAAAATGAAAAAAGGGAGGTTATCAGCTTACAGATTGTAGTAATAAGCCATAAATCTAGTGTTTTTATTAAGACCATGATTTTTAGTGTTTAGCAAAGTTATGAATTTAAGCTTCCAGGCTCATCTTCTAAATGTGTTGTGCAGGTTTTCTCTGAGGCAGAGGATTAAGAAAGTCACACATGGAGTGATGATTTTGTGAAAAGTGTTTGCCCACAGGTGATGTGGTGTTTTTGTCTTTTATCAGTTTTCTGTGTGAGTTCATTCAAGAGTACAGAGACTGTCTGGTTTCACCCACAAAGTTGCTACTGTGGCATTCGTTGCACTGGATGAGGTACTACCGCATGTTGTGATAGGCATATATAGGACTCATGGATCCTGAAATGTGCCTTGTGAGGGACACTGATCATCGCAGCTCTGGAATAAGCTTGAAGGTTTTGCATCTATTGTTATGTCAGGGTCTGGCGTCAGTTTGAGCTGGTAGCTCCTGGTCTGCAGGGAGCTTGCTTCTGATGATGGGGACCTCATCCTGAAAGAACTCTTTCCCAAATTCATTCTTCTGGCCTTCAGATAATCCCGCAACCTCATCGGGCTCCCCAAAACCAGACCACACCTTTCCCCACTAAGGCTGGAAGAAGCAGTACAGTGCACCAATGCTAGGCAGGGCCTTATATCCCTTTACTTCCTTGAGTCTGCAAGATGGACCGCAATCTATCCCACAATTCGGGATCCAGAACTCAAGCTAACTTCCTTCCTTCTTACACATCACCAATAAGATTTTGCACACCAACATCTATTTTCAGTTACACATATTCAACCCCCATTGTCTTCAAATTATGTTTTCCTCTGTTGAACCTGTGAAACCTGCAGCTTGCACAGTGGTAACTGAGGGCATACAACAGAAGACAATGGGGAGCTGCCAAATGTGACTGGAAGGAGATTTTGGTCCACAAAATAGATAATTGCACTTAGCTGAGCTATTATCTCCACTCTACACACAAAGTTGTCCCAGTTTAACTAAAGATGTCCCCCTGTGAGGGGGCACAATCTCTTTTTAAACCTGACATGTTAGTTTAAACATGCACCCATAAAATGGAGCTCACCTACACACAATCTTGCACCAAAGTAATTGAATTGATATTAATTCATCTCTTTTGTCATTTTGGTGCAAGTCTACATTTGGGAGCTTACTTTGGAATAAAAGCATCCTATTTTATTTTGCTGAAGTCTGATAAAAATAGGACAGTTACTCCAAAATAAGCGTATAGGTCACACAAACTTGAACTGAAACAACAGAAGGTGGTAATTTAAACTAATTTAGTTATTTTGAAGCAATTCTGCCTATAAACCAGCCCTGATTTCCAACTGAAAACTAAAGAGATATAAGCTAAGTTTGAACTGATAGCATCTATACAGGCACTTGCACTAGTAAGTTAAATCGGTGCCATTTATATGTAGCTAAGCCTTTAAAGTCAGATTCAGTTTCTGGATTTCCATAGGGGTGAAAAAAAAAAAGTTATCGGGTCTGTAGTATCTCTGTTGATAATGGCATCTCTATTACTTATGGTGATATGCAACAAGGAAAAAAAAAAATCTTAAAGCAAAAGCTGGGCTTTAACTTATACCCCAGGCAAGCAAGCCTGGGTTCAAAGCATATATAAACACAAAGTTAAAGGGTTTTGTGTAAGGAAACTAGATAGAGCTGGGCTAAAACCCACATAACAGCCTGGGTTAACTCTGAAGTGAAGGCATACCCTCAGAGTCCAGACTGAGCCAACAACTTCCCTTGATTGGTGCAAACCAATTTTGTGGTGGTGGTCCAAGAACATAAACTTGTTTCTGAATTCACAGAATCATTTACTAATAGCTAGTTAATACAAAACACCAACTAAAGTGATGAAATGCATACTTGTAGCTCAGAGACATAATTCTGAAGCAGTCCAAGCTGTTATATTTTCTCTCTGATGCAGATTTGTGAACTCTATTTCTTTAACAGCTATTTTGTTTAGATGGATGTTACAAAAATCACTTTCTTGCAAACGCATTAACATACATTCCCCTCCCCACTTAAATACTTCAGTTTCAAATTCAACACAAAACATCCTCCCACAACAGTGCTGTATTAGTATAAAACTATTTTAGTTCAATTAAAATGTCTAACTATCTACCCCCAAACCTACCTAAACTGCAATTTTCACTTTGAGCACTTCCAACATGTTCTCAGTTTTGTTTTCTTTTATCAGCTTATCAAATCTGGTCCTGCATTCCAACTGTTGGAAAAAAATAGTCATTAACTGCTAGGTAACAGCAGATTTTCCAATTTAAAAAGTAAGAAGATACACACACTGTGTGTAAGTATATTTTGCTATCTGAAACGACATATTAAAATTCATAATAGCAAAAAATCTCACTGCTTCAATAATCTGTTACAGCATTTAACTTCCAATATGCAACCCAGTACAACTTCAAAAAGGATGGAACAAAATTAAGACTAAAACATACACTGTTGTTGCTACCATACAAATGTGTAAAGGTGGGGGAAGTTCTGGTTTTTCCCCATATTGCCCTGTAGTATAAATATAAAGGATGGCTAACTTTCAGTTCACAGTTAACCAAAGAGTGATCTTACATGGTTGTGATTTACTCTCAAATTGGCTTCATGCCACCTTCCCCACACTTTTTTCTTTTTAAGTAGCGTGAAGTAGCAGCAGAAAGCAAAATATTTTAGCCATTTGAGCATGTCGTATTCTTAAATTATCCCACCAACTGGAAGTGCTCTGTTACCTCTAAGCTTTCAAAATTGGAGCCATTATAGTCAATCGCACAAATCCACATTTAGCCTTTCATAAAAAGTGGATTTTTGACCCACTGAACTGGAAAGGCTTCTGTGCGGCTTTACTGATCTTTGACAAGATACCCCATAACACAGACATGCCAATCTGATGATGGTGTGCATCTGCAGCCAATTGTTTAACACTGATTGTTCATAAGTGAGAACTGATTTTCCATTGTTTGCAACCTGATCATTTAAAAAATTGTAACAGTTGCAAGTAAATCAAAAGGTGAATGACTTGGTAATGGGTTGTGAAGCCTTTCACCTTTAGATAAGACATTAACCTTTGGAATATATTGATGGAAAGCAAAAGTCATTGCTTTGGATGGCTGCTAGGTAGCTTATGTAAAATGAATTGGTAGGCTTAACCCAATTCTAGGCAAAGAGGTGTCTTGTATTATGTCAGTAGTTACCACTGTGCCAGCATTCTTGCTGTCTGCAGTGTTGTAGCCATGTTGGATATCAAAGAGACAGGGTGAGTGAGGTAATATCTTATATTGGCCTATCTTCTGTTGGTGAAAGAGGCAAGCTTTCAATCTTAGGGTATGTCTACTCAGCCAATGTTAAGCGCTGCCATGGCTTCAGCACTGGAAAAGAGGTCTCCCAGCACTGTAATAAAACCATCTCCATGAGGGGAATAGCTACCTGCGTTGGAAACATGGCTCGCAGCGCTATAGCACTATCTACACTGCCACTTTACAGCGCTGAAACTTTAATCGCTCAGGGAGATGTTTTTTCACGCCCCTGAGCAAAGTAAGTTTCAGCACTGTAAGTGGCAGTGTAGACAAGGCCTTACATAGAGCTTGTCTTCAGGTCTGCGTAAGCTTGAAAGCTCATCTCTCTCACCAACAGAAGTTGGTCCAATAAAAGATATTACTACACCCACCTTGTCTTTCTAGCATTCTGTTTGCTTTTCTTTTTGTTAGGTGTTCTGTAACCAGGACTTTTGACTTTCTTACTATTAATCCAGGAGAGCAGCACTACATGGACTTTGGAGAACAAAAACTGAAAGCCTAATTCTAATGTTAGAGTAATAACACACCAGGTTTTTATTTTAGAAAAGAGATAATAGCCATTAGACAGAAGAATAAGAACTCATTTAAAGAGTCATACAGTTAAGAAAAGCTGCACATTTTAAAGTTAATTCCAGTCACACAAAATTATTAGAAAAAAATTATCACAGGGATCCATGTTTGAGTCGCAGTGATTTCCAGATTAAACAGATAAATGAAGCTATGAATTCTGCTTTTCTCCTCAATTTTGTTCATATTTTCATCCTCCCACCCTTACTGACCCTGTTTGTGTATTCTGTCTGCTCCGGATAGGGCACTGTCTTTGTTACATGTCTGTACCTTCCTTGCACAATGTGGCTCTGACCTCCGAGTGGGATTCCTAAATGCTAGTGTAATACAAATAATTAATTGGTTTAATAAAAAGAACATCTTTTTATAGCCATCATCCCTGCGAAATCTAGCTAAGATCTCAGACAAGCTGACTCTTTCCTTCTCTTATATCTCCCTCCATAACAACGATTCTGGATGCCAAATTAAGCCTTGATTACACTTATGCAAACTTTGTATCTCCACTCAAGTTTGTACAGACCTAACTATCAGTAATTTAAATAATTTTGTGTTAGTGCACAAGAAGGAACAGAATCCAACTTGCCCTAAACCAAGCTGATACGAATGATTGTGAACAGAGAGTAAATCGATTAAGTAGGAAGATGACATTTTTTATTTTCTAAAGTAGAACTCTTTATAAACAAAAAATATGCCAAGCGTCTTGTCACTAGGCAATTTTAACTTTGGTGGTTGTAGCAGGCATAGCTATACTTCCGAAAGGCTCAATAAAACACAATCATGAAAAGGTATCTTGTTATATTTTAAATGACAGCTTTAATTTAGGTCTAAAACATGTTCTGTTTAATTCAACATTCATTCATAAAAAATGTGTGCCGAGTTAAAGAACACTTACAACCAAAACCAAAACCTACCACATTTACGGTATTGTCTAAAACAGGGGTCTTCAAACTTTCCCCCCACGGCCCCTTTCTGCGGGGGGAAACGTCTGGCGGCCCCCGTAGGGTATGTCTGCCAAAATGCCACCACAGAAAGTGGAAGCTTCCGCTTTCCGTGGCAGCATTTCGGCGTGACCAAAATAGCCCGCCCGGGAGTTCGGCGGTCTCCTGGGTGGGCTTGGCAGCGGCACTGGGATCTCACGCACCCCTCGGGGTGTGCACACCCCAGTCTGAAGACCACTGATCTAGAAACTAAATATCTACAAAAATAATGTCAAGGTCACAAGCACAATTTTAACATTTTGGAGATAAATATATGAGCAGTTTAACTTCTATCCATTACACTGCTCTACAGCCAAAATGCTTCTGAAATAAATGTAGTCACACTTTACTATTTCTGGGTCAATGAGAATGAAAATGATGCTTAAAATTGTTGATTGGCTCTAGCTTTCAAGATATGCTATTGGGTCAGTATATACGACCCTTGACGTGGGAATGGCGGAGGATAAGTGAGTTATAAAGGGAAGGGATCTCAATTTAAACCAGAAATGACTAATATACATCTTTGACTGGATCTATGAATAAATCTATGACTGGGTTTGGACAGTACTTGCTTTTTAGGCAAAACAATGAATGATGCAATCTGAAGCTGGTATTGCATCATACATTATATGAATTGTATCATGTTATTCCTAGAAGTCATGGATGATGCAATCATAACGAAGCTTACATCATTCTGCTGAACAAATTGCCCTATATCAGCTCTAGAAATCATACAGTGTCGTGCTCTCATTTGTCAGTGTTTGATTTTGCAACGGGACACATTTCTGTTTAGCCAAAGTGAGCAGAGATGCCTCGTACTTGTGTGAACAGTGCAGATAACTTCTGCTATGTTTGTGGTGAAGTGACTTTTGCATCACAAAAGCGCAGTATAACCACTATGGTTAAGAAAGCCTATCACCTTTATTTTGGCTGCAAAATTGGAGATCAGGACAAGAGGTGGGCTCCACACACATGCTGTAACACTTGTGCAACAAATCTTCGCCAGTGGTTGAACAGGAAAAGGAAATCTATGCCTTTTGCAGTGCCAATGATTTGGAGACAGCCAACAGATCATACCAGCAATTGTTAATTCTGCATGGTGCCTCCAGTTGGGAAAGGTGTGTCAAAGAAGAAAAAGTGGACTGTGCATTATCCAAACATTCCATCAGCTATACGCCCAATACCCCACGGAGAAGGACTGCCGGTTCCTGATGCACCAAAATCATTCTCACTTGAGTCAGACGAGGAAGAGGATGAAACTTCTGGTGCTGAACCATCAATGTCACAGGACCCACATTTTCTCCCATCCTCCTCCTCTGAACCACACCTTACAACACAAGCTGAACTGAATGACCTTGTCAGGGATTTGGAACTACCCAAGAGTAAGACAGAGCTGTTGGGCTCCAGACTACAGCAGTGGAATCTCCTGCCAGGTGACGTCAGGGTTTCCATGTTCTGTGACCATCAAAAGGATCTTGTCCCATTCTTCTTCATGGAAGGTGATCTTGTAGCCTGCAACAACAACGATGGTGTGATGGCAGCCCTCAACATCGTTCACGATCCAGATGAGTGGAGACTCTTCACTGATTCATCAAAGACGAGTCTTAAAGTTATTTTGCTGCATAATGACAATGTTTTGCCATCAATTCCAGTTGGTCATGCAGTCCATATGAAGGAAACCTATGACAACATGAAACAACTTTTGAGGTGCATAAACTATGACCAACATCAGTGGCAGCTTTGTGGCGATTTGAAGTTGTTGCTCTCTTGCTTGGTCTGCAGACTGGATACACAAAGTACTGCTGTTTTCTCTGCGAATGGGATAGTCGTGCAAGAGATTCCCACTACATCAAAAAAGATTGGCCACTCCGACAGTCATTGGAGCCTGGGAGGAAAAGTGTTCAGCATCCACCACTTGTTGAATCAAGGAAGATTTTGTTACCACCCTTACACATCAAGCTGGGTCTGATGAAGAACTTTGTCAAGGCCATTGACAAAACACAAGCAGCTTTCAAGTACCTCCTTGGAAAATTTCCAAGGTTAAGTGAAGCTAAGATAAAGGAAGGTGTCTTTGTTGGTCCTCAGATTCGTGAACTTCTTCGAGATGATGCATTTGACCATGCACTGTGTGGCAAGGAAAAGACGGCATGGAAAGCCTTCCAGTCAGTGGCAATACATTTTCTTGGAAACAACAAGGCAGACAACTACAGGTTGTTGGTGGAAAACCTCCTCAAGGCATACAAAAGCCTTGGTTGCAACATGTCACTAAAGATACATTTTTTGCACTCTCATCTAGATTTTTTGCAAACCGAACTGCGGAGCATTGAGCGGTGAGCGATTTCACCAGGACATTGCAACAATGGAGAAACGCTATCAGGGCAAATAGAGCCCATCAATGCTTGCAGACTATTGCTGGACAGTGACAAGAGATGCTCCATTTAATGAGTACAAGAGACAAGCCAAGAAGCGCCAAGTAGACACTGAATAGGACTAAACTATGTACATAATAGTTTTTTGCCTTTTGTTTCATAATCCATTTTATTTATATAACCCTTTTGCTGCTTTTTAAAGTGTTACATAAATAGGACAGGTGAAATATTATCATGTAAAGCAACCATAAACACATGAAAAGACCTAGGTTTACAATTTATGATTAAAACTCTACTATCCACACAATATACATAGATATAAAATGTAAAAACTTAAATATCTTAGAAACAGTAGCCAATCAGTTGTTTTAATTGTCATATTTGAATTCAGCACATCAAAATTCATAATAAATATCACATTTTATCTCTGAAGCCGACGACTTCTAAAAAATTGTAGACCAGTGTTATTAATGACACTGATCATAAATTGTGCAGAACCCTATATCAAACAATAAGAGGATTATTGGTGACTGAAAAATTGCAGAGTGTCAGTCTACATTGCAGACTCCTTATGGTGACATGAGGAGTCTGCAGTGTTGCACTCTCTCCTAACAGGGGTATAAACAGCAGTGTAGACTCCGAGGCACTGCTTAGACAAGGAAAGACATATAATAAATATATGGAGATATGCCTATCTCATAGAACTGGAAGGACCTTGAAAGGTCATTTAGTGCAGCCCCCTGCCTACACTAGCAGGACTAAGTACTGTCCCCTGACAGATTTTTTGCCCCAGATCCCTAAATGGCCCTCTCAAGGATTGAACACACAACCCTGGGTTTAGCAGGCCAATGCTCAAATCACTGAGCTATTCCTCCCCCCTAAATTCGTGCCTGAATCCTTTTAGTATTTCCATATAGGTCTCTCTACATATTCAAGCACTGTCTTCCACAGTCTACACTGCTATTTTTAGCAACATAGGTTAAATCCATTAATGGCTATTAACCAGGATGGATAAGGAATGGTGTCCCTAGCCTCTGTTTGTCAGAGGGGGTGACGGATGGCAGGAGAGAGATCACTTGATCATCACCTATTAGGTTTACTCACTCTGGCACACCTGACATTGGCCACTGTCAGTAGACAGGATACTGGGCTGGATGGACCTTTGGTCTGAACCAGTATGGCCATTCTTATGTTCTTAGTTCTATCTATCAAACTTTAATTCTGTCACCTATTTCTATTTTATACATAAATGCATTAGTAATACCTATACCAAATTTAAGATCTCTCAGTGCAGCTGACTATTCCAAAGCTCTGGCATTACGCATTATAACTTTATTATAGTTAGCCTACTTGTATAAAATAATACAAATGCTTTATCTGAAGGGACACTATAATATTATAAAAAACAAATAACTTCTATTTACACTATCATAATTTTTTCTGCATACTGCTCTATCATTTTATTTAGTTAATAGCATTCAACTAAGCCCACAGAAGTGTATACTCTGTTTTCTAGCGCTGATTTTAATTATTGGTCTTAAAGCAGGGATTGATTCTCTACGTCAGGGGTAGGCAACCTATGGCACGGATGCCAAAGGCGGCACACAAGCTGATTTTCAATGGCACTCACACTGCCTGGGTTCTGGCCACCAGTCTGGGTGGCCCTGCATTTTCATTTAATTTTAAATGAAGCTTCTTAAACATTTTAAAAACCTTATTTGCTTTACATACAACAATAGTTTAGTTATATATTATAGACTTATAGAAAGAGACCTTCTAAAAATGTTAAAATGTATTACTGGCACGCGAAACCTTAAATTACAGTGAATAACTGAAGACTCGGCACACCACTTCTGAAAGGTTGCCAACCCCTGCTCTACATCATGGATAAAGAACACTGTGCATGCAGTCTCCCCAAAATTTCAGCACAACTCCTTTGAGTGAGGAATTCATCTTTTGAGCATTTACAAGTGAACCCGCCAATTTATCAATGGCCCTGAGGAGGTCACATGGGCCGCAGCAGTGTGTTGACTGGGCCACAAGCAGCCCACAGGTTGAGAACCATGTTCTAAACTCTAAACCCAGCTTTGCCACTGACTGGATATGTGGAATTGGGCAAATCACATACCATCTTTTTATCTGTTTCCCAAAACAGAAAATGTTTATAACTAACTGTTACCTGCCTCTTATAGATGTTACAAGGACCAACGTTTCAAAAGGGCACTACAAGTTCTAAGTTTTGTTACTAAAACACACAAGACCCTTTCATTTACTCATTCAGAATCAAACATGGAGGTTATCAAATGGACTTAATTTTTAAATTTTGACATTTTTGCCCAAGCTTCTAACCTTTTTTTAAAAAAAGCTATATCGTATAGAATTTCAAAGAGCTCTGACTCTTTAATGAAGCATTAAAATACTGTAATACAACAAAAAGGCAACACTGCTAAGTCTCTTAAACTCCTGGACTTACATTATCAGCTTTTATGTGCCTGTCAACACTCAACAGTAAGAAGCAATGGTTTGCTCTTTGCCTCAAATTTAAAAGCCAACTAAACTTCCTTCTACCTTCCTGCTGAGAGTTTTAACTCCTTGCAAACTGTTGAAGCTTTGACACATCAGCAGCAGATAAATCTACAAAGTATGCAATGGTCAGATACAGTCTCAGCCAGCCAAGAGCCAAAACATGTTACTTCCAATTCCACAACTGTAGCCTCTAGAAATGACAAATTAAAAACAATACCTTTTTGTACCATACTGCACACAAGCAAACTCTTCTTCTTTAAAACCAGTTATACTTTGTTATCTTTGTCAGAGAGACTCATTTAAGTTACATTTTTGTTATGAACTTAAAGTCCCTTTGTTTTCAGTTTTTATTGATTTTTCTGAAAAATTTCAAGGTTTTATAAAAGCTATTGTTCAGGTTTTTACTGATTTTCATCCAAATTTTGGACCACTCAAATTCACAAAACTACAGATTATATTAAGAAATCCAATATATTACATTAGATCAGGGGTCGGCAACTTTTCAGAAGTGGTGTGCCGAGTCTTCATCTCTTCACTCTAATTTAAGGTTTCGCGTGCCAGTAATACATTTTAACATTTTTAGATGGTTTCTTTCTATAAGTCTTTCATATATAACTAAACTATTATTGTATGTAAAGTAAATAAGGTTTTAAATACCTTTAGGAAGCTCATTTAAAATTAAATTAAAATGCAGAGCCCTCCAGCCTGGAGGCTAGGACCGAGGCAGTGTGAGTGCCATTGAAAATCAGCTCGTGTGCCGCCTTCGGCACCCACGCCATAGGTTGCCTACCCCTGCATTAGATAGATGTTTATTTTAGTAATAAGTTAGTGTGAGTGTGAGGCTGTCTGTTAAAGTAAGACAATGTAATGGAAAATACACATGTGTATATGCCTGCGTGTGTGTGTGAGGATAGATGTACCATTAATGTACAGTTAATAAAAAAATCACAGCATTAAACTGTTATTACCTTCAATACTTTTTCTTTTCTTTACTGGTTGCTTTTTTTCCTTTCCTCCCATACCTCAATATTAACCTCCATATTTACCTAGAAAACTGTTCAGTTAATTTTCTGTCTTGAACTTTCACCCATTTTCTAAATTTTTGTATTAAACACTAAAATTTCCTGGGAATTTATCAAACATAATAAAAGCTGAACATGAAGGCCTTTTTGTATACTTAAAAACTGAAGTGTAAAAAAGAAATTCTCCAGTTACATTATATGCTTAAACTAAGGAAAGAAATGTTATCCGATGGCTAAAAAAACCTTTTATTTTTCCAATGGTACATTACGTTTTGGGGGTTTTTTTAAAACGGTTTGCATTGCTACACACCCAGAACAGTCCCATAACAGTGTACTAATATCCAGGCATATAACATTTAGATTAAACAAGTAATTGAAAACCAAGTACATTATAGATTTCTGCACAAACCTTGTCAGTTTCAAGATCAAAGAGTTAGGTGAAATGCATGGGGCATTCTATTTAGCAGAAAACACAATCATCCATTGGAAAACCTTAAATTATACTGAATATAAACTAGAATATTCACATAATTTCTCTATTAGATAGCCAAACAATAACTCATCTAGATCTGGTGAGATTACATTTCAGCAGTACAGATTAACTGTAATTTCCTAGCAACATCAAACTAGCTACAGATTTATAACCAGTCATTGAGATACCACATTTATCATCAATTCCTTCTGCTCCCCAATGCTTAACCCTACAACTGAACAATACACAAACACCCTGTTGAAAATCTCCACTGCTGACTCAAGGGTTTGATCTTGCTCCCATTCAAATCAATCTATGTAAAAAACACATAATTTTAATGGTGCAAGATCCAACCACTGAGTAGCAAAGTTATAATACAGTAGTGAAATAAACAACTTTTAAAGAGCAACATTTTCATAATTTAAAAGAAAAAACCCTCACTTTCTCCTTAAGTCTTTGCCATAGAAACCAGAAATTAAATTTCGTTCCTTACCTAAAGGTCTTATATTCAGTGTGTGCACTGCCCTGCATGCAGCATTCACTTCACGCTCCCACACCTCACCATTTGTGTTGGAGGAGGACATCCCAAAGCGTTAGGTAGAACTTTCAAATAAATATTTGCAACTTTTTCCTCTCCTCTTCCAAATGTTAATTTAAGAGCCTTCCAACCTTGACAGAGTCCCTCTAAGAACTGCCACAAGACAAAGTTTGGCATAGAACAGGGGTGGGCAAACTTTTTGTACTGAGGGCCACATCTGGATATGGAAATTGTATGGCGGACCATGAATGATCATGAAATTGGGCGTTGGGGTGCAGAAGTGGGTGAGGGCTTCAGCTAGGTTACAGGCTCTGGAGTGGGGCCAGAAATGAGGAGTTCAGGGTGCGTGAGGGGGCTCAAGGCTGGGACAGAGGGTTGGGGAACAGGGAAGTGTGAGGGCTCTGGGTGAGGACGCAGACTTTGGTGTGGGACCAGGGATGAGAGGTCTGGGGTGCAGGAGGGTGCTCTCGGCTGGGAGCAAGGGTTTCGGAGGACAGGAGGGGGATCAGGCCTGGGGCAGGGTGCAGGCTCTGGCTATGCTTACCTCAAGCAGCTCCCGAAGCAGCGCCATGTCCCTCTTACGCAGAGGCACAGTGCTGGCCACTGCAGCTCCCAGCCAATGGGAGATGCAGAGCCAGCGCTTGGGGTGGGGGCAGCAGACAGAGGCCCCTGGCTGCCCCTACATGTAGGAAGCAGAGGGGGAACATGCCACTGCCTCCAGAAGACGCACGGAGCCACAGTATGCACGGAGTGGGGCAAGCCCCAGACCCTGCTCCCCGGCAGAAGCTCAAGGGACAATTTAAAAGATCTGATGGGCCGGATGCAGCCCACGGACTCTAGTTTGCCCACCTCTGGTAGGGATTTCTTCATACGAAAGGGATGTCAGTAGAGAAAATTTCAAGCAGATAAATCCTTGAGTTTGAAATGTGCCCATCCCTTTGCAAGCTCTTTTCTTACCATGAGTCACTAAGGGCATGGCTACACTGGAAAGATCAAAGCACTGTCATGGGAATGCTCTCATGGCAGTGCTTCTTAGTATTAGTAATCCACCTCCACGAGGGGATTAGCCCCGACTGCTGGAAGCACAGCTTCAAGCGCTCGGAGTCTGTCTACACTAGCGCTTTAGAGCACTCAGGGGGATGATTTTTCACACCCCTGAGTCAGCAAATTAGAGCGCTATAAAATGTAAGTGCAGACAAGCCTTAAGTTACTTATCACGAGTTCAATACTTTTCCTTGGAGTTGGAGAATGTACAACCTACAAAAACATCATTGAGAAATACGACAGGCCAATATTTTTAACTTTTGAACAAGAATCCTACATTTACATTTCCACATTTTATGCAAAGTTTGGGTTTTGTTCTATTCAACACACCCTCTGACTCATTAAAAAAGTTATCAGATAACTACTTTCTATTTATTTGAATGGAAGCACTTTTTTCTTTTGAAATTCTATATTGCACAGATTCATATGCTATGTAAAAACTAAACACAAACCCTGAGGAAACATCTGTGGTCAGAATAAATAAACCAGTAAGAATTTAATGTTAAAAAGTAGAAGTAAATTGATTCAGCATCTGGAGTACAGAGAAAAGAATTTTAGTTGTTTCGAGATCATTCACTAATGTTCTAAGCAAGTGGGGCTCTGAAAGAGGCAAAAACCTGTAGGATCACAGGCAATCCCTGAGCCTCTGTTTCAACAAATCAAAGAACTAATCACTTTCATTATAGATGGGGATATTTTGTAATATATGTCTAAAGTGGAAAATGCATGGTCAAATCTCTCTCTCAACACAGATACACACAGATTACATATTAGACATAAAGTATTTCCTTCACTGTGATTAAGGACAGTAGAATTTTTACTAATCATTTGATTTGTTTCAACATTTTTAGTGCCCATTCTAAGCTCTGAGCACCCTGCAGCTGTTAAAACAAATACTATTTTACACAGAAAACGAGATGTTTAATAAAGAACCAAAACATCTATAAGCCAAAACATGTCTATGGTTTGCTCCACTGACTACAAGATCAAAAGTGGCTTTTTTGAAAACATTTGCCTCAATAATGGCAAGAGTAGATCTTCCCATTTCAAATGGAAAGGGAAGGATGAATGCATCTGTGGGTGAATATTAATATGAAACAAAAGGTGCTTGCATTAAGGGTGTCACCATGCACTCAGTTCAGAAGAGACAAAGAACTACAGTAATTCACCAGATTGTCCTTTTGTCTCAAACTGTGTGCTCACTGACACTACTAAAAACAAAGACATACTGATAATTGAGTGTAGACAGTAACATAACTCTGTAAGTAGCAATTTTTAAAAAAATAAGAAAAACTTTCTGAAGTGCAGCCCACTCAGATTATTCACAGATGCTATCTGTGTATTTTTCTTCCAAGCAGAATGGTAACATGCACCTAGGCAGGTGGCAATTAATTCTAACAATGTCAAAAGCTGTCTATATGGTTGCTAAAAGTAAATAACCCCAGTGACCATGGTGTAACGTGACACGTGTGTTTCTTATGGAGTTGTGAATGTAAACCCCTCACTTCCAAAGAACAGACCAGATTTTCATTGGGGGTAGTATTGGGTTTATTACAGAAAAATCTCACAAGTGAAATTTTTAAAAATTAAAACAAAGGAAATCAACTTGAAATCTAACCAATTTAAACCAAAAAAAAAACCACAAAAAAAAACTATTCAAAGTAACTTCAAGCCACACATCACTTCAAGTCCTCCTGCAGTTGGATGTGTGTATGTATATATATATATATATATATATAGGCAAAAGTCTGATTTTTAAGTTGACCATGTCCCTTTAACCTGATATATTTCAAAACTCGAAAATAACAAGTCTTACCAAAAGTAACTTCTCCTTCGCCAGTTTTGTCAAACAGTTGAAAGGCAACCATGAACAATGCATCTGGAGCGCACAGGACTGATTCAAATGCCACAAATTCTTGAAAGGATATAAGCCTGCAAATAAGACAGGTAAAGAGGTGTGAAACCATAGAAAATGTAACTACAATTTAAACACAAACTATGCAAGGCTAAACAGAACTAAAGTGTTGACTGAAGAATGGCATGAGATATTCCCAATGCTATATTTTGAAAAATGTATTAGAAAAACGTATTAGTACCAGGATTACCAACATGCTGTTACACCAGTGGATAGAAATAACACTGATGAGAGCACAAAATCCTTTTCAACTAGCAATTCACAGCAGAGTGTAACGTTACCAAACTAACCAGGTGCTTTTGAAAATCCCATCCAAGTGACTCAGAAGCATGAGGCCCTTTAACTACGTCACTTGGGCACTTCTCAAAAGGTCACCCTTTAAAGACCTCAGTGCTGTCAATCATTTCAAGGGGGACTAAACAAAATGTGTTATCTGTATGCTACTAACATACTAGTCACCCACTGCAGCCCTTGGGCATTGCACATATCACAGTTCTTCAAATTGCAGCCTGGGCCACCTACCAAACCACAGGTAAGTACCAAGAGAACTGTTTATACAAGTTCACTAGTATTGTTAGGCTCTATAGTGAATTCAAAGTGCTGAGATGCAAGCAGAATATCTTTCCTCCATTCAATTCATATACAGTAATAAAGAACTAGGTGTATGAAAATCTCCTATTCTTCCTCTGGCATATCTGACAAGAGTCTGGTGGGTACAGACTTCTCTGAGTTGTACCTGATGGACAAAATGGGGGCTCAACATCATCTTCTTGAGCCTGTGGGAGATCCAGTTTCTACAAACTTCCTCTGAAGCACCCATTGTCAGACAAAAGATAATGGACCAAATGATCCATTGGTTTAATCCAGTATGGCAATATTCACTCTTAAAATGTAACCAAGAGTTCAATTCTTCAAACCCAAAGTAATAAAGAGGTATATTCTGCTTGTATTTATTGTTTACAATCTAAGCAAAATAAACACAACTAAATTATTATTTTCCATTATTTTCTGTTAGGTGTTGACAATGTATCAGATATTGAACAAGACAAAATAAAAATAGTTCCTGTCCCAAAGACCATTCAGCCTAAGCAGGATGGAAAGAGTAGATCAAATGCAGTAAAAGCCTAGAGGAAGGAATATTAGAATTTTTTTAAATCATTACTTATATTGCAGTTGACTCAATTTTTGGCAGCAGTGCAGAAGCAGCAATTCTTTAAATGGGATTTCAATGAGAGAAAGAGGCATCTTGTAGATGAGAGTAGGCAGGGCATTTCATGGCACAGGGAAGGCATGAAAAAGACTTTAAAATGGTTGCAAAAAACCCCAGACAAACAGGTTTGAGACTGGCATCAATGGTGCTGGCAGGGATGGAGCAGATCTGTGTAGAAAACTCACTACCCATTCTAGAAAGAAAAATACCCAAGAATTCTACAGAAAATCCCAGCTCACAGCAGCAATGCTGGAATTTAGCAATGGACATGCAGCTATTTTACATCCTTAAATAATGAAACAAGCCCAATATTATTCCATACAGAAGACAGTGAAGAGAACAGCCAAACTCTTAATATATATGAAGCATGCAATGCTAACAAGTGTATAGCAGTTACAGAACCTGACAAATCGTAAGGAAACAGCACATCATGCATACTTTCTGTGTACCAGACGAGGATTAATAAGATTCCAGACATTAAAGGATGCAAAAGGAGTTTTTTTTATAATTTGGAACACATTCTCTGCCAGTACTTTCAAGTAATAAAAACCCCTAATAAGTCTGAGATAGATTATTAAAATAACCTACATACATTTTTAAAAAACAATTATTCATGGTTATGGGAAGATTTAAAGTGTACCAATATGATGTTCTAGCTAGGTATTACAGAAGAGACATTAATATCTTCTGTGCCAGCTGAATTCAAATTAACCCAATTTTTACATGTTAATTAAACCAGCTATTTTCTTCTTATTGTATTTTTGCTCCTTAAGCAGACTAGCCTACTAGTGATTCCCAACAGATCTATTCTAACAACAATGACGTATTCATTTACTTCTATTATGACCACACAATACAGTAACTGAACAGTAATTTTTCACAGTCAATTACACGTGGTTCTTAATGCTCAAAGATGCTGAAATAATGCGTACTACATAGGCATATGCTTAAAGCTCTATCCTGCACAAGGGTAGTTGCCTGGGTAACACATTTTCTTTCTGGTTTACCATAACCCTCCATTGAATATCATTAGGTGTCATTAAAACGGCAGATATTAACATGAACTTCAATACACTACTTAAGTTATTTTACCTACATAAATAGGTATTCACTGATAACATGAAAATCCACATAGAGAAAATCCTAATAGTTTTGTATTCTAATGATGCAAAGAGAAAGTACAAAAACAGTTAAAAATTATAAGTCAAGCATGCAGATATCTTATTTAACTGGTTAAAAATCTGTCTCCAAACACCCTACCCCTATTAACAATGGCAAATCTATTGTATAACTTATTCAGGGAAGAATGAAACCCTGGATTTTAACACCTATACACGATAGTTACAAACCAAATCCAGCCACTGGATTTGGTTCATCAAGACCACTATTTACTGCCTCCCTATCCTATTTATCTAAGCTTTTATATTGGTGGTCACAGCTGTAGAATCTGAGTCACAAGCAGCTGTAACGCTTTCCATCAGAAATGTCCACGAGCAATCACGAAAAGGAAAAGCCATCACCTACTGTAATAAAACATACAAATGCAATGATGAAGTTTTCTTAAGCATTCAATGCATATGTTTTACTGTATCAGAAATTTAAGTATGATAACATGATGAGAGACAAATTGAAGCTACATCTATTATTTTATGCTCCAGTCTAAGTAAACTAAGTACAGTGTAAATTGGTGCAAAATTAGAGATAAATTCATATCCAAAAATAATGGAAAATGCTGGCATTTCAAAGTGTTTTATTTTTGAATGGTTTTTCCTTTCTAAAAATAAAGCACATAGTATTTCTCAGAGAAGTGTGTTAGTTACTGCAGTCCAAAATAACTGAGATAAAGTAAATACTAATGTTGTTAGACATGCATTTAAAGTACAACAGCTGACAAAAATACATTATCGTAAAGGAGACAGGATGAATAACTCCTGGACTGCTGTGTCAATGACGATCCTTTGTACAAAGCAAGGTACTGTTGGAAGAGATTTTTAATCCAATCTGAGCAAGTCTTATTATCTTATAATTAAGAAGAGGACGGATCAGTTGGAAGAACCCTTTCATAGGATTCCCTTGCATAGACACATTGTCCTGATGTGAGGAAATGACTTTCTCCCCATAAAAAAGGGGACTCCACAATAGGCCAGGGCTATCTTTGTGGAAACCTTGGATCTTTGCTGCATCAGCGGTAGCCTCTGTGGTAACCTCAACTCCTTTACTCCTGGTCAGTGCAGCTCCACAGCAAGAGAAGTCTGTCCATGGCTGCAATTGGGGAGATCCATGTAAAAGACAATATATGTCTTAGGCTACACTCTCTTTCTCAACTAAATTCTGGGGGAAGCAGGGGACAACTTGCATCCTCCAGAATCCTGTCCCTTTCTTCTGTCCAGTGCACCCCATCTCCACTCCTACACCAGTTCCAAGATGCAAACCACATGCCACAGGATCCAGAGTTGAAGGGACAGCAACAAAGAGTTACCTGAGCTTCCCCATCTGCACAAAACGAGGGAAAAACAGTGTGAAGCGTTGTGCACAGATCTCAGTGTTCTGGGTGGAGGGACATTCTAAGAGCCTCCCCCCAACTCTGGGTTGCTAAGGGTTTTTTATCCAAGATGTTTCTGCTATTGAGTCAGGAGCTGCTTCTTGGTCCTCCTTGTCTGTCTTAACATCCACCATGGTAGTAGTGAAGCTTCTCTCGGTAAGAGTGACATGCCCTTGGCCATCCTGAGGGCTGGATGCTCCTTAAGACTGGAGTGAAGCTTGGAGGCAATGGAATGGCTGCCACAGTATTTCTGGAACACATTTATGGAAGCACTCACCACCTCTGCACTTGCACATTTCACAGCAATTAAAAAATACACAAAATTAATTCACAATTCCTGCTGCATGGTACATTCCCTGTAGATGGTTTTATACAGGAGGTCGGACTAGATGATCGATGGGCTGTTCTGGCCTTGGAATCTATGAACATTCATCAGCCATTCAAAAGACTGAGCTAGCAAGAGCAGCCTTGCATTTTTCCCCAAAAGCTTGCAAGTCTGGGCTTTGAAAGAATGCCAGGATGGAGTGAATTTCAGAAGAGGAGACCACCTACTTCCATTCCTAGAAAATTTCACTACAGGAACCAAAAGCAAGAGTGAGCCAAGTAAAACAGATTGCTTCAGGTTGGAGATCACGGGGAACTTTAATCATCATCAGCATGATGCATGAATACCTGGTACATGTGGCAGAATAATTCTGTGACAGGGTGCTACAGAGCGGTATCAAATCCTTTTCACTTTCCGAACCTCCTCCATTCTTTCACAGTGTGGTATAACAGCTAAGACTAGGAAATTCAAGAGATTCTCCAAAGACACACTAAGGGCATGAAAATCCTCAATGACTGACTGTTGCTAATAGATGCAGAGAGAAGCCCCATCCACTCTAGATTAGTAACCATTGAAACACAAGCACAAATACATACAGTAAAATTAATGCAAAACTCCAGTAGTTAAAGGGCAATATAACATAGGGCCATGAAATCCCAGTCTTTTGTGAGTTAACAGAGGCTACAGCTGTAATTTTGCTATCTGTGACACCAGCTTCCACTAAGGCAGGATAAAGTTGTGTATTATGCTCACAATCTTCCTGTTACAAAATGGCTTTGAAGCTCCACAACATAGAAAAAGCAGCCTTAAAACACCAAACGAAGAGAAGAGTGATAGAAGCCTGGAGAGAGTTTATCATTTCCAGTTATAATCCACTTAAAGCCATCCTCACCACATTACAGTTATGTAACTTTTTAAAGAATTCCTTTCCCAGAGATAGCAATCATCACGTTAACTTGTCTGCAAGGTCCATAGTGCCTAACCACAGGAGGTTTGCGAGGGTAAGTTGGGCGGGAGAAAGGGCACAAAAATTAACATGAAAGCACTTGGTTGTATGTTCTCATGCTGTAAAGAGTATGCATTTTCTATTCATGCTTCATTTTTATATTTTACTCCCTGCTACATACATTGTTCTCCATTTTTTTAAACCTACAACTATGGACCTAAGGACTTTAAGTTCTTCTAAAGACACTGTAAGGCAGAGTATGAAAAATCTATTCACCTGGGGTGAGGCAGCAGCTTGCCTAGGCAAGTATCAACGGCAGAAGCTATGACTGTATTACAAAACAAAAAAGGGGGGAGGGCTAACCTTGACTGTTGGCAAATTCAACCTTCTAAATGTGACGCATGTGTAAGCTGCACAAATGCTGTCTTCCCAAGTCTGCCAACAGACTGCTCCAAACCCTTGATTGCTACTTAAGAGATCTGCTCAGCAGCAACAAAAACAGATCAGAGCTTTGTAAGTTTTCATTAGTATTATTCAGAACCATGTAGGACAATAGCAAAGGTGTCTCTTTCTTTGGTCAGACCTTCTTTCTCTCCTCCTGCCCCTCTCCCCCTCGATCCCCCCCCCCCCCCCCCACTATTTCACTTGGTCACCATGATCTTAAAAAAAAAAAAAAAAAAAAGGAAAAAGGGAAAGGAAAAAAAGAGGAGGGACAAAAGCAAGAGAGGTTAATTAAATTTTAAAAAATAATTTAGTAAATATAAATGTGATTAGTAATATGACAATTATGTACAATGCATAACAGACTACAACTCTTGAGTCTTAACTGCAGAGATTCAGACTGTTTTTCACTCCAGCTCTAGTGTAGCTTGGTCTGATACATTCTAGGTAAATTTTTCAAAGAGCTCTCTGCTTGTTACACTGTAGGGGATATTGAAGGCTTGCTTGTCTTTATGAATGTAGAGTTTTAGGTCAGGTATATGATCAGTTTCTCAAAGTGCTATACAATACAGATGAATAAGCAGTGGTGAGACAAGATTCTCTTAAATGAAGAGTTTATATACTTTCTAAACTCATTACATTAGAATGAAAAACACAAGACATACCCATCCTTGGTCTGATCCACCACACCTGCCAGGAGTTGCACAGTGTTTGGATTGGGTACTCCAGCTCCTATTATTCTCAGGTACCGCATGATAAAGTCATTAGGAGACATGAAAAATTCTCCATTTTTTTCAACACTTGCATACTGTAAAACAAAACAAAAAGAGGATATTTGTCTCAGATGAATTCTTTTCTAAACTGATATTTCTGGCATTTCAGCAGCATCCATTGGCTCAAGTCAGGATCATACTAACAGACAATTCCTGATCCAGAAGAGTTTAAAATCTGCATTAAAACAAGATGCAATGAGTAACAAACAATTGAAGGGAGTAGGAAAGATAGAAGAGAGTAACAGACACAGGAATACATTAGTCAAAAGCCCAATAAGCAGGGTTCAAATCAAAAGATATAAAAACCCAGCAATACTAACAATGTTAGCAATTCTTATATATTTAGCTTAGAAATAGTACATAATTCTGCAATAAGAGCTTGATTCAGGAAGACACTTATGAAGCATATGTTTAAATTGACTTCCATTGGACTTAAGAATGTGTTCTAATGATCTTCCTAATTAAGGATGATTTCCTGCACCCAGGCTTAAGTGTTTTGCCCAACAGGGACAGTATATGGTATTCTAGGCCCAAAGAGTTGCAAATGGTTACTGTTTATTTTTTATTTTATTCCTTAAATTGAAAAAGCTACAAAGTATATTAAGAGTGTACTACAGGTACAAAACAAGGCTTAAAAAGATGCAAATGATCAGTATGTTCAAAGGAAAAAAAAGTGACCTTGTACAGTCTCCAAGGGTATGCATAAATCTTAGATCATTACTTTATTTCCACCTTCCCAGGCACAGAAATATGCATTAGTTATCTCACCATTTTGGCATATAAACTTTGGACTACTGAGTGTACTAAAACAACTCTGTCCCCAAAGAGCATTTGCAGACAAATGGAAAGAAAAGCAGTAAAATCAGTCATATTCAGGAAAAGCTTGCACCCTAAGGCGATTCCTTGCAGCCATCTTCCACAGATAAATCCTCCCTTGTGTGTAACAGATCATGGCAAGAAGTCTTTGGCCTGATCCTTGTCATAAAAGCATATCCTTAAATAGTCTGAGTTTAGCAGGAAAAGTCATGAAGTCAGATTTTGTACTGTGAATATTCTTCCTTTTTCAGTGGGTCATTTGACTAGCATAAGGAACAGTATTTATTCTTTTATTTAAGATTTTGCCTTTTGTTTTTAAAAACTCATTCATGGTTTACTCATGTGAAAGTTGTAAGTTTTAATGAAATAATGACTGTCCTGAAGAATACTGAATCAACAGCAGGAATACTTAAATAGGTTTTATGCAGAAAGATTAGAAATATAAATAAGAGGACAGAAATTAGTAAAGGCCTGATTTTTCCGCACGTATTTATGCAGCATCATATCTTAGAGTTGCCTACAGAGAGAAATTGACCATCATAACCAAAATACCTGTGACGAAAGGAAAAGAACAAGAAAAGCAATAATATACATGCCCTAATTGTACTGGCCTACCTCCCCACAGCCACCCCCCAACCAAAAAAAGTCACCTGGCATTACTTATTTATTACCTTCCAGTGTAAGTTTGACAACAGTATATTTCCTTTCCCTGTGCAAAGCTGAATTAAGGCCAGAAAGTCTCCAAAAGAAAAAAATACATAAAAAGAAATTAAGAACACAGAAGGGGAGACCTCATGCATTTAAAAACAGGAGACCCAGAGCTCCCAAACAGCAGCAGAAGAAGAGACACCAAGGACTTTATTGCTTTCTGTATGTTTCTGTTAATACACCAGACCCTCACCATAGCCTGGAGTTCGGGATCCACGCGCGGTCCCACACTAACCGCGTTAGTGCGGGGGACACGCTATCATGGATCCCAATTTATATATGGGATCCACGGCAACAACCACGCTGTATGCGAACCTGCGCTACAGCGACGAGGGCTACAGCAGGGGTCCGGTGTATTCGGCATACCACCCATGCAACAGCACTAGTTACTGCCAAACAGATGAGCCTCCAGAGATCTCAAGCAATGGGGTCCAAGTACTATGACATTAAAAATTATATATCAGCTACAAGATTTCCTCTCCTTTTCACACTGTGTCCCCTACCCTTCCCCAAATATGTTAACACCCCCCATCCGGGTAATTTTGTGTCAATATGCAACATGTATAAAAAGGTAAATATGGCCTTATTCCTCAAATCAGCTATAAAAAGTTTTAGGGGTAAAATAAGTTTAACACAATGGTAAAGGAAAAATCTAGGCAGTATTTATGACACTGTATGTTTGCTTCAAGAAAAACAGATCTATATCAGGACAACAAATATACTGAACAGGAAAGAAACTTGTTAATTGCCTTTTTTTTTTTTTTTACATGAGATGATAAAACATTTCCACAACTCCCCATAGCGCATTCCCCATACTGAAGTAATAAAATAAATTAGGTGTCTATTGCTATTTTGTGATGTACTTCAAAGACATGCATTTTGTTTTACATTGCTATGCCTCTTACAGGGGAAGGAAACCACCAGTTCTCATTTCACAGAGCCACACTGGTGCCTGCTGAATATTGTTAGATCTACTCTAGCTACACTTTGGCATCCTTCTGAGAGTTAGCAGTACATAGATTTTTTCCCAATGCTATGCAAGTACATGCTACACAACTAATGTCCTCAAGGTAAGTATTATACATTGGCAAAAATTATATGAAAAACAGACTAATTTACTTACACTGGTACATATGTTGGTTAGCATTATGGGATTTATATTTCAATAGATACTTATTTTTAAAGCAAGCTCACTAGCTGAGACTCTGGGAGGAATTTCCAATTGTATAAAAACTAGCAGATCCATTGATTTCAATGTAATCTCTTGCAAGAAAACAATCTAAGAATCCCAGACTCAAAAACTTTTAACACAACCATTATTGAAAAACAAATCAAATAAAATCAGCCGGTCTATGCTTCTATATTTCATTTTTTCTTCCAGGTTGACCCCCTGCTAGGACACTCAATAACAGAAAACAGCACAGGGTTTCAGTGTCCCCGTTTCTTGCCATTGCGATTTACTCACATATTTGAAATCTAATCACGTATTCTGCATTACATATAGAAAATGACCTTGAAAAATGTCAACTTGCTCATTTTGACTAAAGTCTAATCTCTTAGGGGTTATGATAGAACAGCTACAAAAAGTAGAGTTACTCTTGGAAATTATCATAACAAAAGAAAAAACATCAATTCTACTGGTTTTGGAACAGAGTCACGAAAAAAATATGGTCCTTCACAATCATCTCTTTTCTCTACTTTGGCAATTATACCCACAGAGAATTTGATCTAATACAATAGTACTTAATAGCTTTTCGGTTACTTACTTCCTTACATTTCAGATTGTAAAGTATTAACCAGTTCAGCCACATTTTTAGGAAAGATTTACAAACATTTTACTGGGACTTTGTCATTTTTAATTAAAAATGACAAAATGGTTTATAAGCAACTAAGGATTTAGGTTGGGTTACGTGAAGCATTTAATTTAATAGCTATATTTATTTCTACACTGTATGTAATATTATAGTACGTTATTTTGGCAATGATTTTTTAACTCAAGTGTAATATGGAAAAATTGCTGTTAAATTATATTCATAAATATATAAATCCATCAACCTTGAGAGACAACTGGATTGGTCCTACCAATTACATTGACATGAGGCAGCTTAATTAACATTTGTGGCCATAAGGTGAAGTTACTCACCTTGCAGTAACTGAAGTTCTTCGAGATGCATCCCCGTTTGGGTGCTCCCCTCTAGGTGTCAGTGCGTCCTGGGGCCGTTGATTGGAGATTTTTGGTAGTAGTGCCTGGTTGGGATGCTGGTACTCAGATAGTATTTCCCTTCTCATTGGAATCTTCCTGAGCTCCTGCGTCCCGCAACCCCCTCAGTTTCCTCTCTACTGTGGAGCAATTATAGTAGTACTCCAAAGTAGAAGGGAGGAGTGTGGAGAGTGGAGCATCCACAAGTGGACACATCTCAAAGAGCCTTAGTTACTTCAAGGTAACTTCCTCTTCTTCTTCAAGTGCTGTCCCTATGGGCGCTCCACTCTAGGTCAATGTGTTGCAGTTTCCACTACGGTCGGTAGGACTTTGGAGATGCGGCAGTGAGTACTGTAGAGAGTACTGTATGACCTACTATGGTGTCTGCCAAGGTATTTTGCATGATAGCATAGTATAGTGTTTGGCAAACGTGTGTTCAGATGACCATGTAGCTGCTCTACAGATGTCAGAAATGGGTACGTTACGTAGCAAAGCAATGGATGTCGACATACCTCGAGTGGAATGAGTTCTAATGCCTTTGGACGGTTGAATATTTTGAAAACAGTAAGAAGATCTGATGCAGTCCGAGATCCACTTGGACAGACATTGTTTAGAGATAGTCGTACCTTTCGATCTTTCGGTGATGGAGACAAGTCGTCATGGTGACTTACAAAATGGCTTAATCCTGTCGAAGTAAAAAGAGATTGCTCGCTTGACATCGAGAGTAAGCAGGGCTGCCCTCTGTGGAGTCTTGTGAGGTTTGGGATAGAAAATAGGTAAGTATATAGGTTGGTTAAGGTGGAAGGTGGATACCACCTTAGGGGAGAAGTTAGGATGTGGTCTCAGAGTGACTTTGTCTTTGGAGAAGACTGTGTAGGGAGGATGGGCCATCAGGGTGCTTATTTCACCTACTCTCCTTGCTGATGTTATTGCAACTAAGAAAGCTACCTTCATGGACATACGGAGAAGAAAGCAGGTAGCCAAAGGCTTGTATGGAGGTTTCATGAGAACATAAAGACTGAGGTTAAGATTCCATGTAGCTGCCGTTGGGTAAATCTCAGGGTAGAGATTTTGCAAGCCCATAAGAAATGGTTTTATGATGGGATGGGTAAAGAGCGAATAACCTTCTGACAAGTCATGGAAGGTGGTAAGCGTCACTAGATGTACTTTGATGGAGCTGAGCAAAAGTCCATCCTGTTTCAAGAGGTAGTCCAAAATGTTAGGAAGGGTCACCATATTGGACGTTAAGTGATTATGTGAGCACCAGAGGGTGAAATGCTTCCACTTCTACAGGTAGGTTTTACGAGTAGAGTCTTTCCTACTGTGCAAGAGGATGTGTTGGACTTGCTCCGAACAAGCTAGCTCATGGGTTTGGAACCATGAAGGAACCAGGCTGTCAGATGGAGCTTTGGGAGCTGGGGGTGAAGAACCGAACCGTTGTCCTGGGAAAGGAGATCTGGCCTGTTGGGGAGAGCCCTTGGATGATGGGAGAACATACGAAGTAGATAAGGATAACACGTCTGTCTCAGCCAACTTGGGGCAATAAGTATGACCTGAGCCTTGTCATCTATGATCTTCCACAGAACCCTGTGAAGTAGGGGGATTGGTGGGAAGGTGTACAGGAGAGAGTTGTTCCACAGGATGAGGAACGAGTCTTCTAGGGATGCAGTCCTGAGTCCTGCTCTGGAGCAAAATAGGTGACATTTTCGATTCTGGATTGTGGCAAAGAGGTCTATCAACAGTGTGCCCCAAAGGGAGAATAGCTGTTGAAGTACTGAGGGGTGCAGTTTCCATTGGTGTTCTGTCGAGAAGTACCTGCTGAGTGTGTCGGCAATAGTGTTTGTGGCAGCCTGTTAGGTAGAAAGCGATGATTTGTATTTGATGTTGTATGCACCAATTCCATAGTTGGATGGCTCCTTTGCAAAGGGAATGTGATCAGGCTCCTCCTTGTCCGTTGATGTAGTACATAACAGACAACACAGCATGTAAGACCCGAACAGATTTGTTCTTTACAAGGGGAAGAACGTGAAGGCATGCTTGCCTCACTGCTCTGAGCTCTAAGAGATTTATGTGTTGGTGTGTCTCTGATGCGGACCACTGGGTCTGTGTCTTCCTAGATGTGCTCCCCAACCGATTCGGGAAGTGTCTGTGGTGAGCACAAGCGTTGGGGATTGTTGCTGGAAGGTAACACCTGTGCAGAGGTTCTCTGATCTTGTCCACCAACGTAGAGAAGCTAGAACACTGGGAGGAGGAGTTAGCAGTGTCCCTAAGGTGTGTCTGTGGAGTTTGAAACTGGAATTGAGCTAGCCCTGAAGACATCTCATGTGTAGCCTGGCGTACTGGACCACGAAGGTGGTGGCTGCCATCTGACCAAGGAGCTGTAGGCAGATTCTTGCCTGTGTCCTGGGACGAAAGGAGAGCGTGCATAAGAGCGGCGTGATAGCGAGAAATTTATGATATGGAAGCGATGCTCTGCTTTGGATTGAGTCGAGATGAGCTCTGATGAACTCGATCTGTTGTGTATGTGTCAGGGTGAATTTCTGGATGTTTATCTGGAGGCCTAGGCTGTGAAAGAGGAAGATGGTGAAGCGGGTAGCTTGAAGTGTCTCACCACAGGAGTTGCCCTTGATGAGGCAATCGTCCAGGTAGGGGAAAAGCATGATCATGTTTGTGAAGGTGAGCCACGACCATGGCTAGAGTTTTGGAAAAGACTCTCGGTACTGTGGAGAGGCCGAAAGGAAGAACTCTGTATTGAAAACGGTCATGCCCGATGGCGAATTGTAGGAAGTGTCTGCGAGCTGCATGAATTGATATATAAAAATAAGCGTCCTGTAGGTCGAGGGCTGTGAACCAGTCCCCTTGATCCAGTGCAGGAATTATTGTGCCCAGTGTGGCCATCTTGAATTTTTGTATCCGCACGAATCTGTTCAGTTGGCATAGGTTTAGCATAGGCCTCCATGACCTGGACTTTTTCTGGGTTAGAAAGCAATGAGAGAAGAACCCTTTCCCCTGCGAGCTGAGCCACTTCTTTGCAAAGTAGACGCTCATGAGAAGGGTCCCTGAAGAGGGACAAGGAAGGAAGAAGGGTAGGAGGTTAGGATGTGAATGGGATAGAATAACGGGACTGAACTATTTCGAAGACCCAACGGTCTTGTGTAATTCACTGCTAGGCATGTTGGAAACTCTGGAGGCGGTGGCTAAATGGGCAAGTAAGTTGTGGAATCAAGGGGTGGTTCCACAGACCCTCGACCAATGCTTCAAAATTGCTATTTATTTCTGGGTGGGTGGGAAGTGGTTGATTGAGCTTGATTTTGTCTGCGCTTAGGGAGTTTAGCGTGATTCCTATTTACATCGTATGGTTTGGGTTAAGGCTGATAATATTGTTGTGCGCGCAGTCTTTGGTAGGGCTGGTATCATTGGTATCGATGGGTGAATGCCCAGGCTGCGCAGAATCGCTCTAGAATCTTTCATGGTGTGAAGTACTTTGTCAGATTTTTTGGAAAACAATTTGTCTTTATCAAAGGGAAGGTCCTCCACTTTGGTCTGCAGATCATTAGGGATGAAAAATGCAGAAAGCCATGAAGATCTGCACATAACCACAGCAGTTGCAGTTGTTCGGGCTGCTATGTCCGCCATGTCTAAAGAGGCTTGGAGGGCCATCCTGGAAATCAATTGGCCCTCGACCAGAATTGATTCAAAGTCTGCTTTCCTATCCTCTGGAATGTAGGAGGCAAATTCAAAGAGTGTATTGTAGTTATCAAAGTCATAGCTGGTGAGGAGTGCAGAAGAGTTTGCAATCCTGAATTGCAGAGTGGAGGACGTGTAAACCTTCCAACCCGAAATATCTAGGCGTTTAAAGTCCTTGTCCTGTGGAGTGGGAAGATATTGTGGCTGTTTCGTCCTTTATGCCAGTGGTCTTCAAACTGGGGTGCGCGAGACCCCAGCACCACCATTGAGACCACCCAAGAGATCGCCGATCTCCTGAGCGGTCTATTTTTAGACTGCCAAAATGCTGCTGCCGCTTGCAGCTTCCGCTTTTTGCGGCTGCATTTCGGCAGACATACCCGCTCCGGGGGGGCCGCCAGACTTTTCCCTCCATGGCAAGGGACCACGGGGGAAAAAGTTTGAAGACCCCTGCTTTATGCAACTGCATCCATGACGAGAGAGTTCAGTTGCGGGTGAGAAAATAGGATTCAGCATCCTTAGCCAGAACATAGTATTTACGTTCAGCCTTTCTGCAGGTTGGTCATAAAGAAGCTGGAGTTTGCCAGAGTGTCAGCTGGTTCCAGGAGTGCTTCATTTACAGGAAGCACGATTTTTGAGGGCGCAGAGGGTTGAAAGATTCTGAGGAGTTTGTGTTGTGCCTCCGGAACCTCTCTAGAGGGATGTCTTGACTGAGTGCCGCCCTCTTGAAAAGCTCTTGGAATTGTTTGCAGTCATTCATGTTCTGTGGACGCGAGGGGAACAGGGCTCCGTCTGGAGCCGATGGAGAGTTAGGGTTCGATTAATCAGGATATGGTTCATAGCTCATGTTCTCAGAAGGGGGTTCAGGTACTCTAGAGGTGGATGGAGTTGGAGATCGAGGCACAGAAGCAGGCAGTGGTTTTGTGGAAGAGGTCTAAGGGTGAGCGGTAGGAAGATGTGGCCAAGGGTACCACCGAGGCCACAGCATAGGGTAGGAGAATCCAGGTGCCACCCTGGAAGTAGGAAAACTGAGGCTGGTGGCTGTAGGCCGTAGCCTGAGGTGGAACAGGTTCCGGTGGAAGAGAAGAGGCAGGTGGGGAGAACTCCTTCTGCTGCTGTATATCGGGTTCACTGTCAGTGAAGGTAGCCAGTTCAGGTGGTGAGAGCGGGTGTTCGAAGAATGAGCCCTGTGTATCCAGGAGCAGAGAGTTAGGCTTAGGTGGCACTGAGAAGTCACATTGAGTAAGGAATTGTTGTTCCTGCTCCCTGGGCAGCGCTGAACCTGCTCTCTGCTCTAGCTTTTTAAGAGCTGAAAGAGAAAGTAAAAGCAGTGCCACAGTTTCTGTGGAGGTGCCCTGCAGGGGGTCCTGCTGGAGCAGGAGGCAGGCTTGCTGCCAAAGTTCTTTCCTACACCAGGGCAGAGTGCGCAGTCGGCATAGAGACTATTTTTAACCTGGAGGGGATCTGTGCCAACGTTCTTGTCAGCACCAGGGCAGAGCGCGCAGTTAGGACCACGGCTATTTTTAGTGTTGAAGCGCTGTGTGCCGCTGAAGCCTTCCCGGTATGGGAGGTTGAGTCCCTGCCTCTGTGCTCTGTGGAAAACATGGCTGAGGCATTATAAGGGGCTGAGGCGTCTGCCTTTGGTGCTGTCAGCTCAGAGGTTAAGGATCTCGGAGAAGACCCCTTACCCTTATTAAGATGTATCCTATGAGACTGCTATGCTTCTTGCCTTTGCTCCAAGTGGGTGAAGCTACACGTCCAACCAGTTCAGATCTGGCCGGGGAGCGTGTGGGAGCTGGGTTAACTTTTTCTGTCTCTGAAGGCAGCTGTAGGGATTTTTCAATTAAGAGCATTTTAAGCCACAGGTCCCTGTTGCGC
This sequence comes from Dermatemys mawii, assembly GCA_007922305.1. Lineage (NCBI taxonomy): Eukaryota > Metazoa > Chordata > Testudines > Dermatemydidae > Dermatemys > Dermatemys mawii. Next base: position 32,908,804 of record ML677349.1, read on the forward strand.
CAAGCCCTTGACTTGAGGCTCGAACAGTGGAAGCACTTTGCTGGGATGTGGGTTTCCCAGAGGCACTTCACACAATGTGAGTGGCCCTCTGACCGTGGCATGGAGTTCTGACAGGAAACACATCTTTTGAATCCTGAAGCCCCTTGGCATATTGAAGTAGACATGGCAGGGGAAAGTGTCTCAACAGGAGACAGGCCTGAAGAGGTTTTTTTTTTTTTTAAACTAACTAGCTATATAACTACACTAAAGGAAGGGAAACAATTAGGATGTAACTAATAATTAATTCTATATTTTTTGTTGCTTTTTTCCAACAGAGACCAGGGAAGAGAAGCAGCACTGCTCCGAGTCCCGTCTTCAGCCGGGGATAGTTGAGAAGGAACTGAGAGGGGTGCAGGACGCAGGAGCTCAGGAAGATTCCAACGAGATGGGAGATACCATCTAAGCACCTGCGTCCCGAACAGGCACTGCTACAGAAAATCTCCGATCAATGGTGCCGGATGCACCGACACCTAGAGTGGAGCACCCACGGGGACAGCACTCGAAGAATTTGTCCTTAATACAGTATAACAGTGTGATGCACCCACTCTCTCCCATCTCAGTGACTGGTGTAGCACTTTCTGCATTATTGTGAGCAAAATATTCAGATCATTTTTCACTCCCGAGACCACTGAACTATCTAGTTTACTTTCCAGCCTAATGGAACAAAGTGTGGGTGAAGAGTAGATAAGGTAGTTTGCTATTCTGCTTAGCATGCTTCTCTGTGGCCCCTGAGATTCTTGGCCTCGAGCAGCTGAAGGCAACCAACATGATGAAGTTAATTTTCAGAGGCAGAGTTAGGAAGAATGCACTAGAAAAATTTCACACTGTTCAGAGAAAACCAGAACCTAATATTTTCCAGAAGGAGAGTCTTCATTCAAATGCACCACATTTCTTCTCCCCACTCTTTACTCGTGGGGGAATTCTGCACCAGTGTGCAATGCAGAACTTTGCAGAAATTAACATTGTGCATGCAGAATTTCCTTTCCCCCATAGAAATGGGCTGCAGTGCTGCTAGCTGCTACTAGTGGCAGCTGTACTCAGCAAAACCCAAATTGCACATGGAAGAAACTGCTGAGGGAGAGGGAGGAAGCTAAAGGGTTCCTGGCAGCTTCAGTTACCGGCATGTCCTGAGGGAAGGAGAGAGTGGTACACAGGAAACTCCATGCAAGCCTGGGACCGAGCATCTAGGCTATTTCTCCCTCTGGATTTTGGGCTCAGGGCAGGTGGGGAGGGAGTGCTGGTATCTGGGCTGTGGGGAGGGGCAGCTGGGCGTCTGGCCCCTGGGCTGGCTTTTGGGGGTGGAAGGGCAGAGAAACAGGAACTGAGTTGTCATAGGGGTTTCTTTAATCTCTGCCAATGGGACAATGTTAATGTGTGTCTGTATTGTTACAGACATATTTGTTGACAGGTATTTTGAAATAAAATTACCAAAATAATTGAAATTGGTGTGATTTATGTAGTGTTCTTTTGAGAAATAAAATTTGAAGAATTTTAAAATATTGTGTGCAGAATATTCAATTTTTTGGCACAGAATGCCCCCAGGCGTAACTCTTGCCATAAAAGTCATTGGAATCCTTCTGGCCTGGCTCCTCTATTTGTTCTTGCTCCTCAAAGGAGCACAAGAACACCTCCCATAAGGCCAGTTCTCCTGACAGATACCAGTTCTGAGACAGTCTTTTATGGCTCAGTTTTCATAACTGAATGCCTAGCTTCACGTGCATAAGTACACAGATGAGCAACTATATCCCCCCATTTTCCCCCACAGTTATAATTCAGAAGAGTCTACAATAAGCTCATGAAGGTCATGGGTTTGGGTAGAATTTAGTATGGTATTAGCTCTTTGCCTTCAAACATCTTCGCAAAAGAAGGTAAGAGTCAAGAAATCACCCCATTGTACCACCTCCACCACTCTGACCATCTCAATTGATCTGAAGTAAAGCTTTCCCTCACCTCCATATTCTTCCTGCTTGTTACACATTCCTACTTTTCTCCATCGGGAAGCACCAGTTACACACCACTATATCCACTGTACTATTAAACCCTAAGGGCGTTTTTTGTAAAAAATAACTTATTGTGGTGATTGCAGCTTAAGACCAAAATCCATCAAAATACTTCAGCACAGACTTAACATTAAGCATACAAGAAGTCAGAGTGAAATCAATGAGACTAGTCTCATGCTTAAGTGCTTTCCTGGATGAGGGACTAAAGGAAAAAGGAAGCAATATATATCACCACCTCCTTTTTCAGAGTCCCTTTTTACTAGGAAGCAATTAGAGATATTGCATAAATTCTGTTGCACCACAATTTACTGATCAGTTTTCCAAGCTTTGCATATACTACTTCTTTTACAACAATCTTCTTATGCTCCAGTAGTCACGTGGACCAACTTGATAGAATTTCTCATAACAGAACTATTTTGAAATTAGGTTTAGACAGAGCCAAGTTTTAAAAGACAGGCCTCTATCTCGAGCAATTCACATGCCATTTCAGGTTCCAAAGGAGTTTCTTTCACTGGCCCAGGGAAGCTTGTTCCCCGCTCCAGTTCCAGGCCAGGGTGGGTGGGTAAAAACAGTGCCCCTTCCCCGCATTCCTTCAGCTGGGGGAGAGGAGGTGAAAAGAGCAGGAAAGCAGCACAGAACCCTGGGCTGCTCCTGCTCACAGCTTTGCTTGTGAATCTGAGCATCTTCACTTCCTATCTGTAAGTGGGTGTCCCGCATGGGGGGACAGGGGTGGGACAGGCAGCCCAGATGCACCTACCTTTAAGGTGCAATACAGATACAGCACAGTATGTTCCCCCGCCCCATCTCTCCCACTGCCTGATGGTTACTTCTGTTACTTCCGATTTCACATGGTGTCCGGTTGACCTGTCACTCCGTAACTCTGAGGTTCTACCAATTTGCACACTTTTAAGCACCATCACCTACATACATTAAAGTGATGATGCTTCAGAAGTGTAGGCACGTAAAAGTAGAAGTGCAATGAAGCCGCCTTGCAAATTTGATCCTTAATAAGACTTCGGCAAATAAAGTCCTAAGCCTGAAGTGATGGGTATGGAGCTATTCCAGAACAAAATGCTGTTCATTTCGAGATTATAAACCAGGAAACATGCATTCTTACTTTTTACCCTCATTGCTTAAGGGTGAAAAAAAAAGTGTGGGGGAGGAGCCTGTCTTGGGATTCCAAGTGCCATTTCTGAAATTTTGGGGGGAAGAAAATAATGCCTTATGATCTCCACTGCTCCTGCAAATATTTCCATGGTAGCCCAGCCGGGGAAGCAGAAATTATACGAAACTGACAAATATTGCAATCACTACATATGCTGATCTTGGCCGCAGCTCTAGGGAAGCAGATGCACAAGTGGAACACGACAAAGGGTAGAAGACAGCTTACCCAGTGGTCTAACAGCAACACGTCTTCACAGCATTTTTACCATGTGTAAGAACAGTACTGAAACTCCCTTCCCTTTTTCTGAACATTTTCTTTCCAAGATATTAATATTTTCCTGAGCCAATACAATAATCACTCAAGAATGTATTTGACTTCTTGGTGAGCATTGTTCAATTTTGATAGTTGTATTTAAGTCTAACATGGTAATAATACGGTGAATGATTAATGGTTGAAAAAACTATCAAGAGTTGAATGCTACAATAAAGGAGCAAAAGATATGAAAATTTTAGTCTGAAAGGGTAAAAATATTTACTTTATACATACCTTCAAAAATATTGTTTTCAACTCAGTTGGATCAGCTCTCTTGGTTAGAGCCACCTACAAGTAAATACATTTACATTAATATGCATACTTTATACAAAAGATGTAAAAATGTCATTTTAAAGGAAAATTTCAAACAATAGAATTGAAGATGAAAATAAATGTTTGTCTTCGGTAAATCAGTGACTGATTTAGCTGGTCATGTTTACTTACTTACTTACTTACTTAACATTTACACTAAGTTATTCAGCATTTTTCTTGTAAATGTTTCTCCTGTGCATTCTTCAAGTCAATTCCTGCAGGTTGCATATCTGCCAAAGTACCAACTCCCTCCAACGCACTAATCTGCTGTACCTAAGCATTTATACCATCACAAAGCTTTGCGCTTACCACACCTATCATCTCAGGATCTCAAATTACTTTATAAGACATATATTGTCTCCACTTTACACTGATGAATTAAGACTTACTCAAGGAAACACATCAAATAGTGGAAGACTCAGGATTAGAATTCAGATCTTCTGTCCCAATCTTCTACCATAATCTTGCTAGAATTTCTACCTTTTAGAACTATTATTTGAAAATATATGGTCTTATAGCATCAACTTTGTGACACCGCACCACAGCAAAACTTGTGCTTAAGATTTCACTGCAGAAAAGGCAGCTAGCTAATGAAAAAGAAGGTTTGAATTCCCATGAATTGTCACCTGTAGAGCAAAATAAATTATTAGCAAAGCTTTATAAAAATTTATGAACACTCAGTATGGAAATATGAATTTAGGACAATCCCCATTCTCCTTTTGTAGCTAGCTGGTAGCATCTACTGTCTTTCCCTCTCTCTCACTCTTTCTTTGGAGGTGAATGAATGTAGCCCTTCAATGTGCGCCTTCCAGATTTTTTGCTGTTGCTCCATGATTTTTTTGCCAAAATATGTACCATCATAATAAGCATAATCTGAGGGTCAGATCGGCACATAACTTTCATCTATAACCTGTAAAAGCTACTCAAAGTGCACAGTTAACTTGGGTTTTCAGAAGGTTTATTTATGGGTTAGGGCTGTTGAACTATTTAAAAAATTAATCACGAGAATAAAAAATAGTCACGATTAATCGCAGTTTTAATCGCACTGTTAAAGAATAACAGAATACCATTTATTTAAATATTTTTGGATGTTGGGGGGAAATGTATGTGAGAGAGACAGAGTGAGAGTGTGTGTGTGTTGTAGTGAGTGTATCAGCACGCCGTCTCTTTAAGCAGAGCACTCATCAGCCTGAACTCTTGCTGAGACATCAGCAGCAGCTGGCAGCTCCCATTCTGACCTAGAGGCAGCGGTACACAGAGACTCCCTGTCCCCCACCTCAGCTCAGCAGAGACCAGGTACACGGGCGGGCGGAGGACTGGGACACCCCATCAGCCTCCCTCCCCCAGCTCTGCACAGCAGACAGGAGGCTCCCAGTCCCAAGCCATTTGGTCAGGGACAGCTCCAAGACAAGGAGGGTGGGGACAGGAACAGCAGAGCTGCAGAGGGCAGCAGAGAAGCAGGGGGAGAGGGACACCCCTGCTCAGGAGGCACTCCTCCTGAGCACAGCGCCCTGATCAATGGCTCAGCCCTCCCACCCCTAAGGCCGGCCTGCTCCTGAGCCAGCAGCAGACAGGCTCCCCTGGTCCCAGCTAAGTGGCAACCGGGTACATGGGTAGGGAACGGGGACACCCTCACATCAGCCCTCCCCACCCCCACTCTGCTTTGCAGTCTGAAGTAGCTTGGCCAGGGCGGCTGCATGAGGGCAGGGCACAGGAGGCAGGAGCAGCAGAGTAGGACAGCAGGAGGAGGGGCATGCTGCCCCTGAGGTAGACAACAGTGCCCCTTTGAACACAGTACCCTGGTGTGTGATTAATGCTAATCACGTGTTAACTGCAGTTAATTGGCAGCCCTATTTTGGATAGATCCATCCACTATGGGTTAAAGAAAAACATGAGTGGAGGATATCAGCTAAATTCTTGTCAAATTAAAAACTGGTTATCTATTTGGAAACTACATCATAAGTTATTATTCTTCAGCATAAACCTAAATAGAAATATCAGCAATGTTTAACTGAACAGACCAGTTCTCCAGCGTGTCTGGTATCTTGATCCTGCCCATGGGTTCTATTAGTCAGTGTACTGAAGAGGAATAGGCGGGGGGGGGGGGAGGGGACCTATACAACGGCTTAGTGACCTATGCTAGAAGCTAATGTGAGAAACTGCACAAACAGAAATTTCTTCATGATGCTAGATGGTGAAAAAACTTATCAGAAACTGATTTTTTTTGGTAAAAACTGTGTGTATTTTTTCAAAACGTAGAGCAACTCTAGTGATTATTTTGCTTCCTCAGGCAAAATAACCAATAGGATAAAAACAAGTGCTACCTACTCTAACTACAGACCTTATCTTATCTGCTGCAGGATAAGATTATGGAGCCTAGCAGAGACTCCACACTTGGGGCTTGCATTTGTCTTTGCACTAGCACAGAGGTCTACCCACATGGAGGCACTTGCAGAATCAGTACCTACAACTAACTATTTAATTACTTTACTTTTAATTATTCAGTAGAACCTCAGAATTACAGACACCTCGGGAATGGAGGCTGTCTGTAATTCAGAAATGGTCCATTACTCCGAACAAGACGTTAGGGACTTCAGCGGAAGATTTGAGGCTGCAGCCTACGATCAAGGCCCTGTACGTTCAACAGCAAGCTAGATCTAAATTCTATAGAAAGATCCCTTGATTTCTGCAGCTCTCTGTTGAATTCTGCAGCACTACAAGCAAATTAAAAAACTTACTGATGATAAAATTAATATAATCAGTACAACACTGCATGCATCGTTAATTTTGTCACTAAATTAAATTTTACACTGTTCCCACTCCTGTCAATTTGTGGCCAAAATATACCTGTAGAAATTGTTGGGTAAAATGGGGGAGGAGATAAGTACTGTCAGTTCTGACAGCTACAGAGTGGTGGCTCATATATGCTCAATTCCAATGCCATTAACAACTTTGAGAAACCTAGCACAAATAGCTCTCCAACTCCAGCAGCCATTTTCAGTATTGTATTGATACTGAAGGAGGCAGCTGGAGTTCATGAGCCATCTACAGTGTTCAATGATGCCAGTGGAGTTGAACCAGTGTTAGCGAAAGTGGAAATATTTATGGTTATTTATTCCCTGATCCAGACAAGGCACATAGGCACAAAGACAAACACATAGGTCTCACCCACACCAGTAAAGTGACCTGTTGCAGATGACGGTTGTCCTTTGTGAAAAGGGTCTTCTTGATCACACTTTCTGCAATCATGATGAAAATTGTTGCATTCCAGGTATGCCAGTGTGACAGCTGACACTGAAGATTGAACCAAATAGCTTAAGACCTAGAACATGAGCTGCTACAGCCTGAACTAAAGAAACAAGATGCGCAAAGTGGCAGCTGTAACCACTCTCATCCTCTGTTGATGATGACAGAGGGGCACCTGTAACACACATTCACCAGTAGGTTACACTAATGGTTAAACAGTTTTTTAAACCAATTGAAGGTAGACTAGGGGACTCTGTTGCCTAAAACCACTGTCGGCCAACAGGTAGTTTGCCTAGATTGCACTGACCCACAGACACTACTTGTGCTGTTTCTGCTCTGGTACAATTCAATGTTGTATTGACTGACATTCACAGAAATTGCCTTATAAGAAATCTTTTGTTACTTGCAAATTGTATCTATTCTATCTTTTCTCCCGTGGGGAAAAAACACACCACCACAAAGTTGATAGGCAAAGCATTCATCTCATCATGTGAAGAAACATCTCTAAAGGCCTTTCAGTGGGTCAATGTTTGCTATTGATCTATACACAGAGTAGCTTTATAAAAGCCAATCTCTTTTTTTGAGACACATTTAGTGGATGAAGTTTTCCAACATCCAACATTTATTTTTAAAAACTTTAAGAGACACTGAACATAGCTTTGAGTAACAAAGTTACAGAATATTCATGAAAGTGGCAGACATACTAGATGAGAGTCTATGGATAAAAAATTTTAAGTCAGTGGGCTACTGGCTCCTAAATATCATAGAAGCGACAAAGAGTCCTATGGTACCTTAAAGACTAACAAAAGAATTGAAGCATAAGCTTTTGTGGGCTAATACCAATTTCGTCGGATGCATGAAGCTTATGCTTCAATATTTTTGTTAGTCTTTAAGGTGCCACAGGACTCTTTGCCGCTTCTGCAGATCCAGACTAACACAGCTACCTCTCTGATTCTAAGTATCATAGATGTTTTTAAAAATGCTATTCAATTATCTTTTTTTTATACTTGTGTATTATATTAATTTTTTTTTAGTTAACTGTACAACAGACTACAGAAGCACTATCTGCTCCTGGTATACCAGGGGCTGAACACCAAACTCCTATTTCTCTCCACTACCAAAGGTGATCAGGATAAGGGTTATAGAAAGGACTGTTGGAGAAAGAGGAGCAGGATATGTGGGGAAACAGAGGTTCTCCCAATCAGGCTCAGAGGACTGAGTAGATTCCCAGGTTGGGAAAAGGTGTGTTTGTTACTTATTTTGCTTACGTTCTCTTGTCTTCGTTTGTATTTATGAAGATTCTCTTCTGCTAACTCCTTGCAGCTGTTATTTGCTTCTGCTGATACTCAGTCATCCCACCAGTTTATTTTAACATATACTTCTAATACGTCACTTCAGCAGTAAAAATATGCAAAGTCCTGGACCAACACACAAAATGAATACAGTCCTTGCCTGGAAAAGCTTATGATTTAAGAGATACATAGAGAAAGGATGCATTAAAATAAAAAAAGGAGATAATACATTGGACTTGAGGGTATTAAAATAATTAACTAATAATTTCTTTATTGTATTTAATATTCAAGGAACAGTCTTTAAGAGATATTTGAAAGGGAGTGGTGGATTAGTGGATAGGGAGTGAATCCCATGTACAGGAAAGGATGGAAAAAGAAAAGATGAAAGAGGGAAATAGAGTACAGCAGGAAACATGATAAGAAGTAATGTTCAAGCATGCAGAGCCTTGATGGTAAGTATCATATGTTTGAACTTGATCCGGTGGTGAAGTGGAGACACTGAATGGATTCCAGAGTAATGGTGATATGGTCAGTAATAGGTGAAGAAGATACTTTTAATGGGCCTGTTTTGGAAGGGCTGGAGGAGTAACATGAGTTTTAGGTATGAAGAGATGTAATTACCCAGAAAGGAGATGATCAGGGCATTAAGAAGTGTTTTAGTTTCTTCCATGCAGGATGGCATGAGCTTTCAACAGATTGTGGCAGGAGAAACAGTACGATTTAGAGGTGAAGGGAGGGGCCAAATATGGTCCCTCCATCCCATGTTCCATAATTGCTCTTTTTATTCTCCCAGAGCTCAGTTCTGGTGTCCACACTTTGTTTGAAAGTTGAAAAAGGGAAGAGAAAAGCTACAGAAATGATCTGAGGTCATTAATCTAGTGACAAAGATCTAGCATAACAAGATCCAATGGCTGGAATTTGAAGGTAGAACCATCCAGAATGGAAATCCGATGCATATTTTTAACACTTAGAATAATTAGCCATTAGCACAGATTTCAAGGGGATATATTTATTATTTATAATGGTTTGGTTTCCAAATTCCAAATGAGGATAGCGGTTGAGCCTTCAAGCACTTGAAACTTGACCAAAGAGCAACAGGCTACCAATAGAAAGCTGCACTCCTTGTAGGTAAGAGACTTCTTGTTGCTTTGTGGAGGAAGTCACCAGCTGAGACAAACAAACTCTCCATCACTTAAAGGCTTTAAATCAGGACTGCAGGTCTTTCTAAAATATATTCTCTAGTTCCATCACAAATTATAGTTCCTGATGCAAGAATCACTTAGTGAAAGTCTGAGGCTTTATTCAGGAGGTTGGCCTTAAAAGGACATTAAAATATCTTATAAATTTATTATAAATATATAATACACACCCCATGAGAGACAGAGATGCACATTTCCTTTTTAAGTATGCCGACTCTTAAGTACGCTGCCTTGTTAATTAGATCAGCTTGCAGAGACCAGCTGCTGCCAGCGAGCTCCCTCCATTGTGCCCCCCCCCCACACTCTATGGAAGATGGGGTAAGCGGGGTGCAGGAGCAGGGGGAAGGGGGACATCTTGACATTAGCCCTCCTCTTCCTCTCCTCCCCCTCCCACCCTGAACAGCAAGCAGGGGTCTCGAGGAGCAGCTCCAAGGCAGAGGGCAGGAGCAGCACATAGCAGTGGGGAGAAGGACAGCTGAACTGCCGGCAATTAATAGTCTGTTGGGAAGCCGCTGCACAGGGAACTTAGGGGAGCAGGGAGCTGATGGGGGAGGTGATAGGGGAGTGCTGGTCCACCCTGGTTCCAACCACCACCAACTACCTGCAACGGGCTGCTCTTCCTGCAAGCAGTGGACAAAGCAGGCAGCTGCCAAATGACATCAGAAGGGAGCACTGCACAACTTTAAACAAACATGTTCCCTAATTGATCAGCAACGTGACCATGTCAACCAGGACAACTTTAAGTGAGGAGTTCCTGTACTAAAGCTCATTAAATACTACAATGAGAAACTCAACTGGAAAGCCATGTCTAGGTTTTTTTGGACAAGTAGGAGCTTTCATTCTTTCCCATCACTTCAGTACCAAAACTTTCTAGCTCCAATACTCTCCAGCTACCGTTCCTTCTGGTGTATCATACAACACTGTCCAGGCTCTATTAATCCAGTGACTCTCCCATCCCTTTCCTACCACAGCTTCCCAATATCTACTCTCCACTGGATCCTCTGCACCATATTTTTATCCCGATGCTCCTGATGTCTCAGATTCACCAATGCACACAGGTCTGAAGTTTTTTGTTCGGAGTATGCACAATCACTATTTTTCCTCCACCAAAAACTAGTTGTCTGAAGCCAGGTACCTGCTGATGATATATCTCAATGAAAGTGAGTGAATCAGAGCTCATCAATTAAAGACTGGGAAAGAGTGGATAACTCGATAGCATATGATCATTACATGCTCCATAAAAATATTTGTATTTAATAATGGCCAAATAAATATCATGTGAGCTGTCAGCCAGTGGTTAAAACTGAAAATTTTTCAACTAATAGGTATTTTAAAGTAATGTTTCCCCTTCCAACTCACCAAAAAATAGCATAATAATGGCACAAGTATCCACATCGATTACACTGGCATTCCTAATACTTGCAGAAATGTAGGTTTACCCTCATCTCATCCACGTCAAGATGCTGAAATGTATTTGGTGGCTTACACTACTCACTATGTAACTCACTGCCTTTTGCTTGCCATGCATGTTCTGCATGTTCACACATCAATACTTTTCAGGATATGATCAATATCACTGATTTAAAAGATCTCTCTTTTAGTCTTCCACAAGCACACGTTCATGTCATCAGTGGACTTTCTGAAATTACAGTCGAAGCACCGTTTGTGCATATCAGAGAAACTGGGCTACAGTTGTGCTACCCAAGGAAGCAAAGAGGAACAGTGTAACAGCTGCCTGCTAATTCATCTTCAGTGGAGGAGACAGGAAAACAAGTGCCCCATTCTGCCTGAATACACACAAGTTGTTGTTGAAAACTGTAGCATCGTGCATTTTGCCTGGCCTGCTGATGTTAACAAGAAGTTAGTATCTCTTCTCCATCAGAACACAGTATTATTATATGAAGGGCATAACAACAGTCAAACATGCTCTGTCAAAAGCTCCTCTGCAGACAGGAAAGCATCATTCATGTTCAAATCCTCCCATTATAACAGGGAACACTGTTTATGGCAGAACACCTAATAGCAGGATTTTATTACAAAGCACACTTCCAATTTATCTCAACTGGTGACTTCCTCCACAAAGCAACAAGAAGCCTCTTGCCTACAAGGAGTGCAGCTTTCTACTGGCAGCCTGTTGTTCTGTGGTCAAGTTTCAACTGCTTGAAGCCTCAACTGCTATCCTCATTTGGAATTTGGAAAGCAAATCATTACAAAATAATCATCATTAGTCCAGGTCAATGGCTCTATTGTACATGCTTCCACTGGTGAGCAGAACAGCTTCTATTCCAAATGTAAAATAATCACAAGTCAGACAGACATTGTCCTCTATTTTCGGAGCTTACACTGCATCAGCAAATTTCAGCAGTTTTACTAATTTGACAAGGAACTATGGTACCTGAATGCAGACTCCAAGAATACCAAGCAACCAATCTCCTGCCCTTGCCCCAGGTCTGAGCCCCATCCCAAAACCCTTGTGCAGCACAATGCAACACTGTGTGATAGCCATGCAGAAATGCTGCCATATATATTTCCCTACATTGCAGTGAAACTTTTAACCAAAATGGTTGTAATACAGGTTGGCCAGAAACAATGCTGCAGAGTCAGACTGTTCAAAGTACATAAAGAGTTTCTATGACATAACTTATGAACACTTTTCAAAACTCCACTATACAAGGGAGCTAAGTTGCAATACTGGGACTCAACCTAGCAACAAGATCTGTAGGCATCTCCTCTTATAGGAGCAGCCCTGTGGAATGAGGATCTTGGGGTGGGTAGAAATACAGGACAAGAGGTTAATATGTTTACAAGGGATTACAATTAAAAATGAGTCAATCTAAGTTTACCAACAAATCACTCTGATCAGAACATTAAAACTCAAACACTCAAAATACCATAAGGATAGGCATACAGTACTTGTACAGCAGATAGAAAGGTCATCTACATCAAACTGTCGTGAGAATAACTGTCATTCTTCATATGTGACATCATAGTTGTGAATAAACAGGAGAAGTAAATGGGCTAGAGAGAAAATTCCTATACATTAATGTCTCATCTAATAATTGTGTGACAGGAATTACGTAGGAATAACTGACAGGTGATGTATTTTGTTTCAGTGTTATGTTTTCTTTTTTGACTGAGCACAAAAGTTCACTTTTAAAGATCCTATTTATAATTAAATCTGTCTATTCAAGTCTATTCAAAATGCTCTACACCTCAGTAACTCAGAATTGGGGAGGGTGTGTGAGTGGGCATGAATCCATATGTATGCATGAATCCACTTCTATGATCTTAGAAAGAACAAAAGACAACTGCATAATGGAAGCAGACATCACCACATACAAGTAACAATGTTATTGTGCATTATAAATGGTAGGAATAAAAGAAAATCCTTAATCTTGGAGTCAGAAACCTTTCCTTGGTGCTGACAGAAGAACAGTGGTATCCCAATAGAGGGCCTAGAAACATATAAAAAAGGAGAGACTTGAGTATGGATTTTTTTATAACTATTTCAGCAGCATCACTTTAAATTCTTGAAGACTACATTGCCAGTGGGCAGAGATTCACTTGCATATGCAGTTCGAAAAGGTGAGTAGTTAGAGGTCTAAAGCAGCCATTTTCAAACTGTAGGTCACAATCCAGTACTGGGTCGCGGAATGGAAGGCACTGGGTCGGGGTGTCTCTGGTCAGCACCGACGACCAAGCCATTAAAAGTCCAGCTGGCGGTGCTGCCCAACTAAGGTAAGCTAGTCCCTACCTGTTCTTACACCACACTGCGTCCCAGAAGCAGCCAGCAGCAGATGTGGCTTCTAGGTAGGGGGCCACAGGGTTCTACACACTGCCTCAGCCCCCAGCATGAGCTCCCCACTCTCATTGGCCGGGAACCGGTCAGTGGGAGCTGTGGGGGTTACCTGTGCACCTCTGACTAGGAGGCACATCTGCTGCTGGCCACTTCTGGGACGCAGTGTGGTCTGCGGTGCCAGGCAGGAAGCCTGCCTTAGCACCCCGCTGTGCCACTGCACGCTGCACTCCTTACTCGGGAGCTGTCCGACGTAAGGCCACTCCCCTGAGCCCCCCCCAAACCTGGAGACCCCTTGTGCACCCCAAACCTCTCATTCCCGGCCCCACCCCTGCCCCCAACCCTCTGCCCCAGCTCTGAGCACCTCCCATATCCCAAACCCCTCATCCCTAGCTCTGTTCAGTTGCAGGCATCAACAATTTTCTTCAACTGGGTCACCAAAAACAAAGTTTGAAGACCACTGGTCTAAAGAACACATTTGCACCTGCAATCACAGTAACTCCATGCTGAAATGTAGCTGTGCAAACATGCTCTTTTGCATGGAGACTGTGGGTCTCATGGGACTGAATTTGAGCCCACGTGTAAATTTCAGCTGCAAGTTTAAACTCTTTCCCCACCACTCAGGAAACAAGACAACTACAATATAAGGGGGTAGAGCAAGGTGTGGTGTTACATTTTCTTTTTAATAGTTCAGACCTAAGGTACTAAGTGTACTCTTAATGCTTAAATAATATCAGATTGGTGTCTGTGTGACTTTAACATCTGTGTGACCTTCACATCACGATGGGGGGAGGGGGCGGGGCAGGCAAAAAAGTCTGGGCTATCAGGGAGAGTGCTGGAAATAGCTTGCAGTCTCAAGCAGAAAAATAAAATAAACTAGCAAGGGCTTCAGAGAATGCACCAAGGGGAGTTACTGATATATTTAAGGACATGGTCTTATCCTGGTCAGGTACAGGTTATAGAGCTCCTCTGGGCATAATCAAGCTGGCCCACCTGTAAGGCATGTTGCACCTGGAGAGGGACAACTCCTTAAAAGGAAGGATCCAAGTTTAGTGCAGGGTGGCAGAGCTAAAGAACAGAGCTTCCTAGCCCCACAGAGCAGATGCTGCTTACCCAGATAGCTGCTGACAAGTCTCTGCCACCCGGACCCTCATTAGAGACCAGGGTGCTCAGGCAGGGCCTCTCAGACATTCAAGGGGTTAGGAACCCAGCCCCTCAAGTGCCTATTTACCTGTTGCCTTGAGAGGAACAGCAGGGTGAGCCTGGACTGTTCTGTAGATTGCAGGGGTATTTTCTTTGCCTTTTTCTCACGGTAAGGATTTGAAGCAGGAGAGCTGCCTCCCTAAGGGCATGGTTACACTTACAAGATTATAGCGCTATTGGTTATAGTGGTCCCCTTATACAATAATATGTATAGCGCTATTGTATGTCCACACTCAGACGCACCAGCAGTATAGCATGGCCACATTTGGGGCACTTAATGCGGCATTAAGAGCAGCGCATTAGGGCAGGTATCCCAGCATTCAGCTGGGTGCAACGCACTTTTTAAACGAGGGGGGTGAGGGGGGACGCATTGTGTGTATGTGGAGGGAGAGAGACAGTGTTTTTTCCGTTCTTCTGAAAGCCTGTCAGCGAGCTCCGTTTACAGAGGGCTCTGTTTTCACACAGGCTCCCTCCTTAAACATTTGCATTGCTTATCTGCCGAGTTAAGAGAGAAACTCTAAAGAGGTACTTTCGCATTCCTCCAGCCCAGTTCAAAACAAAGGGAAGAGACGTTAATTGCCTTAAATGGCTCCAGGCATCTCGAGAGATGACTTGTAGCGCAGTGGGTGTCTACATTCTTGCTGTAGCGCTACAGCAGCTGCGCGACAGCCCTTATTCCCCATGTGGAGGTGGATTACCAGGAGCGCTATAACTCCGCAGTTATAGCGCTCTACGTGCCTTGCCAGTGTGGACGGGGAGGAGGTTATAGCGCTCATGGGGGCTTTATAGCGCTATAAAGTGCCAGTGTAACCAAGCCCTAAGACTTATAACCAGGAGACTACATCCTGCACTCCAAACCAATGCTACAGCAACACCTATAGCCAAAGAGGGATGGTGGGGATGAGGGAAGTGCCCAGCCTCACCCCTCGGGGTACAACTTGTGACACTAACTGGCAACATCGCTAAGCTGACAGGATGCAAGACCAGTGACAATCAAAGCTATGGCAGAGTTAATTATAACTTTCTAGACTCCGCAGAAAATCTAAAAGACTTGGCAACAGTAGTTATGGTATTTCCACTCAGCAAAGTTTTGGAAAATAAATTTTTTAAAAAAATCTATTTAGAAACAATTCTGTTTATAGCTCTTTCTCCTCTGCAGGTTGAGGTGTTTTGTGTGTGTGTATTTGCATAAAATACAATCTCTTTGTTAAAACAGTAATTTACTTTTAATGCTCAGTTCTCAATAGTTTTATGACATCACCCTAGTTCCTATGGAAATTGTGATAAACTGAGCATTTTGATTTAAAATGAGGAATAAAGAAACAGGAGAAGAAAAATCCTTTAGAACTTCTTTCCATACCAGTACCTTTAGTAGTTAAGAATGAGAAAAGCATAATTAAACCATTTTTATTTGCTGGGGAGGCACTTCAGCTCAACATAAACCTCACGTATTGATTTAGTGGACAATGAATGGCTTGAGATCCTAGAGAAATTCTAGTGCTATTGGGTTTGTTTGTTTTTCTTTCAAATCTCATGAAACAAAAGTTCTTTTATTTCCTTCCTTGGACACACCGACATCACACTTGTGATGTCAAGGAAGTTCTGATCTGTTCATCTACCATCCCAGAGTAGCATACTGATGCTAGCCAACCAAATTACTCCCTTTTTGATACCTATTTTTAAAAATGCAATAAATTCCAGTAAAAGCTTCCTTCTAATAATTTAATCCATCTCATTGATATACTAAATATATCAGGTTTCGGAGTGGTAGCCATGCTAGTTTGTATCGGCAAAAACAGTGATGAGCCCTCATGGCACCTTAGAAACTAACGGTTATTTGGGCATAAGCTTTTATGGGCTAGAACTCACTTCATCAGATGCATGGAGTGGAACACACAGTAGCAGGTATAAATACACAGCACATGAAAAGATGGGAGTTGCCATACCAAGTGGAATGTCAGTCTGAGACAATTCAATTAACAGTAGGATACCAAGGGAGGAAAAATCACTTTTGTAGTGTAATGAGAGTGGCCCATTTCAAACAGTTGACAAGAAGGTGTTAGTAACAGTGGGGGAAATTAGATTTTGTAATGACCCAACAAGGAACAAATCTACACTGAACACCCAACTGAATACCCGACCAGGGATATTCTATCTGCTACCCAAAATCTATAAACCTAGGAATCCTAGCCACCCCATCACCTCAGGCAGTGGTACCCTGACAGCAGGATTATATGGCTATGTAGACTCTCTCCACAGGCTCTATACTACCAGTACTCTCAACTATCTTTGAGACACCACTGACTTCCAGAGGAAACTACAATTCTTTGGTGATCTTCCAGAAAACACCATCCTAGCCACTATGGCTATAGAAGCTCTCTACATGAACATTCCACACAAAGATGGACTACAAGCCAACAGGAACAGTATCCCTAATAATGTCACAGCAAACCTGGTGGCTGAACTGTGTGACTTTGTCCTCACTCACAACTATTTCAGATGTGGGGACAATTAATGCCTTCAAGTCAGCGGGACTAGTATGGGTACCCGCATGGCCCCAAAGTATGGCAATATTTTTATGGCTGACTTAGAACAATGCTTCCTCAGCTCTCGTCCGCTAACGTCCCTATTCTACTTGCGCTATATTGATGACATCATCATCTGGACCCATGGGAAGGAGACCCTTGAGGAATTCCACCAGAATTTCAACAATTTCCATCCTACCATCAACCTCAGCCTGGACGAGTCCACACAAGAGGTCCACTTCCTAGACACTACAGTGCTAATAAGCAATGGTCACAACCACCACCCTATACCAGAAACCTACTGACCGCTATTCTTACCTGCATGCTTCCAGCTTTAATCAAGACCGCATCATACAATCCATTGTGTACAGTCAAACTCTAAGATACAACCGCTTTTGCTTCAATCCCTCAGACAGAGACAAACACCTACAGAATCTCTATCAAGTGTTCTTAAAACTACAATACCCACCTGGTGAAATGAAGAAACAGACTGACAGAGCCAGAAGGGTACCCAGAAGTCACCTACTGCAAGACAGACCCAATAAAGAAAGTAACAGAACACACCAGCCATCACCTACAGCCCCCCACTAAAACCTCTCCAGTGCATCATCAAAGATCTACAACTCTCACAGACCTTGGGAGCCAGGACAGTCCTCACTTACAGATAGCCCCCCAACCTTAAGCAAATACTCACCAGCAATTACACGCCACACAACAAAAACACCAACCAGGAACCAAACCATGCAACAAACCCCGGTGCCAAATTTGTCCACACATCCATTCAAGGGACAACACCATAAAACCTAATCACATCAGCCACACACCATTAGGGGCTCTTTCACCTGCACATCTACCAATGTGATATATGTCATCATGTGTCAATAATGCTCCTCTGCCATGTACATTGGCCAAACCGGACAGTCTCTACACAACATAATAAATAAATGGACACAAATCAGACATCAGGAATTATAACATTCAAAAACCAGTAGGAGAACACTTCAATCTCCCTGGTCACGCAGCAACAGACCTAAACGTGGCATTTCTTCAACAAAAAAACTTCAAAAACAGACTCCAACGTGAAATTGTAGAACTGGAATTAATTTTCAAACTGGACACCATCAAATTAGGCCTGAATAAAGACTGGGAGTGATTGGGTTATTAGAAAACTTAATTCCCTCCTACTGTTATTCACATCTACTTGTCAACTGTTTGAAATGGGCCACTCTCGTTACCACTACACAAGGGATTTTTTCCTCCCTTGGTATCCTACTGTTAATTGAATTGTCGCATTAGACTGACCTCCCACTTGGTAAGGCAACTTCATCTTTTCATGTGCTGTGTATTTTCTAATCCATGCATCTGATGAAGTGGGTTCTAGCCCACAAAAGCTTATACCCAAATAAATGTTAGTCTCTAAGGTGCCACAAGGACTCCTCGTTGTTTCTGCTAAATATCAGACAAGCACCTGTGACTCAAGATTTCCACAGACCACAGTGTTTCATCGAAAAAACTCTCTTTGTTCCTGCATCTAACTTTCATTGGTGACAGCCTCTCATGGAGTACAATTTGCACTCCAGACTTGTGGAGGTGTAAGGAAACTCAGGATCTACACGTATAAAACAGAAAGATGAGAGGGCAAAACAGCACACCTTTCAGCATTTGTGTGTGTTCTCCTCATTCTCATGTTCAGTAGATTATAATTTTTTTCCACACAAGAAAAAAATAGCTAATTTAATATTTGTTTTTCTAACCTGTTCACTTCACACTGAATGGAAAAATATTAAACCCACACTTTATTAGATTTACTCAGACAAATGCTTTCATGCTTGGCTGAATTACCTTTTCCTCCACATTTAATTATGCATTATTGTCCAAAGCATGAGTATCCAGCTAATAAACCCCTATAGAGGAATGCAAACAGAGTTAAAGAGGTCATGATCATCCACATTTTCTTTATGGTTAGAGAAAGTGCATCCCAAAACATCATCTGTTAGAATATAAGGTCACAATACGGAAAAGGTTGAGAATCACTGCTCTATAGTGCCCACTTTGTTGATAAACAATCCATATACCTTGACTAAGATGTGTAAGTAGCACTTAAGGACTTAAAAGATTTAATGTTCCCATATTTTATTATTTTTTAGATAACACTTGAGCAGCAACAACATGGGACCAATTCATTATCTCCATAAAGCAGCTTCCATCTAGATCAGGGGTCAGCAACCTTTCAGCAGTGGTGTGCCAAGTCTTCATTTATTCACTCTAATTTAAGGTTTTGCATGCCAATAATACATTTTAACGTTTTTTAGAAGGTCTCTTTCTATAAGTCTATAATATATAACTAAACTATTGTTTACATATTACTATTGTTTATATATTAGGACAGTATGTAAAGTAAATAAAATGTTTAAGAAGCTTCATTTAAATTTAAATTAAATTAAAATGCAGAGCCTCTCAGATCAGTGGCTAGGAACCAGGCAGTGTGAGTGTCACTGAAAATCATCTCATGTGCCACCTTCGGCACACGTGCCACAGGTTACCTACCCCTAATCTAGACTGACAATACACAATGGAAGGCTGAACTATAAAAATGAATTAACAGTAAAGAGGAACTATAACTTGAGGATGATGACAAAAAAAACTATTTTAATGGAAGTGTGACACTATTCTAAATTTTTTTCACCTAGATATGTAAAGATTTACCGTATGTACTCGTTCATTAGCCCATTTCTTTATAAGCCGACCCCCCAAGATGGATAGGTAAAAATAGCAAAAACTGTATGACTCTTTCATAAGTCGAGCATATATTTCAGGGGTTGGCAAACTTTGGCTCCCGGCCCATCAGGGTAAGCCGCTAGCGGTTCGGAACATTTTGTTTACTTGGAGCATCAGCAGACACAGAGCCCCTCAGCTCCCAGTGCCTCATGCTGTCCTCAGACAACGGGAGCTGAGGGAAGGCCACTTCCCACAGCTCCCATTGGCTGGGAACAGCGAACCGCGGTCACAGGGAGCTGAGGGGCTCCATGCCTGCGGGCACTCCAGGTAAACAAAATGACAATGTATTAGATATTCAATTCAATAATTCCATATAGTTTAAAATCATCAAATTTTGGTGCAGAGCCATTTATAAGGTGACCCCCTTTGATACTTTGTCTTTGATGCTTCACTTTTTTACCAAAAATATTTGGCTTATGAATGAGTATATACAATAACTAATCTGATTCTAGTCCCCAGACCATCACACAGTCTGAATCAACTGAAGTATTCTTACATGGGAGAATCTTTTTCTAGTGGCTTTTCACACAGTGCCACATCTGAAAGTTCCTACTGCATGAGATGTGTTAAAATAAGATATAAACTTAATACCTGCTAACTACAGAATTAATGCCTAAAATGATTAAAAAGCATGGCCCAAAGGTCTCATCAGTGATGTAACCAGGTAAGTGCACAAAGGGGTCACATTTCTTAGACAGAATAAAAACAGTGACAACAATAAAAAATGACCTGCAGCTGTGTTTAGAAGTATGCCTTTGGGCTATGTTATATGCTGCCATACATTTGTGCACAGAACTCCAAACTGAGGTAACACATGGATTTCAGACCCTTGAGGTCATAATCATTTTGATGGGCAGGCTAGTTTAAAAGGCTTATGATGAAGTATGTGTCATACATTTTTTTAATAAACATACCATTCCAAAAATGTACCCACTGCTCCAAAACTATTACACTTTGATTAAATATTCATTAAGGGCTCAAACTAGTGGTCACTTTTTCCTTCTTCTATACATTGACTTTTTACTTTGATGCTTTAATGCTGTAATAGCAGCTGGCAACCTCGCACCACAACTTCCCCCAGGGGAAGACTATTTACTAGCCCACCCACTAAGCAAGCATTCCTTTATTGGCAACCAAGGAAAATGCATGCCTTGTAGAGAAAGCTCTGCTGCTTGAATTCGCTGGAAAGTTGGAGCAGCACCAGCAGATAAGAAAGGTCACACAGGCTGCTCCTCCTCCTATATACCGGATGACCACCACTTACTGCAGGAGCATCCTTAATACTGTGTCTGCCCCCACACAAATGTTCAGAGCTCCTTCAGATGAGTAAACATCATGAAGAAAAAAGTAATAAAAGTCTCACAAGCTTAAATAGCTAACACTGAAAAGCTGACAAATGTTGGAGAATCTAGGAAAAATTCAGTGAAAGTCTCACCTGAGAAACAAGGATAGGCACTGCTTACTATCGGAAACACACTATGATCTTTATCTGCTGATGTATATTGACTTCAAACAAACTTTTATTTGTCACTTTTATCCTATCAGATATTACCAGCCACCACTGGAAAGAGTAAATAAAGTTATATGAATATAAAAAGTTTGAAAAATTGGTCATAACGTCATGGAAAATATGACGAAAGTAGGAAGAATTTGGGCAAACAGAAGAGCTCCACCTTTAGCATAAGCAAATATCTGCATCAAATGCAGTGGAAGGAAGAAGGGTATTTTCAGACTGGATATGATTTAAGTGTCTGAAGGTGGGGCAATGTCAGCAATTTTCTCCGCTAATCTGAGTACTGCAAGTCAGATCCTCAGCTCCCATCCCAGATGAACTCAGGTGCGTCTGTGCATCTATCATCACGTAAAGCCCACAAAATCCATTTATCACATATATACCTAACACATTCTAAACGGAAGTTTACAGAGTTAAAATGGGTTCAACCAAGAGATACCATTTAAGGGCCAAACTGAGAGGTGATGTAAACAGAGCTATCCCCTACATAAGATAGTGTAAATATTTAATAATACAAATGTATATGGCTCTTTTCTCCTGCCTGACCTTCTCAAACCCTTCCATTGGTTGCCCTACAGGCCCAATTTTCCATCCTATCAGACTATATGGTAGAGCAACTTACATTCACCTATGCTCACTAATGGATATGCAACCTGCAATTCAGACTTTGAATCTACTTCATTGCCAAGTACAACCCCACAACTACTTTAAGTTTTTACCTTCTCATTCAACTCAAAAGTATGAATAAGACTGGTCTACAATTTTATAGAAGTCTGCTTCAGAGATAAAATGTGATATTTATTATGTATTTTGATGTGCTGAATTCAAATATGACAATTAAAACAACTGATTGGCACTGTTTCTAAGATATTTAAGTTTTTACATTTTATGTCTGTGTATATTCTGTAGATAGTAGAGTTTTAATCATAAATTGTAAACCTAGGTCTTTTCTTCTGTTTATGGTTGCTTTACATGATAATATTTCACCTGTCCTGTTTATGTAACACTTTAAAAAGCAGCAAAAGGGTTATATAAATAATATGGATTATGAAACAAAAGGCAAAAAACTATTATGTACATAGTTTAGTCCTATTCAGTGTCTACTCGGCACTTCTTGGCTTGTCTGTTGTATTCATTAAATGGAGCATCTCTTGTCACTGTCCAGCAATAGTCTGCAAGCATTGATGGGCTCCATTTGCCCTGATAGCGTTTCTCCATTGTTGCAATGTCCTGGTGAAATCGCTCGCCGTGCTCATCGCTCACTGCTCCGCAGTTCGGTTTGCAAAAAATCTAGATGAGAGTGCAAAAAATGTATCTTTAGTGACATGTTGCAACCAAGGCTTTTGTATGCCTTGAGGAGGTTTTCCACCAACAACCTGTAGTTGTCTGCCTTGTTGTTTCCAAGAAAATTTATTGCCACTGACTGGAAGGCTTTCCATGCCGTCTTTTCCTTGCCACACAGTGCATGGTCGAATGCATCATCTCGAAGAAGTTCACGAATCTGAGGACCAACAAAGACACCTTCCTTTATCTTAGCTTCACTTAACCTTGGAAATTTTCCACGGAGGTACTTGAAAGCTGCTTGTGTTTTGTCAATGGCCTTGACAAAGTTCTTCATCAGACCCAGCTTGATGTGTAAGGGTGGTAACAAAATCTTCCTTGATTCAACAAGTGGTGGATGCTGAACACTTTTCCTCCCAGGCTCCAATGACTGTCGGAGTGGCCAATCTTTTTTGATGTAGTGGGAATCTCTTGCACGACTATCCCATTCGCAGAGAAAACAGCGGTACTTTGTGTATCCAGTCTGCAGACCAAGCACGAGAGCAACAACCTTCAAATCGCCACAAAGCTGCCACTGATGTTGGTCATAGTTTATGCACCTCAAAAGTTGTTTCATGTTGTCATAGGTTTCCTTCATATGGACTGCATGACCAACTGGAATTGATGGCAAAACATTGCCATTATGCAGCAAAACAGCTTTAAGACTCGTCTTCGATGAATCAGTGAAGAGTCTCCACTCATCTGGATTGTGAACGATGTTGAGGGCTGCCATCACACCATCGATGTTGTTGCAGGCTACAAGATCACCTTCCATGAAGGAGAATGGAACAAGATCCTTTTGATGGTCACAAAACATGGAAACCCTAACACCACCTGCCAGGAGATTCCACTGCTGTAGTCTGGAGCCCAACAGCTCTGCCTTACTCTTGGGTAGTTCCAAATCCCTGACAAGGTCATTCAGTTCAGCTTGTGTTATGAGGTGTGGTTCAGAGGAGGAGGATGGGAGAAAATGTGGGTCCTGTGACATTGATGGTTCAGAACCAGAAGTTTCATCCTCTTCCTCGTCTGACTCAAGTGAGAATGATTCTGGTGCATCAGGAACCGGCAGTCCTTCTCCGTGGGGTATTGGGCGTAGAGCTGATTGAATGCTTGGATAATGCACAGTCCACTTTTTCTTTTTTGACGCACCTTTCCCAACTGGAGGCACCATGCAGAATTAACAATTGCTGGTATGATCTGTTGGCTGTCTCCAAATCATTGGCACTGCAAAAGGCATAGATTTCCTTTTCAACCACTGGCGAAGATTTGTTGCACAAGTGCTGCAGCATATGTGTGGGGCCCACCTCTTGTCCTGATCTCCAATTTTGCAGCCAAAATAAAGGTGATAGGCTTTCTTAACCACAGTGGTTATACTGTGCTTTTGTGATGCAAAAGTCACTTCACCACAAACATAGCAGAAGTTATCTGCACTGTTCACACAAGTACGAGGCACCTCTGCTCACTTTGGCTAAACAGAAATGTGTCCCTTTGCAAAATCAAACACTGACAAATAAGAGAGCACAACACTGTATGATTTCTAGAGCTGATATAGGGCAATTTGTTCAGCAGAGTGATGTAAGCTTCGTTATGATTGCATCATCCATGACTTCTAGGAATAACATGATGCAATTCATATCATGTATGATGCAATACCAGCTTCAGATTGCATCATTCATTGTTTTGCCTAAAAAGCAAGTACTGTCCAAACCCAGTCATAGATTTATTCATAGATCCAGTCAAAGATGTATTTTAGTCATTTCTGGTTTAAACTGAGATCCTTTCCCTTTATAACTCACTTATCCTCCGCCATTCCCATGTCAAGGGTCGTATATACTGACCCAATAGCATATCTAGAAAACTAGAGCCAATCAACAATTTTAAGCATCATTTTCAGAAGCATTTTGGCTGTAGAGCAGTGTAATTAATTCCCAAGAACAATAATTAGATTATGATAAACTGACAACTAAAACAAAGTTACTTTCTATTCATAAGTGTCTAAAAACTGTGGTCACCTAGACATTTAACAGTATTTTCCATACTGGATGAGGGTTGCTGTTTTTGATTTCTCATTAATTATCCTGATTATCAAGAACATGAAATAACTATAATAAAGCATCTATAATTTTTGCTTTCTGGTAGCAACAATAGGTCCCAATAATTATGAAAATAGCCTCTAAATCAGAGGTGGGCAAACTACAGCCCGTGGGACCATCCTGCCTGGCTCCTGAGCACCCAGCTAGAGAGGCTAGCCCCCAGCCCCTTCCCCGCTGTCCCTCTTCCCCCACAGCCTCAGCACACCATGCTGCCAGAGTTCTGGTCCACTGTTCCTGTTAGGCAGCGCAGGCGGCATGGCTGACTCTGGTCAGGCAGTGGGGCTGCAAACTCTGGCTGTTCTGAGCAGCACGGTAAGGGGGCGGGAAGCGGCAGGGGGGAAGGGGGTTGGATAAGGGACAGGGGGCCCAGGGCAGTCAGGGAGCAGGGGAAGGTTGGATAGGCGTGGGAGTCCCAGGGGGAACTGTCAGTGGGTAGGACTCTGAATAGGGGTTGAGGCAGTCAGGGGACTTAGATGGGGGTGGGGTCCTGGGGTGCAGTTAGAGGGGGATGTGGATGGGGCGGACAGGGAGTGGGGAGGTTGGATGGGGCGGACAGGGAGTGGGGAGGTTGGATGAGGCGGACAGGGAGTGGGGAGGTTGGATGGGACGGAAGTTCACGGGAGGTATCAGGGGATGGGGAACAGGGGAGGTTGAATAAGCATGAGAGTCCCGGGGGGGCCTGTCTGGGAGCAGAGGTGTGGATAGGGGTCGGGGCAGTCAGGAAACAGGAAGCAGGGAGGGTGGACAGGGAATGGAGACCCCAGGGGTAGTTAGGTGACTGGATCCGAAGAGGGGGCAGTCAGGGGACAAGGAGCAGGGGGGCTGGATGGGTCAGGGGATCTGAGGGAGGCAGGAAGTGGGAGGGGGTAGATGGAGGCCAGGCTGTTTGGGGAAGTACAGCCTTCCCTACAGTTTCACAATGCCGATGTGGCCCTCAGGCCAAAAAGTTTGCCCAACCCTGTTCCAAATGCCCATGTGCCTTGCTAACCACAGGTCCTACCACATTAAACTACTGAGAATTTTCTTAAACTAGACTTTAACTAATAGCTTTGGAATGTAATATTTTTCATTTTCCTAATATCTGTGCCCTGAACAGAAGCAGTATGGGCAAGTTGTGAATGTACAATTCATATGTTAACCTTAATAAAAACCAATCAAGAGTTCCTATGTAAAAAAAAATGTACTTTTATACATCGGCCTAACAACTTACCTCAAAGCTGACATATGACCTAATATGGCAGTTCTGTTCTGAAAGAACAATAACCTGGTCATAAAGAATTAAAGATCCTTCAAGGCTTACCTTCCTACCCTTACAATTTGTCACCAGTACTTCACATTCTGTCTAAAATTTAGACTGCAAGCTATTTAGGGCAGGAGCAGCACATTTGTTTATCGTCTGTAAAGCATCTAGGACACGTGTATGTTAGCAAAAAAGTATATTCTATATTTATGAATAAAAAAGGTCCCTGCCTAGGACTCTGATACAGCCAGCAGGCAGTAACACAGTATCTCTTTCATTCCGCTGCCTACTTCTGCAAAATATAAACTCTCTCATTTTTAAAAGCAGTACATCTCTAGTCATTCTGATGGCTGACATAGCCTCGAAACTATGACAAGTTCCTGTAATCTGTCCTATTCATCTCAATGTGGGCTAAGTCAAATGCCCATGACAATACTTTTAACTATTAACAATATTAACTCACTTCTCAACAAAGCATCCAACAGAGGAGAGAAACACTCATATTATATGGATCTGCAAAATCTTCTGAGAGTGACCAGTTATTCTGACACCACGAGTGAGTGAATCTGGGAGACAATGGCAAGTCTTTTCCCCACCTCCAGTCGAAGAGTCAAGCATGAGAGGACTGTGCCCAGTAGGATACGTGAACTCTCTTCAAAGCTGCACCAAGCTCAAAGAGCTCAGAAGGACTTCAGAATACCACTGAGGGAAAGCCAAGCCAGAAGAGCCAAGAGTGCGTGCACAGTAATATCCTGAACACCTGCACAATTTACTGAGTAGCAGCATCTTATGTGCATGGAGTTTATCTTGTGGGAAGAACTCCACTCCCTTCAAATTTGAACTCTACCCTTGCTCTTTACACCTTTTAAAGTGAAGAAAAGAGTAAAAATTGCATTGTGGGGAAATCCCAATGACTTCCCTGGCAAATACAGTGAGTTTACAACTACAGATGTTATTCTAACTGCACACTACGCTCTTTTCTCTTTGCACATCACCAACAATAGATGAGCTAAATCCAAATTAGGCTGTCAGTGACATGTGGGCAAGGCCATTGCCATCAACAGGGAGCTGATTAGAAATCAGTAAGCTCTGTTGATGATGCTCAGAAAGGAACAGAATATCTCCCTCTCTCTCTCAGCTGCACTGGCTTAGTCTGGTCAACAAGGGAAAAAACAAATGGAGTGAAAAGCTTATTTCTGTACCCAAAGTCATCGGATAAACACTCAACTGCACAGGCAGCAGATGTATTGTGAAAGAATGTGTTACTGTTCTGAGCAGAACCAGCCTTCAATATAAGCAAGGCAATCATACGCTGCAGCAGCACAGCTTGTTAAACTGAAAATTCAAATGACTGAGTAAATCTTTGCATTCGACACCTGAGTTTCAAAACCCAGACGGCATTTAAACAGCAATCACACTGCATTTAAAATGCAATTGACACAGGTTACAAAAGTAGAAACAATGAATAAATTACCAGCCTATAGTACTCATCTAGCCAGAAACAGCCATAGCTGGGAACCCGTGGAAGCTCTGATCCTCCCAGATGCTGCTTCCTATCTCAAGGGAGAAGAAATTTCCTTCAACAGTGAACCAAAGTTTTTGCCCTTACACGGCTATCTGAGACCTTCCCTCTCTTAGGGGTGAACAACAAAACTCTTCTAGCCCCTAATATTATATATGGCGATACAGACCAGTAATCAAGAGTTTGCAAACACCTAAAAGATAATAAGGTGATTAACAATCAGTATGGACTGTCAAGAACAAATCATGTCAAACCAACCTAATAGCTTTCTTTGTCAGGGTAAAAAGCCTTGTGGATAGAGGGGAAGTGGTAGATGTGGTGTATCATGACTTCAGTAAGGCCTCAGATACTGTCTCACATGACCCTTTCATAAACAAACTAGGGAAATACAACCTAGATAGAGCTATTTGGTGGGTGCAAAACTGGTTGGGAAACCGTTCTCAGAAAATAGTTATCAGTGGCTCACAGTCAATCTGGAAGGGGAAACTGAGTGGGGTCCCCCATAGATCAATTCTGGGTCTGATCCTGTTCTATATTTTCATCAATGATTTAGATAATGGCATAGAGATTACACTTATAATGTTTGTGGACGAAACTAACCTGGGAGGGGTTGCAAGTGCTTTGGAGGATGGGATTAAAATTCAAAATGATCTAGACAAACTGGAGAAATGGTCTGAAGTAAATAAGATGAAATTCAATAAGGACAAATGAAAAGTACTTCACTTAGGAAGGAACAATCAGTTGTATGCATACAAAATGGGAAATGACTGCCTAGGAAGTAGTATTGCAGAAAGAGATTTGGGAATCACAGTAGATAACAAGCTAACTATTGAAACACTATTGCAAGAAAAGCAAACATCTTTCCAGGATGTATTAGCAGGAGTGTTAAACACAAGACATGAGCAGTAATTCTTCAGCTCTACTCTGCGCTGATTAGGCCTCAACTGGAGTACTGTGTCCAGTTCTGAGCGCCACACTTCAGGAAAGATGTGGACAAACTGGAGAAAGTCCAGAAAAGAGCAACAAAAATGATTCAAGGTCTAGAAAATATGACTTATAAGGGAAGCTTGAAAAAAACTGAAAAAGCCAGACTAAAATTTTTGTTGAAAAAGGTGATTTCAGTCATATATTTTTACATTTTATGATATTGTAAATAGTATGAAATTATTTCAAAATGGGGAAGAGAAGACAGAGGGGACTTAGCAGTTTTCAAGTACACCAAAGCTGTTACAAGAAGGAGGGAGAAAAATTATTCTCCTTAGCTTCTGAGGATAGGACAAGAAGCAATGGGCTTAAAATTGCAGCATGGTTTAGGTTGGACATCAGGAAAAACTTCCTAACTGTCAGGGTGGTTAAACGCCAGAATAAATAGCCTAAGGAGGTTGTGGAATCTCCATTATTGGAGGCTTTTAAGAGCAGGTTAGATAAATACCTGTCAGGGAAGGTCTAAATACTTAGGCCTTCCATGAGTGCCATGGACTGGACTAGATGACCTCTCAAGTTCCCTTCCAGTCCTATTATACTATTATTCTACTGTGGCCACCTCCTTCCTCCAGCTCATGTTTGGTAGTGTACGAGGCTCCTCCACCCAAAACCTTAAACAAGCAACTTACTCCAGCAATTCAGCCCTGGAGCCACCCTGGTCAGTCGAGCTACTCAAGGGATGTTATTACAGCCCAAATCCAATAATATCAATGGTAAGGAGAGGAAGGAAAGAGAAATGAAGCTGTTCATTTACATATGCTCCCAACATCCAAGCAGATTGTGTGCGCTCATCTTTTCTTTACTGACAGGTCAGCTAGGAGCACAGCCAGCACAAATGGTCTTCTGAGGTTTATACATCCCAGACCGCCATGTACATAAAGAGCTGAAGAGAGCACACAGTCACATAATAATATAGTACATTTCATTAGATCTACTATGAAGTTACAACAAGTTGTACAGGAACTTCTGTTATTGTCCCCAAAGCCAAACATACTCACTCCAAACCCAATTCTAGTAATTTGGGTCAGTATATCTGTTTCTGATTTCTAGATATTTTAATGTGTCTGATTAACAGTATAGTGATAAAAAAATCCTATTGCACATCAAATGAAATCTATGTCAAAAGCTACCAAGCTAAATATAAAAAAGTCTGTTGATAACCATATCATATTCATGGTTCTACTCTCTTATCATATTCATGGTTCTACTCTCTTACCATTATCATCTCTCTCCTTTTCCAATATTTCTAAAGTCACAACAACAAAATCTGAAGGGTATTAGATTTCCCCCAGCTGACTGACATTTATGGACTTATGCAGCAATCTTCTCTGTGTGGTGTTTCAATCTATGTTGCACTAAAATGATTCACACTGTTAGACAAATGTACAGCAGATTGCTAGGCTAATCTAGGTAAACCTAACCATACACTTATATGAAATGAAAGATTCCTTCTAATGCAAAAGTCAGTTCACATTTCAACATATAAATAAGACTATCACTAACATGTCAAAAATATAGCACCAAATTATTTGCCAGGGTAGTTTTATTTTTTGTTTGAAGTTCTGTGAAAAATTCACTTCAAATTCTTGCTTCTAAGCTTAGGTTCAAGTCTATAGGCTACGCTGGAGAGAGGGGGGAACCATCTGAATGGTTTTTCATAGAAATAAAGAGGATCAGCTCTTCTAAGTGGAAAAAGAAAAATGGTTTCTCGTTTCTCCAATCCAATTCTTGATTTGCTGATTTGTTTTTAAAGTGTATCATCTAATTACTAGTCTGAATTTAAGAAATTGAAGAGACATCTTTCAGGTTAGTAGTCACAAAATTTAATTTACTTCTGTTTATTTTCAAAGTTTATACAGTTCTCTAAGTGTGTGTGTGTGTATATACACATCCCATTCTCAAATGCTTTCTTTCTAAAGAGAAAAAAATGCCAGCAACCCACTCCTTATGAGCAATTTAATCCTACACTAGTTTTTGTGTAAGCTGGACTAACATTTTGGTAAAAAACGTGATTTCAGTCATATACTTCTACACTTTATGATATTGTAAATAGTATGAAATTATTTTCAAAATGTTAAACGAACACTGTCAATGCATTTTCTGTAAAAACTTTAACAAAGCTTCAGTTTAAATTGTTTTATTACAATGCAATTCAAGATAAAGTTCTCATAAGGGCAGATTCATATCCTTGCAAATGATTGAGATGTACAGATACTTTCCAGAACAGATTATGCATCAGAAAAATGTATCTTTACTTTTTATTGACTACAGACATCTCACCTCCTCTATCACTGATTCTGAAGACTAACCAATAACCCCTAGACAACATGGCATTATTATATAATATTTATAGTATGATCCAGAGGCCCTAATCAAGATCAAATTTTGGTGCTGTACACATACGCACTAGAATTTCAAATGCACACCTCAACATTGTAAGCCCATTCAATAGTCACACAAGCAACAACTGAACAGATAAAACCAAAATTTAAGTCAAAATAAAGCATAAAATGTGTATCATCTTCCAGTATCTACAAAATCACTTATCTCCTTGGACAACATGGATAAATAAAATAGATATGTGCCTGAATACTTGTCAGAAACTTGTCAGAAGACACGTTTTTAGCATTCAGGGATGTAAGCCTCTCTATGTTAAATATGTTCTTCCTGATTCTATGTATGGTATTTGCAGAATATTAAACAGAACTCCTCTAACTTCCAAGGATGTAAAACTGCACAGAAAAAGGAATTTTTATTTCTTAATATAATAGATGCTAGATATGTTTTCAACAAAATTGGACATGACTGAGGCAAACTAAACTGCAGGTTCTAACAGCAGGTTTCCATAGAGTTGTACAGGAAGTGAGGCTACACATTAGTGTGGTCTTATGGGGAATCTGTCAAAATGAAAAAAAGCAAATTACAAAAGTTACTTACAAACCATTTCAGATACTATCCATGCCCCTCAGTATCTCCTGCTAATATCTGTGGGTTTACATCTTCCTATTTTTAAAAAATGTACTTTTCTCATCTCATTGCTGTGTAAAAATACTGCAAGGGGGAAAAAAAATAAAAAAAGGGAAAGGACTTACAGCAGTAGGAATATATTACCAACCACCTGACCAGGATGGTGATAATGACTGTAAAATGCTCAGAGAAATTAGAGAGACTACTAAAATAAAAAACTTAATAATAATGGGGGATTTCACAAGTCACCTCAAGACCGGATGCTGGATAAAGTTTTTTTAACCTTAAATGACTGCTTCTTGGAGCAACTAGTCCTGGAACGCACAAGAGGAGAGGCAATTCTTGCTTTAGTCCTAAGTGGTGCACAGGATCTGGGCCAAGAAGTGAATAGAACTGGACCTCTTAGTAATAGTGACTATAATTCAATTTAACATCCCTGTGGTGATGAAAACACCATAGTGGCCCAACACTGTAGCATTTAATTTCAGAATGGGGAACTACACTAAAATGAGGAAGTTAGTTAAACAGAAATTAAAAGGTACAGCACCAAAAGTGAAATCCCTACATGCTGCATGGAAACTTTTTAAAGACGCCGTACTAGAGGCTCAACTTAAATGTATATCTCAAATTCAAAAAACAGAGAACCAGAAAACTGCCACCATAGCTAAATCGAAAGCAGCAAAAAGGCATCCTTTAAAAAGTGGAAGTTAAATCCTAGTGAAATAAATAGAAAGGAGCACAAACTCTGGCAAATGAAGTGCAAAAATATAATTAGGAAGGCCAAAAAAAGAATATGAAGAACAGCTACCAAAGACTCACAAAGTAATAGCAAAAAAACAATTTTATATACATCAGAAGTAGGAAGCCTGCTAAACAACCAGTGGGGCCAGATCAATATGCTAATGGAGCACTCCAGGATGATAATGCCATTGTGGAGAAACTAAATAAATTCTTTACATCGGTTTTCATGACTGAGGATGTGTGGGGGATTCCCAAACCTGAGCCATTCTTTTTAAGAGACAGATCTGAGGAACTGTCCCAGACTGAGGTGTCATTAGAGGAGGTTTTGGAACAAACTGGTAAACTAAACAGTAATAAGTCACCAGAACCAGATGGTACTCACTCAAGAGTTCTGAAGGAACTCCAATGTGAAATTGCAGAACTACTAACTGTTGTCTGTAACCTATCATTTAAATCAGTATCTGTACCAAATGAGTGGAAGATAGCAATTTTTAAAAAGGGCTCCAAAGGTGATCCCAGCAATTACAGTAAGCCTGACTTCAGTACCAGGCAAACTGGTTGAAACTATGGTAAAGAACAAAATTGTCAGACACATAGATGAACATAATTTGTTGGGGAAGAGTCAACACGGTTTTTCTAAAGGGAAATCATGCCTCACCAATCTATTAGAATCCACTGAGGAAATCAACAAGCATGTGGACAAGGGGGATCCGGTGGATATAGTGTACTTAGATTTTCAGAAAGCCTTTGACAAGGTCCCACACCAAAGGCTCTTAAAGTAAGCAGTCATGGGATAAGAATAGGGTGAGCAGACATCCTGTTTTTATAGGGACGGTCGCATATTTAAGCCTTCTTCCGGGTATCAACTTTTTTTTGTTAAATACGGGCAAATTGTCCATATTTTCTATGATCACAACCAGAGCCGGCAGCAGGGGACTGCAGGCGGCCGTGCCCCCACAGCCCGCTCTGGAGTTGGCCTTGCTACCTCCTCCAATGGCAGCAGCATTAGTAGCAGTGCCAGAGATGGTCAGCAAGCGCACGTCCACGAGCAGCTCAGGGTACGCGTTCCTGCTACTGCTCCTACCCCACTATTCAGGAAGCACCCCAGCCACGGTCAGCTCCCACCTTACAACCGTGAGTAGCCAGGGTAGGGTGTGCCTCCTCCATGACCTGCTGTGACCCCAATCCAGTGCTTGCTCAGTTCAGTGTTTGTTCAGTCCTGGCAGGAGGATCCCTGCTCCCCTGGGCAGAGGGGCTCTGCTGGCCTCCGGCTGTGAGCAGTGTTTCATATGGGACTCCTATTTGCGGCGTGAAGGAACATGCTGGGGGAGGAGTGACAATGCCAACCCTGCACTGGAGGGAGGCCTAGG
Organism: Dermatemys mawii; assembly: GCA_007922305.1. NCBI lineage: Eukaryota > Metazoa > Chordata > Testudines > Dermatemydidae > Dermatemys > Dermatemys mawii. The sequence goes on from ML677349.1 coordinate 32,942,421, forward strand.
GAGAGTGACTTGGGCAGCCCTGCATGCAGGCAGGCGGGAAGGAGGGTGAGGATAATTTGGATCACCAGCCCTGCAGGTGGGCCCATGCACAGACAAGATGGCGGGGGAGGGCTTGGATCAGCCCTGCACCCTGGCAAGCAGGAGTCTGAGGGGGGAATCGCAGACGGACAGCAGCTGGGAGGCTCGGAGGACCAGCCCTGCAAACAGGCAGGCAGCGAAGGGACTTGGACAGGGTGGGAGATCAAGGGCGGGGTGGCCTGTGCCAGCTCTAGGCATCACTGGGGAGGAGGATCTCAAGCTGGCCCCACATAAGCGGAGGCAGGGAGGACTCGGTTTGGCCCAAGCACAAAGAGTGGCAAGGGTGGCCGCCGGCAGCCTAGCACATAGAGAGGCTTGGGAACCTCAGGGAGGGCTCAGACTGGCCCTGCACAGGGGGAGGGCGGGAAAATGATGTTTTGGGAGGGCCCAGGGGTTTCCTCTTTTCCCTTTGGGAAAATATGGTCACCCTAGATGAGAGAGAAGGTCCTCTCATGAATCAGTAACTGGTTAAAATAAAGGGAACAAAGGGGAGGAATAAATGGTCAGTTTTCACAATTGAGAGAAGTAAACAGTGGTGTCCCCCAGGGGCTTGTACTGGGACCAGTCCTATTCAACATATTCACAAATGATCTGGAAAAGCGGGTAAATAGTGAGGTGGTAAAATTTGAAGGTGATACAAAACTACACAAGATAGTTAAGTTTCAGGCAGACTATAACAGGGTTCAAAAAAGAACGAGATAAATTCATGGACGATAGGTTCATCAATGGCTTTTAGCCAGGATGGGCAGGGATGGTGTCCCTAGCGTCTGTTTGCCAGAAGCTGGGACTGGGAGACAGGAAATGGATCACTTGATGACTACCTGTTCTGTTCATACCTTCAAGGGCACCTGGCATTGGCCACAGTCAGAAGACAGGATACTGGGCTAGATGGCTCTTTGGTCTGACCCAATATGGCTGTTCTTATAACTTATGGCATGTCTATAGTACAATCTTAAATTGACATAGGTTAAATCGGCTTACAGCCACCGCAATATTTACGCTACCCTCCTTCTATCAGTGGTGCCTTATGTCAATCTGACTGTGTAGTGTAGACCAGGACTTAGACATTCCATGCAAGTGGATCCAATGCTGAAGAGTGCCTTAGAAGGGGTTTCATGGGAGTAGCCCATGGCTTCAATGTGACTACTCATGTGAGTAAGCATTATAACCAGCTGTACATGCTTGCAGGATTAGGCCTCAAACTTACTACATAAAGGAAAATCACTTGACATGAAGTGCTGTCAAATGCACAGTGAAAAATATGAAATGATGGGTAAAAATTGGGTTTGTTTTCCAACCTCTTTCAGTTAGTCATCTCTGATGTTAGTTCTCACAACTATAAAGTAAGAAATTGTCAAAATTGTGGCTTAAATTGACAGTGTCCTTTTATCACATACTTAACAGTCTCATGAAAAGTCAGGATGGAAAGAACTGAACAGTAGCAAGAAGCAAACTTTTTTTTAAGTCTATATATAAATAAATAAATGATACAGGGAGCAGTGACAGGCGCAATTCCTCATCCAACGAGTGACTGCACACAGTCACACTGCTGCATCTGTGCAAAGCCCCACTGACTTCAGTGGGGCTCAATGCAAACACAGTAGCATTCTCACTTACAGTCACTTGAAGGATCAGAGCCTCAGGTCCCAAACTTGCACGGAACCCCACTGAATCCACCCAACAGGTGCTCCTTGCAAAATCAGGAGCCTTGTTTTTACATCTGTTGTGCACAAAATAAATACTCAAATTGTTGTATAGAGCATATGGAGGGAGCACCTAAAAAGAAATAATTTGAATTAAATGACGCCAAAATGAATTTGAGGAACTCCAGGAAGGTCTCTGAATACACTGATCTGTGAAAAAGAAGGGAAATGCACAGCTTTCATATTTTAAGATTTAGGGGTTTGGGCTTTTTTTCATGGCAGGTATTGTTCTATCAGCTTCAATAGCAAGCAGTCTGAAAATATAGTAAAAATAAAACAAATCTGAATGATAATACAGGAAATCCTCACTTACAGTCATCCAGGTTAACGGTGTTTCAATGTTCGTTACTGATCAATTAGGGAACATGCTCGTTTAAAGTTGTGTAATGCTCCCTTCTAATGTTGTTTGGCAGCCACCTGTTTTGCCCACTGCTTACAGGAAGGGCAGCCCGTTGCAGCTAGCTGGTGGGGGCTTGGAACCAGAGTGCACCGGCAGCCCCCCTCTCAGCTCCCTGCTCCCCTAAGTTCTCTATGCAGCAGCTGCCCAGCAGGCTATCAACTGCCAGCAGTTCAGCTGTCCCTCCCCCCACTGCCATGTGTTGCTTCTGACCTCTACTTTGGAACTGCTCCCCAAGACTCCTACTTGCTGTGGGGGGGGAGGGGAGGAAGAGGAGAGCTAATGTCAGGGTGTCCCCCCGCCCCCCTCCTGCACCCCGCTTACCCCATCTTCCATAGAGCAGGGACACATGACAGGGCGAAAGAGGGAGGGAGCTTGCCCTGGCAGCAGCTGCGGCTCAGCTTGCTGATCTAATTAACAGGGCAGTGTATTTAAAGGCGAAATGCGCATCTGCCCTCCCTCTTTTCCTGCTGCCTTGTAGAGTGTGAGAGTTAACCCCTTGAGGGCTCAGCCAATTGCTAGTTCATCATTTAGCAGTAAAGGCATTCCCTGGGAAATATCCCACCCTCTGACTTCTCCACCTCAACCAAGCTTCACAATCATCATCACTGTGTACCAGTATTAAACTGTTTGTTTAAAACTTATACTCTCTGTGTGTGTATATGCATATATAGTCTTTTGTCCAGTGAAAAAAATTTCCGTGGAACCTAACCTCCTCATTTACATTAATTCTTATGTAGAAATTAGATTTGCTTAATATAAGTTCGCTTAAAGTCACATTTTTCAGGAACATATCTACAACATTAAGTGAGGAGTTCCTGTAAAACTAGCTTAAAACACAACAGAAGTCTACACTAGATTTGTTTCCTTTTTGTTACAATATATTTATATAACTTAGATAAGACCCTCAAATACTGTTAACTTTATTTAAATTCACATCAGTTAACAGCATAAGATATTTGTTATCTCATCACATCTGAGGTCAGTTATCAATTAATTCTGATAGGCCACAAATCAGCAAAGATTTATTCACGTGCATAACCTTAGTGGTAGGATGCATGTGCTTAAACACTTAACAGAATCAGTTTAGCGAAACATTTGTTTGAGTTATGTCACTTTTGTTATCATATGTTAAACAACAAACTTCACGTAAATATACACACACACTGTATGCACATTTATCACAATGCATGCACAAGAGCAGAGTATTATAGCAGGAGAGATAACTAACATGATAGTTAAGGCTCCTTTCCTGCAAGAACACGACAGGTCTCCATGTAGATGCAGTAATCTGCCAACATGCTATCAATTATAAGGTTGAAGCCTAAATAGCATGTTTTTCCATTTTAAACCCCAGATGCTTTCTAAAACATTCACTTCTGCATTGAAATTATTCAGACTTGGACTCTGCTCAAATGTGATTTGTACAAAAAACATTCAAACATAGTTTAGCTGTTTTGGAGTGCAAAGTAAGAAAGATATACTTTTCCCATTATAGATAAAATCTTGCAATATGCGGAACAGCAGCAATGTCAAAATGACAAGTTGGTAGAAAGTTAAAATGTGCATGGAAACAGCCTTCACTGAGAAATGCCTCAGAACTTCCTAATTAAATTGGTTTTAATGTGACAGAGTTGTCTGTCTTTGGAAATAAAAAGAAGTCACTTTGTTAATAGTACTGTACATGTTCACTTTGTAGCAATCTTAGAGCAAAGCCAGGTTGAATTCACTGAACATAGGTGGCTAATTTAACTGTGCTTTAAAAAAAAATAGAATGGTGTGCGATAGGCAGTCCTCTAGCCAAACTGTTCCACATTATGCAACTTTTTATCCTGGGAAATTACACTCAAAAAGAAAATGCCAAGGTTACACAATACTCAGAAGTTAAGAAATAATGTATGAAACCACATATGCCCTGTGCATGACTTTACATAGCACAATCTTCAGAGAATGAGGTGGTCATGTAACCATTGTGCTAATTTAGCTACAAACTTTAGGATACTATATATTCCAGCAAATGTTCACTATTACAATATCCTTTTATATATCTCTAGTGCAAAAACATTTTACTATGTTGTTTTAATTAAAAAAAACCTTTTATGGACTCAGAATACATACAGTAACATATACTAATGTTAAAAATGTATAAAAATTGTGTCATACTATGTAATATAAACTATACTGCAGTACACATTTAAGGTTGCACATGCAACCTCATACTTTGTCATTTCTTAATATCTGAGTGTTTAACTAAGTAGCCTTAGCAGTCTTTCAACATGTGTTTTATTTTTGGATAGATTGAGTTCTTAAATTGCTCTTACAATATCAACATTTGAGACCTAGCAAATGATGAACAATTAAGTTAGATTTCGAGGGATTCACAAGTCTGAGGGACTACAATAAAAAAAAATTCAAGAAAAGCAGTCATGCAGGACACTGGCAAAGAAAAGGACTTTGTAGAAAATGTTGTTCAACTCACCAGTCCATTGTTTGGCTGAGATTAAAAAGACAAACATTACTAAAATGCATCAGTGAGGAGTCAGAACACAAACCAAGTCCCAATCCTACAAACACATGACTTTAGTCTAAAGGACTATATATGCTAAAGTTGCTCATGTATGTGCTTGAAGGACTGGAGTGCGAGTGTTACTGTAAGCAGTACAGAGTATTGCTTAAAGATACTCCACTGACTTTGACAGGACCAGAAATTTGTTTAACTCTGGCAACTTCGACCTACAAAGGTGAAAACTTCAAAGTTTCACAGTGCAGCTTAAATATTAAACGGGGGCTGGCAAGCAATTTAAAAATGTAATTGATTAATCGTGCTGTTAAACAGTAATAGAATACCTTCTATTTAAATATCTTTGGATGTTTTCTACATTGTAAAATTTATTATTTCAATTACAATACAGAAAACAGTGTACGGCGCTCACTTTATATTTATTTTATTACAAATATTTGCACTGTAAAAAAACAGAAGAAAAAGTAATTTTCAATTCATGTAATTCAAGTACTGTCGTGCAATCTCTTTATCATGAAAGTTGAACTTACAAATGTAGAATTACGTACAAAAAAACCTGCATTCAAAAATAAAACAATGTAAAACTTTATAGCCCACAAATTCACTCAGTATTACTTCAGCCAATCACTCAGACAAACAAGTCTGGTTACAATTTGCAGGAGATAATGCTACCCACTTCTTGCTTAGTGTCACCTGAAAGTGAGAGCAGGCATTCGCATGGCACTGTTGTAGCTGGCATCACAAGATATTTACATGCCAGATGCGCTAAAGATTCATATGTCCCTTCATGCTTCAACCACCATTCCAGAGGACATGAGTCCATGCTGATGATGGATTCTGCTCAATAACGATCCAAAGCAGTGCAGACCGAGGCACGTTCATTTTCACCATCCGAGTCAGATGCCACTAGCAGAAGGCTGATTTTCTATTTTGGTGGTTCAAGTTCTGTAGCTTCCACATTAGAGAACTGCTCTTTTAAGTCTTCGGAAAGCATGCTCCACACCTCGTTCCTCTCAGATTTTGGGAGGCACTTCAGATTCTTAAACCTTGGATCGCATGCTGTAGCTATTTTTGGAAAACTCACATTGGTACCTTCTTTGCGTTTTGTCAAATCAGCTGTGAAAGTGTTCTTAAAACGAACGTGTGCTGGGTCATCATCTGAGACTGCTATAACATGAAATATATGGCAGAATGCGAGTAACACAGAACAGGAGACATACAATTGTCCCCCAAGGAGTTCAGTCACAAATTTAATCAACGTATTTTTAATGAGTGTCAGCATGGAACCATGTCCTCTGGAATGGTGGTGCAAGCAAGAAGAGGCATATGAATGTTTGGCGTATGTAGCATGTAAATACCTTGCAATGCCGGCTACAAAAGTCCCATGTGAATGCCTGTTCTCACTTTCAGGTGACATTGTAAATAAGAAGCAGGCAGCAGTATCTCCCATAAATATAAACAAACTTGGATTGGCTGCTGTTTTGTTTTTGAGTGCAGTTATGTAACAAAAGAATCTACATTTGTAAATTACACTTTCACAATAAAGAGATTGCACTACAGTACTTGTATGAGGTGAACTAAAAAATACTATTTCTTTTATCATTTTTACAATGCAAATATTTGTAATCAAAAATATAAAGTGAGCACTGTACATTTGGTATTCTGTGTTGTAACAGAGATAAACATATTTGAAAATGTGGAAAAAGAGCCAGAAATATTTTATAAATTTCAATTAGTATTCTTTTAACAGTGTGATTAATCATGATTCATTTTTAATCATGATTAATTTTTTAATCGTGTGAGTTAATTGAGATTAATCAACATCCCTATATTAAACTAACTCAGTTATTATTTTGCTTGAATCTCTCAAGATGCACCTGATATTTCAGCCATTAGCCTTTTTCAGGGGTCATTTAAAGAATGTAAACCCTGCAGGGCAGGCACTTTCACTGTCTACAATACACCATGAAGATTTATGGCACCATTTAAATATTAAAAAGAAACTAGGTGTCTTTCAGCCAAACCTGAAGTTATTTAAAATTGCACTATATATAGCCTCACCTGTTCAATGTACACTGTTACCTCGATTTAACACGGTCCTCGGGAGCCAAAAAATCGTACCGCGGTATAGGTGAAACCGCGTTATATCGAAGCCAGACATGTGACCCACTGATCCACCAGCACGCACAGCCATGCCCCCCGGAACGCTCCCTTACCACTTTATATCAGAATTCACCTTATATCGGACCGCATTATATCGATGTAGCAGTGTATTTAAATATACTGGATGTTTAGTGTTTTTTCAAAGGGCTATGGTCACGTATCCCCTGTGAAATTAAACTGAAAGCAAAACATATTGCTCAACAATATATCTATTTGGTTTACCAATCTGATCTCCTATGACCAATCTGGATACATTTATGATGTTGCCCTAGACAGAGTGCTATGTAACCAGAAGGCTTCTTGATTAAAAATTTTTGCTATGTGATGCAAAGGATATATAGGTTAATCTTAATCTCAGTGAACAGAAAATTTTGAAAAGTCTTAAATGATTCAAAGACTGGTAAAGGGGAACTTGATAAACTGGTTATATTGGTGAAAAACAGAAAGAAAGTTAGATAAAACCAACTAAATACCATGAATAATAAATAAAAATTCAGAGAGGATAGTTTTAAACTCAGAAAGCACATCACATACATTATCTTGCCCATGAAAACAGGTAGTATGAAGCTGGAGACCAACCAGTCTAACTTTAGTGAGAGCTAATGAGGGCACACTTATCAGCCTGATTCTTTGATTAACTTCATTGAAATATGATTCTTCAGCAGAACGTATTTGTTTAGGCCAGATTTTCGGGGGGGGGGGGGGTTCTTTGGCACTGATGTTTATTTTCTTATATTCTTGCATAGAAGTTTGGCCACTGATTTCAATGGGAGCAGGCCCAGGCCCAAATCTTTAGGAAGTGTAAGTGTTCTCACTTGGAGATAATCGCTAGTCAATTATTCCTTCTTACATAGCAATGATAATGAACAAGAGCTGTTTATAGAAAAGACAGACTAAGGAGCTTCAAAACACTGACCCATACTCAAATTAATGTACCATCATTGGAGGGACACCTATGTCAGATATAGCCAAACCGTATCTGTGGGAGGAGCTGTTAAATAAATAAAAACCTATGAAGAATAGCAATATTTCCATTAATTTTGTTTTTATGTCTAATAAAAACCAAACACAGCCACTTGCTATGAGCTTTGCAAACCTAATGTCATACCAGTGAAACAGAATCTGTAAATCATAGTAAATAGAAACCAAAATTAAACTGACTAGCTGGTGTTCATCAGCTAATATAGTAAAAGAAAAAGCTCAGAGAATATTATGTTAAGGCCTGATACTACCTACAGTAGCAAGTGTTTGTAGTACTTGTTGTCAAGAGTGGTCCTATTTCCTGAGATTATTCAGAGTAATAAGCATTACACCATGTACTGAGAGTGTTCACAAGATTATAGAGGTGTGCTGGAACAATTTTTAGTGGGAGTGCTGATGATGGAAACCACGTATTTGATGTTTGTTATTATTACTCCAAGCCAGCATCCCTAGTTCTTGCACCACTGCCCATACATATTAATCATCTTCTATTTGGAGAATCTGATGTATAATTTGTAGAATGGGAAAAGTTCTCTTTAAAATATATGGGGGGGGGGGGGTTTAAACTCTGACACAAACCCTTTAAATTACTCACCCTTATGCTTGACAGACACACATTGTGAGGTCACTAGCTAAATTTGGCTTGGCAAAGGAATCAGGTGACTAATCGATGAAGGCAAAAGTAAAGTCCTTTCAGACTCCATCAGACCAGATCCGTGTCAGAGTCTCAGCCCCACAACTGCAGAAGTGCTGCAACAGGGGCAACACTGCTGCTCTAGGTGCATTGCCCAGCCAAACATGAATGCGCAGGGCCATAACCGTACGTGGTGTGCCACAAACCCTGATGTGGTGCGCTCCCTCCCCGGGCAGCTCCCAAGCAAGAGCATGCAGGTGGGAAGGCCCCTTGAACTCCCTCCACGCAGAGGCCAGCCACCAGCATGGCTAAAGCCAAATCCCCCAGGCAGGCCCCGCAAAGAGCCCCAAACACCGCTGGCAACCCCCACACCCCTGCAGCGCCGGCCAGCAGCGGTGGGGGGGGACCTGCACGCCACACACCGCCGCCCCCACCCGGGGGGCAGCTGCAGCGGCTGGCGGGGGAGACTCAGGCCCCTGCAGCAAAGTTTCACCCACGGGCAGGCCCCATCCGGCGGCCACGCGGGGCGACACCCCACAGCCAAGGCAGCGGCCCGGCAGCAGCGGCTCCCGACTCACCTTGGCAGCCATGCTTCGTCCCGTGCAGCCGTCCCAACGCGGCAGGCCCCGCCCCGCCTGCGCGCCAGGCCGGCCGCCGCCGCGCGCCGCCCGCAGCTCATTGGCTGCGGCCGAGCCCCGGGACCCAGCCGGCGGCGCGCGATCCGCCGCCCTCCTCCTGCCCGGCTTGAGCAAGGGGCGCACGTGACGCCGGGCTGCGCTGTCCAGCAGCAAGGGGCGGCAGGGTAAGAGCGAGAGGAAGGGCGTGGGGGTGACATGTCTGTGGTTCAGGGACAGCTGATCAAGAGGCATCTGGGGTGCGTGGGGCTTTGCTGAGGAGAGTGGAAGTGCGTGTGCAGAAGTGGATTTTTTACCCACCAAAGCTTATGCCCAAATAAATCTGTTAGTCTTTACAATTTGCCACCAGATTCCTTGTTGTTTTTGTGGATACAGACTTAGCCCTCCCATACTCAAGTATGGGAAACTTGTGATGGTAAAACAGTGATGCAAAGAAGTCTAATTCCCCCCCACACACACACACACAGTAACCTTTGTTTACTCAGTTGCTTGGCAAACACCTAAAAGCATTCATTCTGAAATTGAAAGTTTATTGATCAAACTCAAGCAAGAACAAGAAATTAAAACAAGCCTTTATATTGAAATTGAAACTGAGTGATTATGCAAAACAAACACTCATAACCTGTAAAGTCTCTCTTCAAATTATTAGCATCACTTATTTGCAAATCAACCTTTATTTGATGAAAAGGAAAAGGTTAATTTTACTTCCTGGTCTGATGAGAAACATCTCCTTTTTGTAACAAACAGATAAAAGATAGAGGAGAGATGGGATAGAAAAGGTAGGGAATATATGACTTTTGTTGATGTCCTTGGAACTTTAGACAACTGGCCAGTCACATTTGGATGCTTTGGCTGGCAAATCAGTGATCTCACCTGTTGCTTGGATCCTGGTTCACTTTCTGGATCATCATCTGGTTAAGTCTTTTCTTCTTAGAGCAGGATTGTGATCATCTCATCCTGCTACGCTGATGCAATGCAATTGATTTCAGGGTTGACGAAAAGTGGAGAGAGAGAAAAATAGGATAGGAAATAGTGCGGCAAAAAGTAACACAAAAGGGAAGAGAGGCAAAACTAGATCTTACTTGCCTTTGTGATGTTGGCAGTTAGGTATCTCCATTGATGGGCTGAGGATTGAATGTCATGACGATATGATAATTTTCAGAATTTATTAGTGAAAAATAAAGTTCTTTGAACAAAAGAAAGGCCAGCTGGCCTTCCTCCTGGAAGAAAATCTCTCAGTCTGAATTGCTACTTCAGTCTTGTGGTCAGGGAAGATGAGATCGGAAAAAGTGGCAGCATATTTCATTCCCCTCATTATTTTGCCCACCAGTTAAGCCTAATTTCTATCAGATGAATTTTGATCCATTAACTTCTGATCCCACATCTTTGGTTTTTATCAAATATGATTTCAACAGTCATTGATTCATATCAGCAGGTTATTTTTGTTTGGACTAATCCAGCTTCTTTGGTTTTCTTGTGCTTGTTTACAATGTTTATTTATTGGAAACAATAATATATTTTTCATGGTTAATTTCCAAATAGGCAAAAAGTAAAGGTTATTGTAACATTTTATAAACATCCACTCGCATTACATTGAGTTTACAACAGCGTTACATTTTAGATTGATATATCACCACACTTCTTATGGTACTTATGTCCCTCATCACTCAGCACTTCACAGCCTTTCATGGATTTTTCTTCACAACACCACTAGGAAGTAGGGCAGTGTTATTAGCCCTATTTTACATATAGGGAACTGAGGCAAAGAAAGGCCCTTAGTGGGATTTTCAAAAGCACCTAAGTGAGTTAGGTGCATAACTCCCATTGGCTTTCAATGGGAATTATGTGCCTAACTAAGGCACTTTTACTAATTATTATTAATAATGTTTATTTATTTGTATTATCATGGTGCCTAGGAGCCCTTGTCAAACAAAAAGACAGTCTTTTCCCCAAAGAGTTTACAATCTAAGTTCCGTACCTCAAAGCAGCAATCTGGAATCCCCATATTCACTCCATCATATAATTAGGCTACATTTAATACAAAGCATGCCATGTAAGATGTCATATGAAAAGTCATGACCTTCTGAAACCCATTGTTCTGTTCAAACATGTATATCATTAGTGTGTATCAAGTTATGAGATTTTGCTATGTAGTTGTTACTGAAATATGTTGTAAGTTTGCTAGTGACATACCAAGAAGGCAAATCACTCCCAGCAGGGTGTTCTATGACCATTAATCAGCAGGAGTGTTGTAAACAAGGGATTTACAATACTGTATTTACAATACTGTAAGAAGGCTAAATAAGCATCACAAAGTGGGGGATTGCTCAACTCTGTGACTCAGGGCTTGATTACACTGGCACTTTATAGCGCTATAAAGCTGCCAGGAGCACTATAACTCACTACCGGTCCAGACTGGCAAGGCACGTAGAGCGCTATAAGTCCACAGTTATACCGGTCCTGGTAATCCTCCTTGCCAGAGGATTAACAGCTATAGCGTATTGAGTGCTCCGTTTTAGCTCCACTGTAAATGGGTAGTAACAATATATCACTTTGAGTGATCTCTGGAACCGCCCCTAAGCAATTTAAGCCAATAAAGCCTCTCTTCCCTTTGTTTTGAACTCGGCTGGAGCAATGCAGAAGTACGTTTTCAGAGCTTAGCTGCAACTCGGCAAATCAACAATGCAAATTTTACTTTGTGTGCGAGCATGAAGGAGAAGAATAGCAGGCTTCGCATTTCAAAGACACTTTGCTGACACACTCTCAGCACGCCAAAAATCTACTCGCTCTCTCCCTCCGCATACACACAACACACTCCCTCTCACCCCCCTCGTTTGAAAAGCACGTTGCACCCAGCTGAATGCAGGGATAGCTGCCCATAATGCACCACTCTCCGTGCCTCTGCAAATGCCACAAATGTGGCCACACCAGTGCAGTTGTGGCTGTGAGTGTGGACACGCTGGGGCGCTATCCCTGGAGCTGTATCTGAAGGCAGGTACAACCAAAACTGCTATAAAGCTGTAAGTGTAATCAAGCCCTCAGCGAAGCCCAGAGTGACATGGTCAACATGACAGGCTAGGAGAATGACCTTTGCAGCAGCGTTTTCGTGGATCTGAGCAAGGCAAGATTAAACTTGTTAGGGCCAGAGAGAAGGAAGTTGCAATAATCAAGATATGAGATAATGACACTTTTAGCTGTATGGCTAGAAAAGGCAAGGCCAAGATGACCCAGAAAGTCTATGGCAGAGTAGGAAATTGAACCCAGGTTTCCTAACTCTTAGGCAAATGCCCGAACCATGGAGCCATCTTTTCTTACCACAAGGCTAGGCTTCCTACAATACAGCAGTAGTAGTGGCTATTTTGCCCTATCCTGCAAACAGCAGCAGTAGACTACTCAATGTATCCTTTTGGACATGGACCAATATTCACTTCAAGAATACCAATGGAAGCCCGACAGAGACTCCAAGTAGTGGCAAATCTATTGTGGGGGAACTTTACAGTGGCAAGTAGCTACATCTCCATGATAGTTAATGGTGAAGAAGCATGATTAAGACAGATTTAATGCCTACCCTAAGCAGCTTCTAGCAACCAGGTTTCTATACAATCCACACTGCATGCCTCAAATCCAGTGGAGGATGTGCAACACCACCAGCTCCCTGGGGCTGAATCTGTCTTCCATAAATGCTGACACAGGGAGGATCTTCCTGCATCAGTTTTGGTGAATCTTGGCCAAGATCTTTTTGCTCACTATGACTCAGAGACTATCACTAATAAAATCCAGCAAATGATATGACTCAAACTGAGTCAGTCATTCACAAGGAATAATTCTTCCCTTTCTGCCTACAAAATATCTACAGCAGATTGTGTATATATTAATCGGATTATTATTTTGAATTATATGACTTCATCTGACAATTGTCATTCACAATTTTTTACTGTGCCACAAATCTTTGATATTTGAGCAGTGTTGTACAGTTGTGACTGGTCATATGAGGCATGGTATTGTTTCTGGTGCCTGACCGAATTAGCACACAAGATCTTCAGATGAAAATACTTGCACAGCCACAACTAAAATTCAGTGTCTGAACAAACTGGTCACTAAATATATGAAGAATATAAGAATGGCCAGACTGGGTCAGACTTATGGTCCATCTAGCTCAATATCCTATCAGGTGCTTCAGAGAGAGTGAACAGAACAGAGCAATTATAGAGTGATCAGTCCCCTTTCGTCCTACCCCAGCATCTAGCAGTCAGAGGTTTAGGGAAACCTTGAGCATGGAGTTGTATCCCTGACTATCTTGGTTAATAGCCATCACTGAACTTATCCTCCATGAACTTGTCCAATTCTTTTTTGAACCCAGTTATACTCTTGGCCTTTACAATATCCCCTGGCAATGAGTTCCATAAGTTGACTGTGTGTTGTGTGAAGTACTTTCTTATGTTTATTTTATTTAGGGAAAGAGAACATAAAATTGGCACAAACATGGCCATTGTGAATTCATTTTAAAAATCCAATCAAATATTGACAGAAATGTAGTTACATTATTTGCCCAATTCAGATTTTGACCCAGGAGCATATTACAGGAGCATAATTACATGACATCTACAGAGGTGATTGGCATTCACAAAGATAAATGTGGTGAGTCAGAAGTTATTCTTTTAAAATGGAAGAGTTGGAAATGGCCTAAAAGTTTTAAAATGTGATCTTAAATAAATAAAGCAGTAAACTGGTCCATTAATATTGATTGTAAAAAACATAGGATTTGATCCTCTGCTGGTATCAATCAGCATAGCCGAAGGAACTATGCTGATTTACACCAGCAGAGGATCTGTCCCATAGTATATAAGAGACATCTCACAAACAAAGGATGTTCTGTTTCTTTGATAAATGAAAAACACTTCATAACTCAGGAGTGCCATTGGCATGAATAAGTTATGAAAAATCTTCACAACCCCAAAAGAAACATAATCATCCTTCATGTATAACAGATTTGTTTATTCTGTAAAGATTCATTTCAGTTGATTAATTATCAGTATCTGCTGATGGTGGAGGTAACAAGCCACCTCTGATGAGAGAATTATTGGTGTACATGCTCAGAATATTTATCACCTAACACGTTGTATATGCTTAGAATATTTATCATACGATGCACTATTATTATTCCATTTTTTCCAACTAGATATCAAATATAAATTACACTCCAGATACATAAAATAGGTATATTTTTTCTGGACTTTTTTTTAGTAGAGTGATTTTTTTTAAAAGAAATCAATAGAAAATGAATAAGATGCAGTCATGTTTATATGTCAAATCTTTTGCAAGTGCTAAGCAGTGCTGCTCTCTGTTAAATCATTGTTATTCTGAACTAGCAAAAGATTTGCATAAGTGCAAATGGCAGCTTCTGACAATGCCATCGGAATGATTTTAGCTGATACCAAATGGAATCTGTGCCAGCTAGTTGTTTGCTCATTGACCATTATTCAGAGATGTGAGTCAGAAAAATGGCGGTTCAGCCAGAAGGAAATCAGTCTTCCCTACCCCCTCCCCATTTTATTTATCACTTAATCAAAATTATATGTGAACTGAAATCAAATACAAATGAAAAATTAAATTTTCTCCCATTCTAAAACATTTATGCAAAGAAATAAATCTTGTAATAAAAACGTCCACGAATAACTATAGAATAAAGGGGAAAAGAGATCCTAGGCATCTCTTAAATATTTAGCATTCAGATTTCAGTTTTTCAACACAGCATGTAAATTTACACTTTCCAAAGTGACTTTATTCATCACTATAAATAGTATTTAAAATTATAGAGGTATTTATTCACAGTCAGGCCATATAGAAATAATCAACAAATGTCTTCATCAAAACCATTCCCATTGCTAAACAAAGTCACCAATTTTTTACCAGATTTTACTATATAAAAGACTTACCATCATTCTTATTTTGTATATAGATATATATATGCCTAATATTTTCAGAGAATAATATAGAAGCTCTACTGCCTAATGGCAAAAGTTCTGCATGAACTGCTAACTTCTTCCTCCTAGTTTGAGGAACCTTATAAATATCTGAGAATATGAGCATTTTCTCGTATTGAAACTGTTTTATTTCATTTTCCAGACAACTGACATTTTCCTCTCTCCTCACAGGGTGGATTTGATTTAAATCTAATTGATTTAAATCATGATTTAAATCACTAGACAGGAAGACTTGATTAAATCATGGATTTCTACGTAAAAGTGCATTCTTGTTGGTTGTTATAACCTTAATACATTCATCACAACTCAGAGATAGATGCAGGTTTCATTTTTAGAAGGTACACATCATACATTTTTAAAGTAATTTATTTTGAAAACTTTTCAGATTAGTTTTACAGCTATATCAGAAAATGAATGATTGTTTGGTTATTTCATTTACCAAAGGTAATTGAAGCAGATATTTATGAAGTCATTGAGAGGTGAAATATCTCCAATTCAACAGGTTAATCATTAATAGTTGGAGGATTTTCTTGCCATGCTGTATAGTGTATTAGGAAGAGAAGATCACCAGACTGACATTTAAATTATTTTATTTAACTAAAACAACAACATTGTGTATTCCTGATTTTTTTCTTCAACAGCAAACATATAATATTTTAACAAAACAAGCATATGATTTTTTGAATTTAGTTAACCATTCAAGACTACCTTTTCCATTATGAACCCAACAGATCCAATTCACCATATTAGCAAACCCCTTACAGCTGTGATCACCATATTACTGTAGACTCAGTTTTCAGAAGAGGCACATCCCCCGCCTCCATTTGTGCACATGCAATTCTGCACATGCCAGATACTTTGTACTCATGATATTTGTGCACTTGTGGCGAGAAACACATTCCTTTTTGAGTTGCCCTTATATAAGGCTTTTTGTGCATGTAAACTCTGTCACTTGTGTGCACATGCAATGATATGCACTCACAGGCCTCGCATCCTGGGTTCAAATGGAAGTCTCACTTTGAAAATGTGGTCTTTTACATCTGATCCTTTGATTAATGGCGCAACTTGTTAGAAATATCTTTTTAGCAGCACTTTAAAGGTAGATTTTTTTCTGCAAGATATGCATATCTTTAGCAATTTATTCTTTTCCTGAATGAGATTTCAGCCAGATCCTCACCTAATGTAATTCACCATCAATGGATCTATGCCAGTTTACACCACCTGAGGATCTGGCCTTATGTATGTATTATCTAGGCTGCATACAAGTGATTCATCTACTGGAAAACAGAGACTTGTAATTTAAGACTATTATGTTCCCTTCACAAAACAAAAACATTTTTAGAGTGTGCCTTTTGAGATACCATTTTTATAGCTAGGAGAACTGTTATTGTCTAGGTAATGACATTTTAAAATAGATTTACCTAATTTCTTGATATAGATAACTTATACTTTATTACTGAATCATTCCTCCTTCTAAAATATGTATAAATTATATTCTGGGGAAAAGTTTTTCATTCATTACTAATTTCCAATATGTGTGATTCATGACAAAAGAATATGTTGGCTTTTCAGCATCTTCTTCCTGTTCTTCAGCTTCACTTGGCTGAGGCTGCATCTTCACTAGGAAAAATGGAAAAAATAGAAAAAATCTTCTAAAAACAGGCTGTAACTTCTTCTCTGGTGGTCAGCTGGTAGAAAAACTGTAGTTCTTCCAGTCAATAATGGAATATTGTGTTCGGTTTTGGACACCAGGCTTTAAGAAAGATGTGGACAAATTGCTGAGACTCCAGAGGAGAGCGACAAAAGTGCTTAAAGGTTTAGAAAATCTGACCTATGAGGCAAAGTTTTTAAAAAATGGGCACATTTAGTCTTGAGAAAAGATGACTGATGAGGAACCTGATGTCTTCAAATATATTAAGAGCTGTTATAAGGAGGTCAGTGGATAATTGTCCAGTGAAAGTAGTACAAGAAATAATTGGCTTAATCTGCAGCTAGGGAGTTTTAGGTTGGATATTAGGAAAAACTTTCTAACTATAAGGGTACTTAAGTTCTGGAATAGGCTTCTAAGGGAGGTTGTGCAGGTTGGACAAACACCTGTCAGGGATGGTGTGGAAATACTTGGTCCTACCTTAGCCTGGGGGGATGGACTGGATGACCTCTCAAAGTCCCTTCTATCCCTATATTTCTATGATTCTGACTTTTCAGGCTGTGGGGGAGAGAATATAATGACAGTACAAATGAACTGTAGGAGGGAGGAGGTGCTGATAAGCTCACAGAAAGACAACTTGCATACTGCCAACGGCTATTTTGTGGAACTGGCTTGGTCTGTTTACAATAAAAGATAGAACTATCACTTCCCTGGATTTTAATCTATCAGTACTGCTGGGTTATAGATCATTCCTCCCTTTTGGATTATTGTTTATATAGCACTGTAAGTGTGCATACACCTTACCTGCACTGTGCAATATTAGGAGGTAAGGTTCCCGCCCTGGAGAGCTTATACAAATTAGACAGGTAGCACAATTGAACTGAACTTGTCCTTGTTGAACTGCATCACATTTCTTTTGGCCCCATCCTCTAATTTGTCTAGGTCCCTTTGTAGCCTATCCCTTCCCTCCAGCGTATCTACCACTCCTCCCAGTTTAGTGTCATCTGCAAACTCGCTGAAGGTGCAGTCCACGCCATCCTCCAGATCATTGATAAAGATACTGAATAAAATCAGCCCCAGGACCGACCCTTGGGGCACTCCACTTGATACTGGCTGCCAACTAGACATGGAGCCATTGATCACTACCTGTTAAGCCCAACGATCCAGCCAGCTTTCTATCCACCTTATAGTCCATTCATCCAGGATTCCAGCCCATACTTCTTCAGCATCTCTGTGTATTGTGCAGTGTGTGTTCCCCCCATGCACACCAGAGAGCTTAATTGTGTCAATCCCCCTCTAAGTGTGTCTGTGAGCCTGTCTGGGGAGATGGTGTGGTGATCTGGACAGTAATGCCATCAGTATGCAGATGACACTCTGCTGTCAATCACTATTTCAGCAGACTTGAATATCACAACTGATCAGCTTTTCAAGTCACTAATTCAAACTAGGGCCTGAGTAAGAGCTAGCTGGCTGAAAACCCAGTCTGGATAAGACTGGAGTATGTAGGGTACATTGATTGAAAGATGTTCAACTTTTATTACTCAGGTCTGAAAAGAGTCTCTTTTAGATCCTCAATTGCCTCTGGAGGCCCAGATGACAATCATGCTTTTTTTTTTTTTTTAATCTGCAGTTAGTATTTTCTTTTGTGTGTGGGTCTCATCGCAGTTTTCCATGCTTTTGTCTCATCTGTGTGGGACTAGTCATTGAGCTCTAGATGGGGCTGCACCTGAAGATCAGTCAGAACCTTCTGCAGAATGCAGCTGCCCACTTAATAGTGGCTCATTGCATATTGCACTAGCCCATGTTGTCAAGTTTGAGCGGACTACCGGTGAGTTTCTAGGTACATATCAAGACGTTGATCTTGATCTCTAAAGCCCCTCATTGTTATGTAGTCTAAAGACATTCTTGATCCTCATGCTTTATCATGGTCATTGAGATCAGTTGGGATGCCCAAGCTGACAATCCATAGATGTGTTTGTGCAGGAGTTGGGTGCTGGGCATTCTTAGAGGAGGGCCTTCAGCTTCAGAATATACTCACTCTTTAGTCTGGAGAACCTGAATTTGTTGCTCTTCTGCACATAGTGCAAAGACTACCTCTTTTCCCAGGATTTCTCAGACAAAGGCTGAGGCTGTGGGGTGAGCGGTTGGAAAGGGAGAGGTGATCAGTTTCTGTGAAATTATCTAATACAGGAGTTGGCAACTTTTCAGAAGTGGTGTGCCGAGTCTTTATTTGTTCACTCTAATTTAAGGTTTCATGTGCCAGTAATACATTTTAACATTTTTAAACTAAACTATTGTTGTATGTAAAGTAAATAAAGTTTTTTAAAATGTTTACAAAGCTTCATTTTAAATTAAATTAAAATGCAGAGCCCTCTGGACTGGTGGCCAGGACCTGGGCAGTGTGCCACTAAAAATCAACTTGTGTGCTGCCTTTGGCGTGTGTGCCATAGGTTGCCCATCCCAGTCTAATATTTACATTGGCTCAACGTGAAGTCTTTGTATTTTTAAAAGTGGAATTGGGCAAGCACTGAGCACTTTGGACGGATGTATTTTGTACATTGAAATCATAATCAGATTTCTGGAGTTCATTATTAGAGAATGTTGGAACATTATCAATGGAGGTAAAGACATTACTTGAGAGAGTATTGTAGAAACAAGGTGATTCTCCATACTTAATCTACTAATGGGTAGTTAATCTGCTTAGGGGAATTTTGAATACTCACACAGGTCAAATATTTCAGTATTTGAACTTTCCATTTTCCCTACGCAGTTCTGATATCACTGAAATGGAAGACACTTCACTGACACTGATTTTGAAAATATTCTGTATAAATCATTAACATGAAACATTTACTCTAAACTCAGCTTCATGGTCAAATGTAGATAATATTGGGAATCTGTTAATCATTGCTAGTCAGATACTTGTTGTGTAGTACTCAGAAACATCCTTTAATATTAGCCCATTGTCATGCAATTTTCACAAAAAGAGTTCAGTGCAACTAGCCTCCCTTGCATAATTAAGCCACATCTAACATCTGTTAAATTTTAAACAAACATCTGACATGCACACTCAGATACATTTGGTAACCCTTTTATCACCACCTACGAGCATCTTAAAACATGTTACTAGGAAAGGATCAGCTC
Source organism: Dermatemys mawii (assembly GCA_007922305.1). NCBI lineage: Eukaryota > Metazoa > Chordata > Testudines > Dermatemydidae > Dermatemys > Dermatemys mawii. Next base: position 32,962,309 of record ML677349.1, read on the forward strand.
ACCAAGGGATGGAACAAGGGAAGCACAAAAAAAACTGGGCCTGATTTTCCACTTGCTTACACCAGTGTAACTCCATTGACTTCAGTGGAATTACTCCTGATTCACAGGTGTAAGGGAGAGAAGAATCAGAACTAAGCCTAACTAATTTCCATGCCATACTGTGGGCCAGACCCTCAGCTAATGTAAGTCAGCAATAGCCCTGTTTAAATCAATAGAGCTACACTGATTTACACCAGCTAAGGATTTGGCTGTATATCTTTAGCCATGTTTAAATATAGTGATTAATTGTTTATAATCAGAATAAATTCAAATATATTTTTACCCTGCATTAGAAAGCTAGAGCAAGAAGTTGTAAGGAACCTAGCATGAACAGAATACACCAGTCACTTTGGAGTCTCTCTCAGTTGGAGCACATTATATCTGTGCTCCATCATGCATATTGGCTTTCAAGGATATTTCCAAGTGTAGTGCAAGATGATGCTTTTGATGCATAAAGTCCATTATGATTTAAGACCTTCCTGTTTTAGAGCTTTCCTTTCTCCTCATGTTTCATCCCAACAGTCAATATGACTCAAGTAACCCCTGGATTGAAATGTCTTTTGAATATGAGGAAGGGTATTCTCCATGATAGGCCCTTGAATTGGGAACTCGCTGTTAGAGCTGGTCAGGGATTTTCTGATGAAACAGAAAGAATTTGGTTTTGACAAACTTCTATCAAACAACAAACAGTTTCCTGGCTGGTTTCTTGCCAGCTCGCCTGGCAGACTGCTCAGGAGCCCAGACTTCCAAGGTCTGTGGCTCTGGAGCAGCCCTGTCATATGGCTCACCGGGGGGGGTTGGGGACCCAGGGCTTCCAGGCTCCCTCCCATAGAACTGATAATCTGAAAGTCCTGGGAGCCTGCTCCCAGCTCTGGACTCCTTGGGAGTCTCCTGGAGTTGGGAGCAGCAGCTGTTCCATTTTGTTTAAGAAAAATCAAATGGCTTTACTTTACTCACAGACCCCATTAGTCCAATAGAATCTAGGTTTAATGCATGTCAGGGCATACTTCAGGGACTCTCTATTTACATAGGCATTTCCTTGATGGTAACCTAAAAACTAGGATGTTTTTATCGATTAATTTTATGAATAAAAATAAATTACAAATAAAATAAACTCCCAATAATAGAAATTGCAACACCATAGCAAAAATCTGCAGCTTACACCAAGCACTAAGACATATAGATGCAAACAAAGGGAACACAGTTTATTACGTAGTGAAATATAGATCTTGAGAGGATCAAATCACTAGGAATAAATTGGGAAAAACTCTGGAAAAAGAAAAAAAAACCTCTTTGATTTGCTGTATCACAAGGAGAACTATTTTAAAACTCCCAATTAATGGTATTTTTTGGATATCCTGTGGTCAAATCAGATAACTTATTTAGTATTGCCTGCCCCTGCTGTCTCACCATACATTTAGGTCACAGATTAGGCTCCAAATTAGGGTGACCAGATAGCAAGTGTGAAAAATCGGGATGGGGATGGGGGTAATAGACGCCTATATAAGAAAAAGCTCTGGATACCAGGACTGTCCCTATATAATCTAGTCACCCTAGTCCAAATGAACAAAATCCCTAGTGGCCAAATTGTTTCATTTAGTCAGTGTCCATGTGGGATGGACCCCAATGTACCATAGGCAGCTTAGGGCAGGATAGTGTCTCTTTTAAGACTGCTAAATTGAAATAAACAAAAAATATTGAAAGGCTAGTTGGACATCTGTGCATGACTTCCCTCTTTGGCTTTCTTGAACTACTTCTCTAACAGAATGTTATTAAGGTTGCAAAGTCAAGCACTCAAAAGTTAGGAAATGTCAGACTTAAAATTGCCTAGGCAACCTCAGTTTGACCTCCTTGTGCGTATACATTATGATACAGTCTATAATTACATGATCACAGGCTATTTTTCACGTAGGACACCTGCTGCCTTCAGCGCACATGATGAACAGTGTTCAGTTAATGAACAGCTATTAAATATTTTCTCTTATCTGCATTAGTTGTATGACCCAGGCCTTATTTATTGCACACCACTCAAACTCTGCTCCAAATATGGAATTATTAATTTCCTCATGGTCTTTTCTATGGTGTTTATCACTATAGTATCTGAGGATAAGTCTACACTGAAATAAAAATTCCGCAGCACTGGGTCTCAGAGCCCAGGTCGTCTGGCTTGGGCTCGTGAGGCTTGGGCTGCAGGGCTGAAAATTGCATGGTAAAATTGCAGTGTGGACCTTTGGGCCTCGGGCAGGCTGGTGCCTGGGACCTGAGAGACCACGATGGGGTGTGGTTCAGAGCCTGGGCTTCAGCCCGAGCCCAAACATCTACACTGCAAATGTTAGTCCTGCAGTCCAAGCCTCATGAGCTCAAGTCAGTTGACCTTGGCCAGCCACGGCCATGCCGAGAGTCTTTTATTGCAGTGTAGACGTATACTCAATGCTTTACAAACATTAATTCATTCATCGTCACACCATCCTGCGAATCTTATTTTTTGGCATTCGTTAACTTTTGAGCAGCCTTAATATTTTTAATGTAGTTTTGTAAATAAACAAACAAGCTGGGGGGAAAAAAAAGAATTTCTATTTTGTCCTGACATCCAGGTTCTGAAGGTGACACCTTCTTCCCCATCCTTTCTAACCTGTCGCTGTCCTTTCTCCCCATCCTGGCTTCCTGTCCTAATCCCAGGCTCTTACCCTACCCTGTTCCAGTTTCCACCACTTCTGCACTCCACATCTTTGCCCAACCCCTCACTAGCCTCCATTTCACCCTCCCAATGGCCCCCAGTCACAGTCTCTTGTCTTAGATAGTCTCAGTCCCATTTTCCCAGTTCCTCATGCAATCTCACCCCACCCTCACTCACCCATAAGATGCCAGTCCTTCCCTGCCCCTATTTCCTCCTCTGATTCTTAGTCTTTGTCTCCTTGCCCAGCCAGTCCCAGTTCTCCCAGTCTCCCTAACTCCTCCCACCAGCTCCTCACTCCAATCTAGTCTCACAATCCCCCTCTTCCCCATGGGGTCTGGCTCTTGTCCCTTCTGTAATCTAATCAGGCTGTTTCCTCTTCCTCACTGCCTGGTGCCAGTAGAGGGAGTCTTTAGAGCCACAGGGAGACAGTCTCCCAGTTTTCAGCTCTGGTGCCCAGTGCTACAGCATCCCACAGCAGCAGGGAAAATCCTGATCAGCCCCTGCATTACTGGCCTGGAGCATGGTCAATGCACATGAGATATTTGAAGAATTTAACTGACAGATTCTAAGAAGTCTCTACTGAACATGTTCAAACTGTGATTTTTCAAAGGTCTACAACCTTAGTTAGGTTTTGTATATTTTGTATAAATCTAATTATCTCATTATTGATGTGTCATTAAATAATTTTATTTTAGCTTTGGGATTCATAATAGGTGAAATATGCAATATTGTAAATTAAACTATTTAATATGTAAATCAAACCACAGCAACAGCAGAAGAGTGAGTGACATCAGTTGTGATTCTTGCACAGTGAGGCTCAGTTTGCTTTGAATAAGTGACTAAACTGAAAAGAATAGCCAAGGGAAACTGGAATATTTTGGCCAGAATTTAAAGCATCTACTATCTAAAGTCTTCTGAAAAGCAGAAGACTGCATAAATTGTATTCAGTGGGCGGCTTAACAGAACTCCTTTTGACAGACATAGAACAGAAGCTGCATTGCTTGCAATGAGGATGACACCGGTCTTTCTGGAGTGAAAGAAAACCAGACCTGATTAAAGTATTTACTTTGCCAAGATGGAAACAAAGTTTGTAAAGCAAAATAGCTTTCAGACATATATCATACATCTAACTGTAGAAGATAAAAAACAACCCAATAAGAACATGAGCACAGATTTGTATAGGATTTTTCTAATTGCTTGGTTGTCTGTTTGTTCTCATCACACACACATGCTAGTAGTGAATGACAGAGTTCGTAAATATCCCCTTTATTCCAGACAAAAATCATGTTCCATTTAAAGTAAAACAAATTTTACTGTATTTTTCCTAGTTCAGTATTTCTGACAGCCCAAGTGTAAGCATGACTATAAATAAAAATATAAAAGAAACACATTACTTGAGGAAAAAACAAAAATTAAATACACATAAAACCATTTGAATAAAAATTTCAAGGCAAAAACTGTGACACCGGATTTAAAAAAAATATAGTATAGTGGATTATAATCAGCAAATATTATGTAATGTTGTTGGTATAGGAATGGTCTTTATTAGAATATTTGATCTTGAATGGTGCTATCCTTGAGTTATTCTTTACCCTATCAGAAGTCCATAGAAGATAATGGGACCCCTCTTAGAGTAAGGCAGTATTCAGTGTAAGTGTGTCAGAATCTGGTCTTTTGTTAGCTAGATCTTGTTGCAGAATCATCAGCCAAGAAAAGAACATCACATGACTAGGCCACAGGCCTGGCTTCTAGCAGTGACTATGGCTTTGTTGAGCTGCAAAGTACTTTCACAATTCCCTTTACTATAAGTCACATGCGTGACTGTTTTTTTCTGATGCCTCAGGGACATTCTCAGTACAGCCTACAGTATTGATGCCGAATTAGCTGGAAGATGAGGGAACAGTTCTTGAATAGATGTATAGCCAAAACCCATCTAAAGGCCACTGTTTTAGGAAAGAGCATATTTAACCAAGAATAAAGGAAACACTGAGGAGAGAGGAAGGGTTAATTGTAGGTTAATTATTTGTAAATTTTATAATGCTCACTTCTCAGGAAGCAAAGCTAAACACTGTTTTAAATGTATGCTGAAGATGTCTGTCAATAACAGTAAATCACAATCATTGACAAGCCAAACAAATATGTAAGTCATCCACAGACCAACACAACATGTACATAGATATACCTGCATTCATAAGAAAGGAAGATTATTTTCAACAACAGAGTCCACAAGTTTTGCAAATGTCCTATTTTTTTCTCCAGTTGTTTGTTTCAAAATTTCAATGGACTCCAAATAAAGCAGACTGAAATTTTATGAAAGTTCTAAATTTCCTCTGAAATTTTTCCCCACAAAAAGTTGTAAATATTTTGCACAACTTTTCACCATTTTTCAATCACCTCAAACTGTAAGTTTTCATCAATATTTTCCAAGTGTCATCATTTCCATGCCTCCCGTGAACATACTGTACAAAAAAGGCTACAGAAAGGGAAATGGATCTTTAACTTATTATCCCTCTGGTTTCACATCTTTCAGGAGCCATTAGATTTCCAACTTCTGAATATCCTCATCCTGATCTTCAACAATTGTTTTATACTCCTGGTCACTATTTATTATTTGTTCTATAGTGGTGCCTAGAGGGCACCACTGAGATTGGGCCCTCTTTGTACTAAGCACTGTACAAACACATAGTAAGACATGGTGGGAGATTTTCAAAGGCAGAAGAGTTTACATATAGTTAGAGGGTACAGCAATATTGGGAGAACAGGGATGCTTGCACCGTTGCTGTGTGTGTTCTCTTTGCGTTGTAGATACATAAAAGAATTCAGTCTTTAGAGTTGTCAGCTAGGCACCTTCCATAATAAATTATGGTAGTAGATACTGTATTATTAGCCATATTCTGTAACAAGAACCAATCACGGTCACTTTTCTGGGAACATGTTCTCCATGTTCTCCATTAGCCTCCATTTCTGTTGACTTATTTGGGAACTAAGTGCACCCTGCACCTTGAAAAAGGTGCTCAGCATTTGGAAATGGCAAACAAGTGCTAGTTTCTGATCCTGCAAGGTTTTAACGGGTGAAATCCTGGCCTTATAAAAGTAAATGACAAAACTCATCCCATGTGTGGAATTCCTATTGACTTCAGTAAGAATTGGCTGGTGATTGGACACTAGATGGGGAGGGTTCTGAGTTACTACAGTGAATTCTTTCCCAGGTGTCTGGCTGGAGGGTCTTGTCCACATGGTCAGGCTCTAATGCAGTGGTGGCCAACCTGCGGCCCACGGGCTGCAAGACAGTTTGTTTACATTGAGCATTCGCAGGCATGACTGCCCACAGCTCTCAGTGGCCGTGGATCACCATTCCCAGCCAATGGGAGCTGCAGAAAGCGCGCGGGCCACAGGGACATGTTGGCTGCCACTTCCCGCAGCTCCCATTGGCTGGGAATGATGAACTATGGCAGCTGTGCCTGCAGCCAATCAGTGTAAACAAACCATCTTGCGGTCTGCCAGCGGATTACCCTGATGGGCCGCCTGTGGCCCACGGGCCACAGGTTGCCCACCACTGCTTTAACGGGTTGCCATATTTGGGGTTGGGAAGGAATTTTCTCCTGGGTCACATTGGCAGAGACCCTGGAGGATTTTCACCTTCCTTTGCAGCAAGGGACATGGGTCACTTGCAGGTTTAAAATAGTGTAAACGGTAGATTCTCTATAACTTGAAGTCTTTAAATCATGATCTGAGGATTTCAGTCACTCAGCCGAGGGCTATGGGTCTATTAGAGGATTGTGTGGTTGAGGTTCTGTGGCCTTCAATGTGTAGGAGATCAGACTAGATGACCATGACGGTCCCTTCTGACCTTAGAGTCTATGAATTAGTAGATGGCTTGCAGGACTGGACTTCTACACTTTGCTATAATCAAATGACAGATCTTTTTTAACATCCATGGAGGAAGGAATCGAAAAAAACCAGAAATTCCATAGAGGAGCCTAAAGAACCTTTTTCTGTGAGTTAGCAAAAAGTGCATTGTGAATGTTTTTCACCTTGGTCATCAGTAGGAAAATGGTACATTTCTTACATTTACCATTTTTATATATTCACACTGTTATCATCATTAATATTGCAGTACCCAAAAGACCAGAGCCCCTCTGTGCTAGGTGCTGTTTAAACTTGTAAAAAGCGTCTCTGCCCCAAATACTTTACAATACAGAGTCCTGGTCATGTGGTCAGATATGTGTGGGCAGATCCTTCCACCTGTGCAGAGCCCCATTGAAGCCAACAGGGCTCTATATAAGTGCAAAGGTCCACTTGCATAAGCCCAAATGCAGACTATGGGCCTGATTTCCTATTGCACATTATTATTCCATCCAAATTAAGAATTTTCTTGCATTTCTTTTTGCCTTTTTCATTCATCACTTTAATTTTAATACTAATCATTACCTAAAGCATTCAGAAACCTTTACAATATAACATAAAAATAAGAAAAATGATACACTAAGCTATTTAAATTCACAGGACAGAGGATCATAACTATGTGATTCTGATTTTTCTTTCATGATGTTTTTCAGAATGTGCTATAAAAATAAAAACTTACCACTGTCTCCTGGCATGTGGTACCATGGTACTGGCTTTCTTTATTTTTCTTTTCTGGCCAGTTTCAAAGTCACTAATTTTGAAAAAAATCAAAGTCTTTTTATTTATCTTCCTCTAGATCACTTCGTCCAGAGTGACTGTCCAACATCAACAAAAAAAGACACAGCAAGTTAGCAAGTTCCTTTGTTTCCTCTTTGAAAAAGACAATATTATGCAGCTTTGCTACCTCTGATTGAAGGACAGGCATCAGCAAACCAACATTATTTTGGAGTAACTTTCTAAAGTCTAGGTCAAGTTTATATAAAATAATTTATGTTTAACAAAAGAATCTTATAGTAAAGGAAATAGAACTCTTGTATTATTCCTAAATATAGCTGAAAACAGAAATTAGTGGAGTGCCTAATTTTATCAGCACTAGTCTTTGAAAAAAACCCTGATTGTCATTTGATGGTTGACTAAATATGTCATTCTACTGAGAAGGTGGGGAAACTTTCAGTGTGCTTTCAGCATGAGGTACAGCCAGAGATGAGACACTGTTTTGAATTTATACTCATTACAATAACTAACAGTGGATTTTTTAAAAAGTAAGCTAGACATAATACCATGCCTACCAATAAAGACATGCTACAGCATAAAGGACATACTTTGTTGTGTACAGATATGATAATCTCGTACATACAAACATGAGGCCCCATCCTAAAAACCTTTATTCAGAGGAGTAGCCCTTACTCACATGAGTGTAGTCAGTGGACTATTATTGATTATTTGTAATGCAGTGATCTCTGGAGGCCCCAATCAGTAAGTGAGGGTGCATTGTGCTAAGCACTAAACACACCCATCCAAAAATCATGATCCCTCACCCAAAGAGCTAACAATCTAAGCAATTCCAAATTTGTTCTCATGGACTAGGCTACACATTTTGAATAATAAATATTATTAGTCTTAATCTTAGTATATGATAATCCCTTAGGCTTTGGGCATACATTACTTGTATTTCCCATTCACTGTCTGCCACCTTTATATTTCCCGGTAAAGATCATTGTCATCCCTGAGTTACATCATCCCCAATATTTCAGTTATACTAATAATCTAAAGGCTGATTATTATCTTGGACATCACTACTCACTCTGGATAGATACCATTTGTGAATTCATACTACTCATATTCCAAGCATGAGTTAATTTTATTTGCCATTAATGTGCTGTTTATTTGAGTCCCAGTGATTACCTAATTCCTGTGGATATTGCTGTCTGTCAGCACGGCTGAAAACTGATTACTATTCAAGAGCCTGTCATACTGAAGAATATTTTTGTAAAACCAAATGGGTTCACTTCAGACACACAAGACCTAGGAATTCAAATGGCCAACCTCTGTCTCCAAGATCCAAACCAACCACACAGCTGAGCTCAGATATGGAAAACCCTGCAAACCAAACAACCCACCCCGTACACACAGCAAGTCCAAAAATCTCCCAGACACAGAGCCAAGACAACCAGCTGAGAGTCACTATAACTAAACAAGACAGCAAGAAGGCAATCAGGATCTACCTAAGCCAGCAAGAAGTGAACAGCAATGTTTTCATTAAAACTACATATGGTTTAACATAGCAATGATCTCATCTGAATTATCTGCAGTGCAAAGTGCTACATACAGTTTTAAAGACTATCTGCTAAAGAAATAGACCTGTTGATGGAATGTGTGTCATGTACTGTACCTAACACCTACACAGAAATATCACCTTTTAAATGAGTGTAGCTGACAAAAGGATAATTTTGCAGACAGTGTATAACTCAGAAATAATTGGTGAGTAAACATGTCTTTGGGTGCCACACATCACAGACACATATCGGAGCCACCAGGCAGAACATCAACTCCACTTTGCAATCCATGGTTTGGTCTGATTATGGCACCAGGAGGTCACAGCAGAGATTAATTCCCTAATTGCTATCCCAGTCTGGAAAGCCAAGTTTCAACTTTATCTCCTGTATTCAGGTCCATGTAGTGATGTTGGTCACCAAAGGCCACAAAGTCTCACAGACAGATAAGAAGGCAGGGGTTCACCATAGCCTGTGGGGTCTGCATGCAGATGGGAGGAGGGCACATGTGTGTGTGTGTGTGTGTGTGCGTGTGCGCATGCGCATGCTCATGGAGGTGGAAGGATCAGGCAAGAAGTGGCAATCGAGTTAGATTAAGCACTGCTGGTTACTTTAAAGAGCCTCGAATGGTCCTGATTTGATGGTTAAAAAACAAAACTAATGTGATTAAATTGAGTAAAGTAAGTTTTAGGGTGAATGACAGAAGTAATTTCCAATCAGTAATGTTCATTAGATTGTGGAACATAATTTCCAAAGAGGAACGGTGAAAGATTGATCTGGTGCTGAGTCATTTAAAAATAGTTTGGACAAAACACTCAAAAACAGCAAAGAAACAATTTTGCACTGGCAGAATGATGGACTAAATGATCTAAATGGTCTCTCCCATCTTTAATTTCTATGATTCTAAACTTAATGAGAATGGGTATCAGAATCAAGAAAAGATCTATTACAGTTTCCTCATAAAACGTAAATCACCAAAACAAACAAAGCCTTTTTAAAATGAGATTCAGAAGTCTTCTGGTTTTAAGATCTTGCTTGTGGCTATGCAGATCAAAGAGGTCAGCATCTCTCTAACTTTCTCCTGGTGTGCTCAAAAGTTAGAATCCTTAGCTTCCTGCAGATCAGTCTCTGGAGATAGCATGTCAGTGTGAGATCTTTCTTCCAAGTATAATCATTTTCTAACAACTGCAGTGCATATCTTCTTTCAGTGGCCAAAATGTAAATCTCTGTGTAAATAACTATCATGCAAACAAATATGCTACTCTATGGGATGCCAGAAGGAGCCTGAGGTCTGAAGCCTTTTGCACTTGTGATTTTACAAGCTGGTTCATTATGCTGTTTGCAATTGCTGGATAATATTCTACTGAAAACTTGTGAAAAAGAAAGGTCCTCACTACTTCACTGGAATCCCAGAAAAGACTCAGATTATAAGGACAATTCCCATTGTTTCATGCAAGTACTAACATTAACTTCACATGAATAAAGGCAGAAATAAAGCCTTTAGAAACACTAACAGAGTTGTTCTCTGCTGATGGATTTTCTCATGTAGCTCAAACTTAAGCTGCATGGAATTAGCAAACAGCTAAACTAGGTTAAGTATTTATATACTTTCCAGTTACTATAGTATCTGGGCAACTCACAATCCTCAACACCTCTGGGAGGTAGGGTTGTGCTGTTAGCCTCATTTTGCAGATGAGGAACTGTGGCAGAGAAAGACCAAGAGTAAAAATGTCAAATGTGCCTAAGGAACATAAGTCTCATTTTCCAAAGAAATGTATGCACTCAGGAGCTTAAGTTTCATTGAAAGTCAGTGGGATTTAGGCTCATATGTGCTTTAGTCACTTTTGAAAATTTTACCCTAAGTGAATTACCCAAGATCACATAAGAAGCCTATGATAGAGCAGGGAATTAAATCTGAGTTTTCTACACGCCAGGCTAGGGTCTTAACCACTTGACTAAACCATCTTTCTTCTGAGGAAATGTGCCTATTATACATGATAATGATATTTTGTTACACAGCTTCAACAGAAATTTTAGTTTAGATACCATAACCGATATGTCTATATTGAGATTGTCCTCAGAATGAGTCATCTGGGAAGCTACCCTGCCTTAGAAAAGCAATGGGATACCACAGTATTAAGAGGTAAATATTTATACCTAATAATTTTGAGGGGAATGGCGAGAAGGGGTGATGAAAAATCACCCAGAGTATTTAGGGCTTTCTCTACTCCTAAAGACATCACTGTCAAACCATTCACTGACTTCCCTGATAGCAGGATTAGTGGATTTGGATTTTCTCATAGTGAGAAAAGGGTGAGTCTGTTTCCACTAAGGAGGATGAAAGGTGAGACTGAATGAAGCGGTGATGAGGACTAGCTGGAATGGGACAGGGATGTTAGCAGGGACGATGATTTAAAGGGTGCAAATAATAAGGGAGAGATAGAGGAACAATGTTCCTCTTGCCCCCTCAATGATCAGGATGGCTGAGCACAGAAAATGAGTAGTCACTTGTCCTAATGACAAAATATGTTAGAGATGTGCTTCATGTCTTCTTTCTTGTGCTCCTTTTAACTGAAATTTAATTACTGCACCATATCAAATACTGTATGATAAACAAACTAACATATATATCTGTTCATGTTTGATAGAAAGGAACACATGGATGCTACTTACATTCCTTTCTGGATAAGCAAAGTGGACAAGAAAACAATCCTGGGGCAGATTCTCAGTTGATGTAAATTGTCATACCATCATTGAAGTCAAAGGAGGTCTGACACCATACACCAGCTGAAGTTCTGCCCTCTGCTTCAAAACAATAGATGGCTACTAAGAACAGCCATGGCAACACTGCCAACTTAATGGCAGAAACATACAGGCCTCCAGCTTTAAACTGAGAGATGATAATCAGTTCATGACACTGCTTCATCTGAACAGACTATTTTAGTTTCCTCATTCAACATGAAATGTTTCCAAAGCTTGTAACTTGAGGATGTAAGTTCAATTCATGCAGAAAATGGTAAGGTACTGAGGTAAGTTCAGATACAAAGCCACTGTTATGTAATGATTATGATTTCAGAAAATGTAAAAAAAAAGAATAATTTTGGTAGAACAAGAAGGGAAATTAACTGAATTTTACATTTTGTACAGGAAAAGGTTTTAGTGAATACTACTCACAAATACAGCTGTATTCCTACAGCCTCTGGATTTTATATCTGTATATTTCATAGAGATTTTATATCTTCCTACTCATATCCTTTTCTTTCCAATCCTGCATATTAAGCCATAAACACCATTTTATTAGGAGGGAAAAAAAGTACAAGAAGGTTCTGTTAAGGAAACTTTTATGTGGTTGTTTACTCTCAGATCTCTGAAATGTAGCTTTTAAAGTGAAGCAGAAAAGAGGGTTGTTTGACATATCCAGAAGATTTATCATTCTTCAAATACATTTTAATGAATGTGAAAGGTCTTAAACTCTTTCTCTTTGACTGTACTGCTTGTTACTCCCTTTGAAAGTAGGTTAATTTCTGTGAGCAGGCAGAGTCTGCTGGGACTCTGAGCCTGCTGACACAATCACAAACATACCACCACTTGAGATATTCCACTGGGGGCGGGGGGCAAAGGAAAAGGAAAGGGGGTTCGATTTTATAAGGAAATCTGTTCCAATATCTAGATTTTCTTTCAGTTTTTATTTGCTTACAGCATGAGATCACAGGCCAATAGACCCAGAGGCCAATGCAAAGGCTCTTCATTCCACGGTTCACCTGATATAGTATTTGAAACTTCAAAAAGCTACACTCTGAACACATCAAAAGATTGGTTTTTCTGGGGTTTTTTTTATTATTATTTTTACAGTAAAGGTATATAATAGAGCTTTTGTGTTTTCTCCTAAGAGTTAATAAAGTGCATGCTGAACCTTTAACATAAACAAAATTACACCATTAGTTCAGCTGGGCAAATTGAGCAAATCCAGTGTTGTGACATTAAACAATCTCTTGTTCTCATCAAAGGGCAGGTGAACATCATGGCATTTCATAGAACGAAGAGCCTGAAAATGTCAGAGCAGTCTATGCTGTTGAAAAGGCATTGTGAAGAAATATCAGCAGAAAATCAATATGCTCTTAATACACATGTTCCTTCTGCCTGCCTGTAATGGGGTCATCACCCGCCTCTCGCGAGCGCCCCCTTTTCTCTTGGCAATACACCTGCAATCACAGTTCTTTTCCCAGGGAGTGGGAGGAGGAAGGAAGAGGAGAACTTCTCATGGATGGCCTCCTTTCTCTCGGCTAAGTGGGAGCCTGCTTTTCTATTTTGGTCTTACATCAGGGTGGTGCTTGCATCTCGCAAGCACCCTCCTGGCCACTGGTTCTCTAAGCTGGTCTCTGCCCAAGCTGCACACGCTGTTCCCGCTTCCGAGGTACACAGTTAAAATTCTTTCTTGGCCCTGGCATGGGGCCATAGCTCTAAGACTTCTTCCCCAAGGCACTGCCTTCTTCAGCCACTCAGCCGGGGCCCATCTCGATACCCTCAGTTGGTGTCCTTTTCAGCAGCCTGCCTGGGGCACAATCTGCAACTAGATCAGCAGGATTCATCTCAGTACTTTCGCCTGGTCTGGTCAGGTCCTGGGCACAGTCCTCTGCGCTCAGCCTGCCTGCACTGACCTTTTCATGGTCCTGCTACTACTCTGTCCAGCCAGCCAGGCACCTTGTCTCTGGCAGCCTCTGCTGGGCTCAGTTCTGTCTGGTGAGCTCTCTGCAGTGAGCTATCCACAGTCCCGCTGTTCATCTAGCCAGCCAGACACCTGATCCTCCCTCATCAAGCTCCACCCAGCAACTGAAGCTCTGCTGCTGGCCTTTTATCTGGCCCTTCTGGCCCTTTATTGGTTGCTCCTGCAGACCAACAGCCCCTCTTTTGGCCACTCTTCTGCCGCCACTCTAAACTGTTTAGAGGACTTCTTGCTGCTCTGTTCTGGGACAGGGTGATGAAGGGCCGCGAGGCTTCCAGCAGGGGGCCTCCAGACTTAGTCCACTCTGCCACACTGCCTTTGCTTTCAGATAAGCACATAAGAATGGCCATACAGTGTCACACCAATGATCCACCTAGCCAGTATCCTATCTTCTGACAGAATCCAGTGCCACATGTTTCAGAGGGAATGAACAGAACAGCCCAATTGATTGAGTGATCCAGTGTCAGCCAGCCCCAGCATCTGGCGGGCAAAGGTTTAGGAACTCCCAGAGCATAAGATTGTGTCCCTGACCATCTTGGCTAATAGCCATTGATGGACCCATCCTCCACGAACTTCTCTAATTCTTTTCTGAATCCATTTATACTATTGGCTTTTACCACATCTCCTTGGGTGACTCTGGTTCTTGTGTTATGTAAAGGGGTAAATAACACTTCCTTATTCATTTTCTCTACATCATTCATGATTTTATAAACCTTTCTCTTATCTCCCTTAGTCATCTCTTTTCTAAGATGAACAGTCATAGTCTTTTTAATCTCTCCTCATATGGAAGCTGTTACATACCCCTTGTCATTTTTGTTACCCTTCTCTGTACTTTTTCCAGTTCTAACTTACCTTTTTTGAGATGGAGTGGCCAGAATTGCACACAGTATTCAAGGTGGGCATAACAGGGATTTATATAGCGCCATTATATTTTCTGTCATTCTCTCTTTTCTAATGGTTCCTAACATTCCGTTAGCTTTTGTTACTGCTGCTGCACATTGAGCAGATTTTTTCAAAGAACTATCCCTGGTGACTCCAAGGGCCCTTAAGATACCCAGTAATTCCCAAATTCTGCAGGTACATTGAGGTCTGCTTTCCAACTTGTACATGCTTCTACTTGTAGAAGTCAAGCAGAGCATCCAGGAATGAAGGGGTGTATCTTATTGCATTGCCTCAGGTTCTCCTCTGGCACTTTAGTATCCAAACATGACATGACATGTCATCATGACATAACCGGTACATGGCTTGATTTAATAAATGTCGAGAGACTTCCCCTGAGAGACTGAAGAGCGGAAGTGCCCTAGCACAGCATCTGCCACTCTTCTGAGTCACTACAAGGGCTAGTGGTTGAAAATCTTTAAGATTGATGAAAGTCAGAGGTCATGTGGGCAGGTTGCCAGTGAAAAAGGACAATGAGAAATGTTAGAACTGGAGATAAAAGATGGCAGGAGCCCCTTGTTCTTAAATAGCTGGCTTTCTAGTTTATGAAAAAAGTTTGCGCTAAAACACCATAGGCCAGATTCTCATTTACTGCTCTGCCGATACAAAGAGCAATGCAGATGCAGACAGACCTGTCTGACTCAAAGATAAGAAAAGCCACGTGAAGAAGCTGCTTCTATAAAAAGTAGGAAAGGCAGTGAGTCACCAGCTGACTGATATTCACAAATATCTACCCTGTTTTCCAGACCTCTATTTTCCTCACACAAGATGACCCAAAGGACATGTTAAGAACAAGGATTTTTCCCCCGCTGATTAGATTTTGTTGTTCAGTCTTTACAATATGTTCTTACAGGAAGAAGTTATCTGTTCTTCACCTGATATAATATATGGTATTTTGGCATTTAAAATGGAGGGAGATGGTGCTCAGTGATAATATAAGTGGATTGCATATTAGCTCATGGGTCTCAGTCCCCAAACCAACTCTCCAATTGAAACTGTGTCTGTAATGAACATGGTAGACAGCTAAATGTGTTAAATTGTTGATTGATAAGAGGCTAATTAGCACCTTCACCACTGTATATGGGATTCCGACAGGGATGCCCACAATATGTCTCCATTTACATGTTCTGGTGTCCAAAACTGCATGCACACATTTATTACACACTTTCTAGGTGCCAACACTTTGCAGGTGCAGGTGCCTGTATTCAGATTTGAACTGTTCTAACACCTGAGAACATTCAAGCACACTACATGTGAGAACCAGGGATTTAAAAAGAAAAAGGAGAAAACTAGCAAAATAGGCCTGAGAGTCAAAAGTATCGAAGTGATTAAAATCCTTTGTCATGGTTGCTGCATAAGGAAATATTAATAGTGGCTCAGAAAGTAGATCAGAAGAAGGAAGCAGTGAGGTGAGAACCACTGGGTCCAGTGGAAAACCACAGCTCATAACTGGCATGTGGGACTCATTGGCACACAATATTATTGGAGCCAAGAGTTCCATAGGATTGAAAAAGAACTAAATATTTATATGGCTAACAGGAATATCCAACAACTTAATAGCAATTTTTTTAAAACAAACAATAATTTTGGAAAGGAGATACACCACTATGCATCTAAGCTCTGCCAGTTCAGAATTATTAACAAGGCAGGACTTTTTTGGGGGGAGAATCTAGGGTACACTACCACAACTCCAGGAAGAATTTTGTGACAAGCAAATCTTCATGAGGAAGTTGATTGTTCTGTGGCTAACCTTACAGAAATTCAGTTGTCCTGGCCCTACTGCCACAAACATCCCCTACTTTTCTCATGCTGTCACTAAACCACTTACCCAATGATACCACATCATCCAAATCTACTGCCTGCTGTTTGCAAATTCTTGATATGATAATTTCATAATATGTTGGAGGCAGATTATCCTCTGATTTTTTCCATTTAAAAACCCCCAGCACTTAATTTTTTTTTCACTACGACACAGTTATGAAAGCAAGAAAAATGAAACATGGTCTATAGCAGTGAAATAGTTAATCAGGAAGTAGTTCTATATGGAAGAAAAGGCCTCTTAAGTAACTGTAAACTCAAGGAAGACTTTTCTCTGAAGGATGAAATTAAGTTGTTTTAGACCATCACTTTGATTTTACCGATCTAACTAAGGAAGAGGTATTATTATTTTCATACTAGGGGTTGATCTACTGAAATTACACATTGCCGGTCTGTCACTCACAATGACAACACAGACGAGGGATCTTCTTTGATCTCTAGACAGTTGAAGTTGCAGACAGGAGTCCACAGGGAAGATAAAGTTAATACTCCAGACCCCAAACCTCAGAAAATTCATGGCAATGGGAAGAAGAGATTATATGGCATACTTTGTGGATCATCTGTGACTGCCATTGATTTGCTTGCTAATAGCTATTATGATAAGAATCTGGTAAAGCTTAGAAGTCAATTACCAGCTGCACTGCTACCATTACATCACAGTTTAACTTAATTTGCAGACATTATGAAAATGAATCAGTTACTTCTCCATATAGATTATATTGGACAGATTCTCAGCTGTTGTAAATTGACAAGTAAAGTAAAGTGTGAATTTCACCAAACTCCGTGGAGAATGGAGCTATAGTGATTTACACCACTTGAGGATTTGGCCCAATGCATGCCATTTGAGATTATATGTGAGACACATTGAATGGGGGAAGCCTATAAAATGACAAATAAACACTTTTCTCCAATTTTTGAACCATAAAAGGTAAATGGGATTGTTTAAACATGAGGCAGCAAATTTACCAAAAGGTTTTGGTAAGTCCATTTAAAACAATCCATCAATCTTACTCTTTGCTGATTCACAGCAGTGAAAGTCACTATGTGGTTGTCCCAATTTTCTGTTCTGTTAATATTTTCAAGCAAATATTTGTACCAGTAGGCTTCTGAAGTGTGAATGTAAGCGTTAGTGACAGCACATAAAACAAAACAATCAGTACACTGAACTCTTGATTTTTTTTTTGTTATCTTTGTTTGTGGGAGATTTTGAAACTATGGCTTAATTCTCAACTTAAATTTTATAACGTGTAAGAGACAATGGAAGAAATACACAAACTGATTGCTTGTTTCTATTTAGGAATGTATGATAGTATGTTTATTCCCTTACTCCAGGAATTTCTATTTACTTAAAAACACAATTGTTAATTATAGACTTGTACAAACATAGGTGAGGCAATAGATGTGGACACTGTGTCCTAAGTCATGTGCGTACTGGCCAGTTGAGCCTTTCTGACAAGGTCACACACCCATCCATGGACGTTTAGAGGGGCACATCTGGGACCTTGTCAGAGGAAAATAAATATCCCTAAACACATTATGTTAAACGATGTAAAGTTAGTGATGGGGAGAAGATAATAGAAGCAGCCAGAAGGTGAAGCTGTAAAGAGAAGCAGCTGTGTAGTAGGCAGGAAGGGGGAGGTTCAGGAATAGGAAGTGACAGTTTTAAATTATGCCACCTTCAGAGTGACAACCTGCCCCTCTGATAGCAATTTGTGAATTTATGGCCCTCTAACCTATTTCTCTACTAATCAAATCAAATCAAATCAAATCTGTGAACTCTTCGGAATTCCAAGTTTAGTTATTAAAGAAACTGCATTGAGCCAAAAACTACTGCTGAAAGGGCACCAAGGCTTTTGGAGGAAAGGACAAAGGAAAGGATGCTTATATTGCTCAGGAAAAACTTTCAATAAATGGAATAAAAGGATTAGAAAAAACAGTAATGAAAATATATTCAAAATATTAGAAGAAAGATGTTTACTGCTCTGCCCTTGGTATTTTGTCTTATAGTTTTAGTGATAGAACACATAGTATAAACCGGTCACATTGGTCAGCCCTTTTTAAATAAAGTATATGAAATTTTAAATGAATAAACCATCCTCTAATAGTTATAAGCCACACCAACAGTGCATCAGTGAGCTATTGGTGCACTTCTTGTGTGGAAGAAGACATGAGACCAAAACACTTCCAAGGTATGCATCAGTCAGTCACTTATTAATTCCACGGTTTGGCCCATTCCTACCTGGAGGGGGAGGAGGGGAATTTTCAAAGGCACAAATGAAGAGTTGGGCACCTAATTTTCAATGGGAGTGGAGCAGCTAACTGCCCTTTGAATGTCTCCGTTATAGTCAATTAGCCCCAAGCTCTCTTGCTCTTGCTGCCCCTCAACAGGCACTATCTTCTAGAACCTTCTCTCTGGGTATCTGTGATATTACTGGTGGGTATCAATCCCTTTAGCTGGAGTTTAAGCTTGTCCTGGCATAAAGAAATGTAACAAGCAGGTATTTATAGACAGCCCTGTTTTTTTGAAGGTGGTTAACACATTTTTATTGCTAGACCAACCAGTCAGTAGAATGTGTACTGTTGAAAGACACCCACCATTGGCAGGGGCATGGAGTAGACAACCCAGCATCTTTTCCACCTCAAATTTCTACGAAATAAAGAGCCCTTCAGACATATTGGAAAGCAACTGGAAGCAAAATATGTTTTTGTTTTTCTCTCAAAAGGGGCCAGTGTAGAAGTTACTAAGAGAATATTCACTTTTCTCCTATGTTTTATGTTGGGAGAGGGAGGGAGCGAAGGAGGCCTATTTACTGCTCTTGTCATACAGCCAATTAGAGACCTAAAAAAAAACACAACAGTTTGAGGTGGTGTCATAATGACACGATGAATCCCGGGGGTCAAACAATCAAAGGCCCTGCTCTACTGCTGTCCTGTTTTTTTTTTTAGAAGCCCAAAGTGGTGATCCAGGTGGGAGGCCTGGGGTTGGAACTTCCCCCTCTGAGGCCAGAGAGAACACACACAGGCCCACTGTGAAGTAAGGTGCATGATCTCTAAGAGAGGATACTGGCTACTTTCCTCTTAGAGTGCCTGCTGCCAGGTAATCCACAGAGTGGCCTTGGCAGCAGCCTCAAAAGGGTTGTTTTGTTGCATGTTGTTATGAGGAGCAGGGAACAGACTTAGGGAGCAGTGAGAAGAGGAAACAGAAAAAGCAGGAGTAAACAGTAAATGGTGCTCTAGATTATGGAGGACAGTGGGTTTTTATCACATGGGAAAAGGTATCTATTATTAAAGAAAATTGCCAGTCTTTTCTGTAATTATTAGCTTGGCATCTTAGAGCAACGGTACATAAAGTCATCATTTTTGTTCATGATCTTTAACAATATTATACAGCCCACTGCCAGAGCTGAGTGAGTTGTTAAAACTATTATGGGTGGGATTTTCAAAAGCATTTAGCATTGCTCCTGCTGAAGTCAGTGGGAGATTTCCCATTGACTTCAATGAGGGAAGACCCCATTGACTTCAGCACAAGCAGCATAAAGCCAGTTCTGAGTGCATCTGAAAATCCCACTCATTAGAAAATGGCAATTCATTGAAACTCTGGTGGTTTCATAAGTCCAGAATGGAATTTGGGGTGGGAGTGAGAATACCACCCACACACACCAGAATAGCCAATAGCCTAGTGGTTAGGACACTCAGGTGGGATCTGGTTTGGGGTGTTTCTCATTTGGAGTAGGGACTTGAACCCAGGTTTCTCACATGCCTCCTGAGTGTCCTAATCACCAGACAACTGACTATTCTGGGGTAGGAAGTGGGGTGTGTCTGTCTCTCACTCTGGGGTTGCAAGTGGGGAAGTATTTACCATTTAGAGCATCTAAGGAATGTATTTAGTGACCCCAGAAATTTTGATTAGGGTCTCAGGCCGGTGGTGTTCATTAATTTTCAGAGGAACCCCCCATGACATTTGAACCTGGCCCTTGTTCCTGCTGACAGCACCTGGCAGAAGGGTTACAACTGAATAAGTGACCAGAACTATACTTGAAGTACCACATAACTTCTCCTCACTAAAGCAACTGAACTCTCTGTGGTGTCAGAGGGCACCGTTGTATGATCATCTTTTGGCACTCACACACAAGGAGCCAAAATAAACCCCAGCTTCAGTGGAGTTACACTGAGGATGAGTTTGGCTCAACAGCTTTAGCCATAGGACAACATTGTCTGTTCAACATGGGTGGATCCCTTCTGTGTTAAGAAAAAGCTTCCACGGAATAGCTTGAGGCTTAACTGCAGGAGATAACGTAGTGCATGATTTGTTTTGGTTTATTCTGTCATACTAGGCAGCTCTGTAAAACTGTAGATTAATGCTCAGGCAATGGCTTTGATGTCGGAGTGTCCTGAATTAGTCACTAGGAAGATAAAAATCGCCATACTGGATCTGATCCAAGGTCTGTCTAGTCCAGTATCTGTTTCTGTCGGCAGCCAATACCAGATGCTTCAGAAGAAGGTGTGAGAACCTCACAATGGGCAGCTGTGGGATAATCTGCCCCTTCTCCCCACTCCCACACTAGGTTTCTTCCTGCTCTCTAATAGTTACAGGTTGGTTTACACTCTCAAGCTTTGTATCCCTTCCAAAATTTTTGTTAGCATTAATTGTGATAACTCTGGTTATTCTTGTTATCCCTATCAATGTCCAATCTCTTTTTGAACCTTGATAAATTCTTGGCTACAACACTTTCCTGTGGCAACGAGTTCCATGAGCTAATTGCATATTGTGTGAAAAAGTATTTCCTTTTCTCAGTTTTGAATTTTCCACCTTTTAATTTAACTAACTGTCCCCTTGTCTTTGTGTTCTTCTGGTTCATCTGAAGAGGAAGGCTCCTCCACTGCCCAACATGAATGGGCTCCCTATCTTCAAAATTCTCGGAATAAAAAGGTTGCTTGTTCACTTTTATTTATTTAGGAGTGTGAACGTTCAGGCCCCTTGGGCCAGGGTAGCAGGGCCTAATGGCCGAAGTCTATAGAGCTGCCCAGGTTACAGGGCAGCGTGTCTTAGAGGCCAGGGTCTATAATCACCCCCGGGTAGCGGGGTGATGTGGCCTAGCTGCCAGAGTCTATAGTCGCCCCCGGGTAGTGGAGCAATGTGGTCTAGTGGCCAGAGTCTATAGTCGCCCCCAGATAGTGGGGCAATGTGGCCTTGCAGCCCAAGTCTATAGTTGCCCCTGGGTTCTAGGGCAGTGCGGTCTAGTAGCCAGAGCCTATAGTTGCCTCTGGGTTCTGGGGCAGTGTGGCCTAGTAGCCAGAGTCTGTGATCGCCCCTGGGTAGCAGGACAATGAGGCCTGATGGCTGAAGTCCATAGAGCAGGGCAGTGAGGCTCAACGGCCGGAGTCTATAGAGGGGGAGTCACCCACCTAGGGGTGTGGCGGCATACGCAGGGGGGCCCAGACTCCAACCGACTAAACCAGGCCCCAACCCAGGGCCCTAACAGTGGCACTGCACCTCATGACTGACTCAGCAGGGGGGTCCAACCGAAAAACGCTGACTCTCCCCGGGTGGGAGGTACCACTCCACCACCCTCCCTGGGTTACTTCCTACCGGGTTCGGCGAGGGCGTCTTCCAGGCATTTCCAGCTCCCCCACAAGCTGTTGGGTCAGACATCCCCTCTGGCTGCTCCCATGCCTGAGCTTCAGGCAGGCTAGAGTAAGCCTCAGACTCCGGCACCTTCAGGGGCTGTGGCTGGTCTTCCGCAGGAGCTCCCCAGGCACATCCTTCTCCTACGGCTGCCAGCCCAGAATGAGCTGAGCTCCCTCCTTTTATACAGCCACAGCATTTGGAGTATGCCCAGTACTGGGGGGGGCGGGACTTCCGCTGCCGGCCTATTCCTGCCTGGGCTAGTGCGAGGCTGGCCTGCCCCGTCACAAGGGGCTTTGACCATGCTTTGGTATTTTTAATTGGCTTGTCCAGCAGTGGGAACGTATTCTCAAACTCCACAGCAGGGAGGACAACCACCTACCAGGACTATGAGACTGACAGTCAGTAACACTGTATAACCGTCTGCTCTCAAGCCTTGAGAGTCTGTCCCCCAAATTTCCCCTTTCACTACACTTCCACACATTTCGCCAGAGTTCTCAGATATACGCAGCTAAAACATGAAGGCAAGAGTGCTGCTTGGGAATGAATCATCCAGAATCCAGCTGAAAATACCATGCATGGAATTTATGGAAGTCGACCACAGTAGCACACAGCCAGAAGGAGGACAGTGATGACTAAGTCCTTAGACGCTATCCCTGGCAGCTCACTGGAATGGTGTTTACTTTGAAAGAAGCTTTTTTGGTTGCATTCCTAACTAATAACACTATTAATACCATATACCTATTTAGTGTCGTTCATCCAGAAGAATCCCAAAATGCTTTTCAATTTGTTTATAGTATATAAGGATCACTCATTCATCAACAAAATACAATGGAATTAAGTGTGGCAGTTTCTCTTTCCAGCAGCATATGAAACAGTTTTTAGGAAGGGAAGGGATGAATGACTTCCATTTGGCACCAAAGAGTGAATCATTTTAGGTAGGAAAAGTGCAATTACCCAGTTTCGGGATATGGCCAGGGCAATGGTAAGTTGCTGTATGCAGACAACTAATGGCAAACTAGGACTGGGAAGAAAATAATTGTTAGCTACAATACAGGTTCAATTTATCATTTTCAAAATAGGCCAGTGACCCATTTGGTGCATTAGGAGATCAAGGAGACTGCAAAGGAAACACCACAAATGCTAACTTAAATTCAGGACTTAAAACTGGCTCTCCCTTGGGTTCCTTAGAAAATCTTCTGAATAGTAACCAATCTCTTTGCAAATAAAAGCCCTCCTTTACTCCTAAGCAACCATGAATACAGCTCTAAGGTGTAATGAGGAGACAAAAAATGAAATGCTGTCTGAAATTAAGAAAAGCAAACAACCCAAAATGACAAATGACGTTCCATGCAAAAATCATACAATGAGGAGCTCCACAAAATAACAGGGAAATGTGACTGTGTGTGAAGGGAAACTAGCATATTGTATCTTCATGCTATGACAATATCGAAGTCTTAAACTTAAAGTTCTGAGCCTATGTGTTTTAGTCTCTGTCTAGAAGGTGTGTCTGGAGAAACGCAGTGCAGCTTTAAAACTGGCAAAACCACTATACCACACCACAACTTCAATTGCTTAAATGCTCCTTATCATATTAACATGAGTTTTAAACTATGCAGATCAAATGTGGACCTGCAAATACCTTAATACCACTCCACACAATCATGTGTTCTGCACGTGATCCATGTCACAGGAAAAGACATTTTAAAAATTGATAAAGAAAAGGACTGAAACTTTTCCATACCATTTTACCTGTAAGGTTAAGCTCCCTATGCACAAAGAGTTCATCTGTAAAGAACTTAAAAGTAGAGGGAGAACTATTAAAACAAATCTAAAAATGACCTGAAATAACTTTGTATATATATTAGCACAAGTATTGTCCTTACTAAATGCACCTGGGGCAAAGACTCTGGTTCCTGTCAAAGTTCTTGAAAGTCAATTAGACTGAAAACTTTTTTGTACTTCCAAAATATTTTTCAAATACCTAGAGTATAGTGAAAATGTCATCTAAACAAAAGGAAAAATGTTATCCTTTGCAAAGCCCATAAAGGCAAGTAAGCAGCTCATGTGGCAGTCTGACCATCAAAAGACCCAATTTAAATATTTCTGGCATCAAGGAAGTTCAATTCATAATCTGAAATCTGTTAACGGCATCAGTTCTTTTCCTAGTCAGTACAGCACAGGTGAAGAAGCTAACCCAGAATATGTTCCTGGAATATCTTGGAATGCAAATAAGAGGAATGAACACGTGGCCATGGTGTTATTCACAGCAACACAGGTACACTACCAGCAAGAGCAGTGAGGCTATTTACGAATGAACCTAAGTGTGTAGATACTTTAGGCCTTTTGTAATAAGAACAGAGTGAGGCAGAACTATAAAGGTAAATCAATCCAAGACTATTCATTAGTAGAATGGTATTTTGATCTATAGGATATAACTGTCAAGAAAAATTTTGTAATGTTTTGCGAAATAGGTTCTGGCTGGGTAGGGGGAAAATCCTGAAGATTTTTATCTTAGCTTGCCAACAAGCTAGGATTACCATTACAACCTCTCCAGTTTTCAGTGGGGCAGGGTGCATTTTAAAATGATGTGATTAAATAACGATACTGTCTCATGTTAAAGAGAAGCAAAAAGCAATAAAAAGCAAAGTGTTAAACTAAAGGTGGAGGTGTAGAAGGAGGAGTTGAATTAAAGATGGCTGAATAACAGAAGTCCTCCATGCTCATGGTAAGTAATATTGCATGGTGTCAGAAATAAAGTGACCATAATTTTAATTTAAAATATGCACAAGAGTTACACAGTGCCAAAATACACATGCAGATGAAAATACCATAATTTCCCAACAAGATGTAAAGTCCACCAAGAGGAAAAACTAAAAACCCAGAAACTTTGTGCATAGGGATGAGTTATTGTGTCAGTGAAAGGCAAGTGTGTTTTATCTTCAAGCATTTTTGCAACCTCTTTTCTCACCAAGAAAAAAAAAAGCAAACATCACTCTGGGATGTGGGATGTACTAGCAGGAATGTTGTAAGCAAGACATGAGAAGTAATTCTTCTGCTCTACTCCACACAGATTAGGCCTCAACTGGAGTATTGTGTCCAGTTCTGAGTGCCACATTTCAGGAAAGATGTGGACAAATTGGAGAAAGTCCAGAGAAGAGCAACAAAATGAAAGGTCTAGAAAACATGATTTATGAAGGAAGATCTAAAAAAACTTGGGTTGGTTTAGTCTGGAGAAGAGAAGACTGAGAGGGGGCATGATAATAGTTTTCAAATACATAAATGGTTGTTTTAAGGAGAGGGAGAAAAATTGTTCTCTTTAAGCTCTAAGGATAGGATAAAAAGCAATGGGCTTAAATTGCAGCAAGGATGGTTTAGGTTGGACATTAGGAAAAACTTCCTAACTGTCAGGGTGGTTAAGCACGGGAATAAATTGCCTAGGGAGGTGTGGAATCTCCATCATGGGAGGTTTCTAAGAGCAGGTTAGACAAACACTTGTCAAGGATGGTCTAGATAATACTTGGTCCTGCCATGAATACATGGGACTGGACTAGATGACCTCTTGAGGTCCCATGCAGTGCTATGATTCTATAAGAACCAGAGATCCCACTAGAGCCACTCTGGCAGCAGAGAGGGTCTACAGAGTTTAAGCAGTCAGAAGATGATTCTCCTGTGAGAAGGAATCATTGGCTGGTGTAGAGCTAGACTCCTTGCAATGTAGAGGCATGGCAGAGGTATGGCAGCACCCAAAATTGCAACCCAGTTTGGTCTCTTTGGGCCAGGCATTGTCCTAAGAGATTTATTATTTATACAGTAGGTTAGGTGTGCTTGGAGGGTAACAGACAAGTGAAAAAAGATAACTACTAGACCATAACTGGAGAGGGAGTGGATAGATGAAGATTTCAACAAATTCCTTGGGTTTTATCAAGAGATATCTACTGGTAGAATTATTGCCCCTGCCTAGCACAGTCAGGCTTGTTCTTAAAAAATAATCTGGAGATTTGCTAGACTATAAAGTAACCACACCTACCCTTGTACCTTGCATTTCAGAAAGTATGTCTGAAGAGGGAGGAACTAAGAATTAGTGGATTCCATCTCTCAACAAAATGGACAGCTCCCTTCCTTCCCCCTTATGTCAGATATATATACATGTCTGTGCTAGTGATATAGTCAGATAATAATTGTGTTTCTTAGAGTAAACTGGGAACACTCTCCAAAACCTTGAAAGGAAAATCTAAGACACATTTAGGAACCTGTTTTTGTTTTATTGTCTTTAAAGTAAAATTACACTAGAACAGTTTTTCAAGAAACTATCATTGAAACATTCTCCTAATTTTCTTCTATGCTTAAAAACTAACAGCATTATGTATTGATATTTAAAGAGACATTGTGGCTTTTTCTAGGTTTGGAGAAGAAAATGCATTTTACTTTAAAACAACAACAAACTTTTTCTAAATTACCTCAGCATTCTGGGCGTGATAAGATGTCAAAAGGGCAGAGGATTGTTGTACAAAAAACAAAATCAAAACAAAACAGTTTTTTTTACTGATGTAGATTAAATATAATGAATGTTAATGAACTAATAAAATGCCTAATTTAAAAATATATAAAAAACTGGATTTTGAACTCTTATCAGATGCTTCTTTTCCTTCCAGAAATTAGATCCCACTAAGATGTCTTTGCTAAAGAAGTCTTAGCCATACCCAGAGCTGCACACTAATCTTAATCTAGCTACATATTTATATATATCAAGACAAAATTACTATGTAAAAATGAAGGTAAGGTTAAGAGGTACATATCACTAATATAACTTAAGGGTAAAACATTACAAGGTTGTTTGAATTATCCAAAACACAATCTTTACAAACCCAGGAAATTCAGGATTAAAGTTACATTTAAAAGAAATCCAACACATTAAGGTAAGAAATGCACAGTTAAGGTAACCAAACAACCTTAACTCTGCCCTTTAGTATTGCTATGCCAGAACCATACAATTATGAATAAAGCACTTTCGTATTTGTGGTCCCATCTTAGAGTAAACTGATTGTTAAAGACACGTTCTATTTCCCCTCCTCCTGGTGTCACTGCTTTCCTATAAGCATTCACTATCCTCTTGTATAGCAGTGAAAACATAACCAAGATGAATCGCCATCGGCCTTTATTCCTTATATCCAATTGTCAAATGAAATTAGTTTACAAAGTCATTAACTAACAAAATTGTAATAAACTTTTACTAGAAAAGAACCTCTCTGAAATGTAATGACGGTCAAATAATTCTGGGAGGTTGGTAACAGAAGCTCTGTTGTTTCAGGAAAAAAACAATTTCTTATTTTTAGCCAATCTATTTTTAACTTTCTAAAATTAGTGTTAAAATAACAAAGTAGTAAACCAAGGTCCTAGACTACTTCATTACCTTAGTTATTAGCCTGACAGACTAAGTGACTTGCCATTAAACATCAATGACAGAAGAGTTGAAGGGTTTAAAGGTCAATAAATACTCTGATAGGAATCCCTCAAAGTAGCTTTTCACCTAGGAACTTCTGGAGCTTAAACATTGACAAGCTAATAGCTCCTTTTCCCTAATTAAGCAAACCCGTCTTCAGTAGCTGTTTGTCATGCCTGCACATTTTCAAGGTCTTAAAGATCTACCCATAAAATAAATTAGTAAAACGGCAGAAATAAAGGCAATCCCAACTAGTCGACAACATTAATCAAATATCTGTTCAAAGTTATTCTACTCACAAACTGTGAATGTGATAACACAGACGGGCCAGATCCTGGCTCATAGTTACACAGGAGAACAGGGTGCTGAAGACTGTTAGTCCCATGTACAAATCTCCACACAGGGTGGATCAATCTTGAGGATAGTTGGGCTAGTATGAAAGGGAACAGAGAGGAGCCTGGCCTTTGGATCTATAAACTGGGAGCACACCCCTGCCTGGTTCTTAGTGCCACCTCTCTGTCAATGCTGGTTCCCCCATAGAGGTGCCTCAAAGAGAGGGATGAGGACCAGGAGCTGAAGTCCGATTTTGGACAAAAAAAGTTTACTTATTGGGGAGATTGAATGGTTGCAAAGGGCAGTGGGATCTTTTTTTCTTGATTGTCAGACCAGACTTCTTACTTGTGACTCTGTGTGTGTGGTCACTGTCCTCATTCTTTATGTTCTCCTCTAGAACCTCCCACTCTAAGAAAATTGCTCAGGGTAACTCTCACCCTGTTGATCTTTAAACTGTAGCAACACAGGAGTCGGGCTCACTATGGGTGAACACAGAACTATCAATTCAATGTAAATAGAGGCTACACTATGGAGCCATTCCAGATTACGGAGTAGATAAAATCCATTTTAAGCTGTGGAATTCCATAGGCCCAGGATGGAAGCTGCACATGCGGATCTCCCTTGTCTCTGGGGCTATCTAAGCAATAATGAGAGATTTAACTTTTATTGACATTCTCTGGGGAAACTGTTGTAACCTTTTTGTGACCTGCCTTGAAATGCTGGGAACAAATGAAATACTCTCACTTTAAGAACTCAGTTCCTCCCTTAGGTTCTCATAAGACATTTGCCCACAGAATAATCTGTGTATCTAAGGGACTCACATCTGCTTCAGTGCAAAACTGTTACTCTGCCTGGATACTGCAGTTCTCCAAAGAGTGCTCTAGAGAGGTTACTACCGAATGCACTCGTGCTCATAGCCCCCCAAAGATTACATGCTTCGTCCCAAATAAGGAAGATTTAGCCTTTCAGACAGGTGTCTGTAGAGTATATTCCATCTGAATAGGTGACCAGATTACTCAGGGACCCAGCTGGCTCCACTGAAACTGGTTTCATTAAAATCCTGAGACCTGAGGTAACCCCAGATTGTTCACACCTGTCACCCTATTCCCAATGTACTGCTTCACACAGTATTGCTTCCCATGGCTGCCTCTCAACTACTCCCCTGGCCATTGTGTGCCAGCTGTCTCTCAACTACCCAGAAGGGAAACTGAAAGCATATCTACACCTGGTGACAGGGGAGATGCACAAACTCCCACGTTTCAGTGGGAAGAGGATTTTACGCCCTTTCTCCAGGACCCGGTAGGAGGCAGTAAGGACATGGCAAAAGAGGTAAAGGAGACTCGGGAAGGGAGAGCACAGAGAAAATAAGAGTGTTGACAATGCAGGATGAGGAGTGGGACAGAAAATACATTCAAGGAGGGCAAGGAATAAGCTCGGACTTGCAGTCTGAGAATACATAGAACAAAAGGGAGCGGAGCCTGTTAGAGGCAAAATAAAATAATACACCCATAGGTGAGGGCAGAGAAAATATGGAGGCACAGAGGCAGAAATGCACTCATCTAAATTTGGCCCAGTATAGATAATATATTTTTTTAGACTCTCCCCTGCCCCACTCCTGCATTTGACTGTATTTCTTTCTATATCTTCTGAATCTTTCTGTATTTAGCATTCATCCTCTCTGCTCCATTTTCACCACATGGGCAGGTTGTAGCTGGGATAGGAGAGTTCTAGACAGGAGTGTTGTCCATCAGGGCAGTTGGAGACTGCCTAAAGGAAATGGATTGTTACTGGGGGTTTGACAGTGTGTCTATCAAAGTTTGTTGGGTAAAATGCACCCCGTAGTCAATATATGTGCATTGACCTCTGACTGGCTGAAATATTCATCAGTCAGAACTACAGGTGGGTAAATTAGAATCTGTCTGGTGACCTGTGGTTTTACATATCTTTCAACTAAATGCGATATCTAAATGCAAAACCTAGCACTCTGGTACTACATGGATTTTTGACACTTCTGGAGACTATACACACACAAATACAACCTGCAAGGTATCAAGCAAATTTCAGTATATGAAATATTTGAGTCTTCTACCATTTACACAGGTGAGAATCAGGAGTAAACACAATTGTAAAGCGGAGTTACATTGGTGTAGAACAGCCTGAAATGGGAGGAGAATCAGGACCACAGTCTTCAGATTTGGCTTGACTCAATCAGGAATTACCCCAGAATAAATGCGGTACAAACCAGAACAGAATCGTGCCCCACTTCAGGTGCGCAAATGAAGTGGTAATTGCTCATGGAAGATGTGAGACATACTGGAGAAAGACACAGCTACATATGTATCAAGTAAATATAATATTTGATCTAAGATTGGTTTATTTCTCACACAAAGAGAAGTTTAGTTTCCAGGCTAATCTGTTATGTCTGGTAAAATATTGGTTAATAATCCTACTCTGGATTGACCAGCAGGCTAATGTCCTTGGACTGGGATTCACCAGTTAGACAGGTGCCTAACTACCACTGTAGGTGCCTAAATCCAACATTTAGCCACCATTTACATACACAACCCCCCTGCTCAGCAGACACCTAACCCTGTAAGTAGCTATATATCTACTGATAAAGTCCCTGAGGCATCTACATTCCTGCTGGTGCTGGGCACCTGCACAGCTGCCTAAATCCTGACACTGCCCACCAGCTCAGTACCTCACCCGCATTGTATCTTTCCTTTGGGGCCTGTGTGGGTAACTGTGTTTTGAGCCCATCTAAACCCACCATCGGAAGAGATGGTTTGCTCCCCACCCTGCCTTATAATCTTTATACTGGTGGTTAGAACAGCCACCCAACATGTGGGAGGCCCAAGTTCAAATCCCACCCACCCCACCGCTCTGATGTGGAACAAAGGGCTGAGCTACCCTTGCACCTTATAGCGCAATAAAGCCACCAAGAGCACTCTACCTTACTACCTGTCCACACTGGCAAGACATGTAGAGCACTCTGACTCCGCGGCTGTCGCACTCCTGGTACTCCACCTCCCCACGAGGAATAACGTTTGCTGCACTCTCGCTGGAGCACCGCAGCACTACTGTGGACACCTAATGCGTTCTGACTGGCCTCTGGAAGTGTCCCACAATGCCTGTTCTACCCACTCTGGTCATCACTCTTGAACTCTGCTGCCCTATCCTCAGGTGACCAACTATCAGACCCGCCCTGCGTTAACGTCAATGAAACGCTCACAGTTATCAACAAGTACCTGGAGAACCCTGGAGAAATACTCCCTTCGGTTAACATACTCAGAGGCTAGGTGGTCTCATGCCGGAATAGGAGTATGCATCCCATCTATCGCCCCTTGGCAGTTAGGGAAACCCATTTTGTTCAAAGCCAGACACAATGTCATGTATGTTACCTGGAGTCACAGTTCTTCTAAGCAGGATGCGATTAATGACCCTGCAAACCTGCATCAACACAATTCCAGCGGTTGACTTTCCCACTCCAAACTGGTTAGTGACTGATCGGCAGCTATCTGGAGTTGCCAGCTTCCAGACTGCAATAGCCACTCGCTTCTCCACTGACAGGGCAGCTCACAAGCTCATGTCCTTGCACTGCAGGGCGGGAGCGAGTTCAGCACACAGTCCCCTGAAAGTGGCTTTTCTCATCTGAAAGTTCTGCAGCCACTGCTCGTCATCCCAGACTTGTATGATGATGTGATCCCACCACTCAGTGCTTGTTTCCCGAGCCCAAAAGCAGCATTCCTTGGTGGAGAACATGTCCTTGAATGAGACAAGCAATTTTGAGTCGTATGTATTACGCGACTCGATATCATTGTCGGATTCCTCAGTGTCACTTTGGATCTTAAAGAGTAACTTGACTGCTAGACATGCTGGCGAGACTCATCAGCATGTTCCTCAGCAGTTCGGGCTCCATTCCTGCAGACTGAAAGGGAAGACAGAGTGTGCCATACAGAAACTGTTGAAAGATGGTGCCAAATGTGGACGGAAACACAGGGATTGCTGGGATGCGAAGTGATGCATCAAGGGGTGTTGGGACAGAATCCAGAATGCCCTGCACCCCACGCCCCCTTCTCACAAGCCACAGTGCCAGAATAGGAAGAGGTGCTCTGTGGGATAGCTACCCATAATGCACCACTCCCAATGCCATTTCAAGTGCTGCGAAAGTGGCCACGCCAGTACGCTTGCAGCTGTCATTGTGGACAGACTGGAGCGCTTTCCCTGGTGCTCTCTCCGAAGGCTGGTTTAACCCAAAGCGCTCTACATCTGCAAGTGTAGCCAAGCCCAAAGATCTGAAATTGGGTCCCTCATGAGAGGCCCTAACCACTGAGCTATTGGCTATTCTGGAGCAGGCCTCTCTCAATCACTCCTCTTGGAGCTGTTTCACTTTCTATTAAATAATTCAGTATTAAATGGAGTTGGGGATGGGAACCTGGGTCTCCCACCTCTCAGGTGAGTGGACATCCTGGGCGCGTGCTTTAATCACTGGGCTAAAGATTATAAGGGGAGCAGCAGCACCGCCACCTCCTTGACTTTTTCTGGAAAAAGCGCTGATCTGGCTTAGGCACTCAACTCCAGGAGAGGGTGCATGGCTGTGGATCCCTCCAGCTTGAAGTTATGTACCTAACTCCCCTGGAGGATGGGGTCGGAGGTTACATCCCTTTCCTCAACATTTCCTAATGACTACTGAAGGCAGTTCCCTACTCAGCATGCTGGCTGCTGTGAATCTCTGTTTTCAGTGCTGACTTCTCCCCAGACAATGTATAGGGAACCTAGGCACCTAATTCTAGGTCGTGAATTCCACTAGGCTGCAGGGCATCTAAGCCCTGGTCTACACTAGGGGGGCAGGGTCAACCTGAGATACACAACTTCAGCTACAAGAATAGTGTAGCTGAAGTCGACGTATCTTAGGTCAACTTACCTCGCGTCCTCCTGGCGCGGAGTCGACTGCTGCTGCTCCCCCGTCGACTCTGCTTCCGCCTCTCATCTTGGTGGATTACAGGAGTCGAAGGCAGAGTGATTGGGGATCAATTTATCGTGCCTACACTAGACACAATAAATCGATCCCCAATAGATCGATCACTACCTGCCAATATGGCGGGTAGTGAAGACATACCCTTAGAGTGAGGTGTTGCAGCCTAACTCCCCATTGTGAATCCCACCACTGCCAAATAAACATACATTACTAGCAATCTATATTTGGTCATAGGCAGTAGCCTGGTTGTATAGACACACTGTAGACACATTGATCTACCAAAGCCGAAAGAACACTTTGGAGCCTGACAGTTCTTGCCACTGTGAGTAGAGCTATGGGATTGGCCACTGCAGTGAACATTATGTCCAGTTGTGTTTGCAACTATTTTTGACACTAGTCATTTGTTTTGCACAAAGATCAGAACCAGGCTTTGATTTTATTCCTCTCCTCAACTCCCGCCTCCCGACTATTTCATGATGTGTAGGGATTTACTCTAGCTGTGTGAGTCCCTTAAGTGCATCCCTATAACTTCCATGCAACAGCAAGAGCAATTATTCTATCTAAACTTGCAACTCCCTCCATTCGCACCCACTTAATTCATATACACCCCCAAAGAAACAATCCCAGCCACTTTTGGTCTGAGATCTCTTACGCCCAGCTTCGGCCCCAGACCCTTTTTTCTGGGTAAGTGATAAACTGCAAAAACCTGAGGTGTAAATGGAAATGCTGATAGTCCTTTAGCTCCAGTGGATTCACTGGTGACTTTTAACTGATCATTTCATCCATGCATGGGCTGCATTCTAAGGCACTATCTGTGCCACAGAAAATAAAAGAGATCTGGAGCTGGCATTGGCTTAATTTCCCAGGAGACCCAAATGAGGGAGATTTGGGGTGTTGTTATAGTGACACTAGCACAAATGGAGAAAGCCAGTAACCTGGAGAAAATTAGGTAGCGTTCTCCTGCTGTAAATTTATGTTGCAAAATGATCAACAGAAAACATTCATAGCTAATTGATACAGCTACGATCTATTTTATACAGAGAAAAAATCATTTCCTGTCATAGCTCCTTAACAGTAAGCAGAATACATTTGCCAGGCTTCAGATCTAAAAAACAGAAGTGACAGAACTTTTAGAAATGTGAATGGATTTAAAAAGAAGCAGACCAAAGCAAGAAAATGTTGTACAGAATATTTTTCTCTGTAGCTATTTTTGTTGGGGGCGGGCGAGGTAGTGGTTGGCGTTTTTTAACAACCAAATCTGTGTTGTTGTGACAGCATCCGAGAATGTCAAGTGTAGGCACTACTGTATTGTACAAAGCAGTAGATAGAGTATGTTTCAATAGTTTGAATTCAAGCCTTAGGGAGTTCTGCTTTTGGGTTAACTGAAAGTAAGGTAACGAGACTGTATCTTTTTCCTTCCTAAATTCTATGAAACTTTTCAAGTAAGATGTCACCTCATATTCTCAAGTCTAGATGTAAAAATCTTATAGTACTTAATTGTCTATAATTAAACAAAAACTCAGTCCCAACTCCTTAAGAGCCTTTGCAAAGTAGAATATGCAGCTGTACTAATAGAGACTAATTTTATTTGACTACCAATGGGGTAATTAGGGCTTGTTTGTTTTGATGTTCAATTTATTCAGAGACATCAGGACTTTCACTATTTCTGCCTTTATATCCTCTCCTTGGTTTTATTTCTTTAAGCACATGAAACACAGAATTAAGCATTTCTTGAAACACAGAATTAAAGGTTAGTTCTGCTCTCAACTGCTGTAGTTGTGCCATAAATCAGATCTTGATGCTTTTTGTTTTTAAGGGAAATAAAGTATTTGTCAACTAGTTTAACACAAAAGGTTTCTATATAAAATCTGACTGCAATATCGGGGGAAAGTCTGCTTATGGAGGAAGTAAAGTTACATAATCTCATTGACAATTATGTGTTTCATTTAAGGCATGTTCTCATCATCACTCATTATTAAATAGAAAGATACTTGACAAGGAACTCCTTTAGGAAAACACGTGTCGTATTTAAAGATATAGAGCACGCATGTTATGCAGATAATGTAAAGAGCCCAGAAACCCTTCCAACAATTCAGTGGTTTAATTAACTCTGGAGTAACTCCAGTAAGCCAATGGCAGACATATAATTTACATTAAGAATAGCCTACATCATTAAGGAGGGGATGAAAATTTGCCTTAATGTCTCTGGGCCAGGATTTCACCCCAGAAATTTAAGGATGTCTTATTGGCTGTATATGCACAATTTAAAATGTAACACATATCCTCAGTAGAGGACTAGTGTGGAGTTTAAAACACATTTCAATTGTGATTAAATTAAGCTAAGGAAAATTTAGGTAAAGCCAGATCATTGAAATTATTTAAAAGTAATAGATCAAGTTAATTTCTGGTGTAGTTCCATGAATTCAAGGGAGTTACCCTAGGGATGACTTTGACCCAGTTTATTTTTGCAGGTATCGTTATATGCTGTGGGCTACTAATTGTGGATAATATAAATTGTACTAAGTGGTCATATAACAGCCATCAATTTTCAACTCAGAACAGACAAGGCTTCCTTGAAGTGGGTGTAGCTGTAGAACATGATTGTCAGAAACTGGAGCTGGATTTTCCTGTTGGACTAGCTGGGCAGACTGGTTTTTATTTGCTGGCTCCAGCCAGATTAAAACTTCCCCATAGAAAAAGCCTTCTCAAAAGACTTGCCCTTGTGAAGGATAACCCACCTGAAAGGAGAAGGCCCAGTGTGACTTTCCCCTGTGCTTTGCTTACACACACCAACGAATTAGTAATGGCCATTTACTGTGTTGGACTAAAAGAAAGTTAATTAGGACAGCTACATTGTAAATTGTAATAGATGCCAATAAAAGTGGTTGGTGTAAAGCACAAGGAGTCCCGCATGAAAGTGAGGCAATTAAGATAAAACCAAAACACTGTGTATAAAGTGGGATTTTTAAGCACTCTGGGTTAAATTTCTCTCTGGTATAACTCCATTGGAGTCAGTGAAGTGAATTGGGCTCTTTGGCATGAAAAATGAATGCTGCTCTATTTTACATAAAGTATGAGCTGTCTGCATATTAGCAAGACTGGTTTCCTCCTGGCACAAGATCCTCTCACAACCTTTGCACCCAGTGGTTTGGTAACCTTATAAATGGCCTGACTGAATCAGACTAAAAGTGGTGATGTGCCATGCTGCGATGTCTGCAACAGGCCAGCTTGCTCATCTGAAGTCCTCACTTATGAGGTGGGTTTTTCCAAGGCTATCAATTTTCATTAGCTGTTCGCTGTGTTAATAAGAGACAACCACAGCAACAAGTGGTACAAATGTTAGCTTTGAAATACAGAGGACCTCTGAAACCAGAAGGACTGGCAATAAAAGATGGGGGTATGTTTGCTCATTTGGCAAAGTTATAAGTTCAATTTATGTCTCATAGCAAGCAGACATATAACGGATCAAATCCATCCCTGGAGTAGCTCCACCAACTTCAGAGGGATGAATTTGGTTCAGTGTTTTCCACTTGCAATTCTTCTTTTAAAAGAGTTTGGTTCAGAAATTTGGTTTCCTTGCCATTCATCTTGGGCCAGAAGACAGGGCCCAGGAGCAGGCCTACAGAGATCTGGGTTCTATTCCTGGCTCTACTTTGCCTCTCTGTACCTCAGTTTCCCCTCCCACCATTTGTCTATTTAGACTACAAACTCTTTGGGGTCAGGGACTATCTGTAACCTTGAGTCTGACACAGTGGTGGTCCTCTACAAACGTCTGTAATATAAATAGCAGTAAAGCATTAACAATTATTTTGTATGAGAAAGTGGGCAGGGGAAAAGACCTGTTAGGAAATGAGTTGGAGCAACAAGGACCAATATAAGTAATTCACAGCTATAGAAGTAGCTCATGTCTCACCATGTGCATTCCTACACTGAACATCTCAGTATGGATGGAAGTGGGATCTGCTCCCACACCGACATCCGCATATATCTGTTCCTGGTTTCCGACTCACAGTGTTGCACATCTGGACGAGTGTTGCACATCGGGGTAAATCTTCCTCCATTAACTGTTCCTTTTGACACAGACATACAATAATGCACCCACAAACCTGAACACACATAGCTATATTGTTGATGAATTGCCCCAGTAAGTAAATATTTACTTACATAAATATTTATACTTCCTTTTGATCCTCCTCTGCTGAGAGCTGGCGAATAATATGTCCACTTATTAGCAGACAGCAATGTGATGAGATGAAACTCCAGTAAGAGACCCATCCTGGCACCTGATCTAACCTATCAAGGAGGGATGGAAGAAGTCCCACCCCATTTGCCAGACAGTATTATGGTTCCTGATAGGGGCATCTCTCTGTCAGTCAAATTAATAAATTATATATGGAGTCAGCTGGTTTCCCCTGTCTGTCTAATATGGAGTCCAAAGAAGGAGTTCCCATGGCCTAGGTGAAAGTATAAAATATAAGAATGGTTTAAAGCAGATCTGCTGCAACACTGGTCTTCTGGAACTGAAGAATCTGCAAAAATGAATCTGCACTTGCTGAAGGAAAATAAAAATTAAAACCTCCCTCCTCCCCCTTTCCCCTTTGAAGTGAAGTGAGTTTGTAGTATCTCCATTCCTCCCTAGGAGCTCCCTCTTGCCTCTGTCTATTAACATAAAAAGGGTCTCATTTAATTGAACTTGTACGTGGGTGGTTCATCTCTTCGTGCCTTCCATTGTGTGGTGGGTGTTATGGTTGCAACATCACTTAGTGCCGGTATGAGTATGAAATGTTTTTTAGAATTAGGTCATAGAGAGTGGGTGAAAAACACAAGAGGAGAAAATCAGAATATAACAACTGTTCTAACGACTGTAGGAATGTTCAGGCATATTTTTTTAAAAATGCCAAGCAAAATGTTATCATTTCTTTCCTTTCCATTATCCCTTAATAACTATAGACAACAGAGGAAAGACACAAGTTTTAGAAACTAACACTTTTGAATTATAGGCCCTGATCCTGCACGCAGATCCATCAGGACAGACCCTTGTGGCTCATCAGGCCTTACTTATCTCTGGTGTCATTCCACTGATTTCAGTAAAGTTACACCAGGGATAAATTGGTTCATTACATTTAGATAACAATCTGGAGTCACCTGAATTTTCCATTGCTTAATCTCATCAGCAGTGAAATATGGCTACTGAAGTCCTCTCTATCTTCCCTCAGTGTAGGACAATCTGGCAACATTTATCTTTGTGAAAGTATATCCCATACTTCTCAAACATGGAGAGCCTCATTTGTTTCAATGGCTCTTCATGCACTTACAGAGATCAGCCTATTCAGAGCTAGTGGCAGGATCAGGGCTATAGTCAGTACACTTACATAACATTTTATTTGTGACCTATCCAGTTTTCCTCTGAACATATTTCAGTCCTGGTGATAGAAGAGAGAGAGAGACTGATGGGAAGTTTTCTGCTTGCCATGTATCATGTTCATTCTACTATTTTGAAAAAAATCAAATTGCTTTTTAAATTAAATTACAAATAAAAATGAAACAAATAAAATAGAGGTGCTGTCTGAAAACTAGAAGTAAAAATTGCACATTATTTTTTACGGATGTGCTACTGGGTAACACACATCACAGAAGATTTTGCATAACTTGCTGCACAGTATGTGACAGACAGCTTGTCAGGAAATGAACAGGATAGGCAATGATTTGGGACTAATTTTATGGATGTTTTCCAGTTTCTATTTTCTCTCCTGATCCTCTTTTCTCCTTCTCAGAACAAGAGTGCTTCTGAAATTTCCTGCTTAACGTCTTTCACTTTGAATAAAGAATACACTAAACATGCCCCCTGCAGCTGGTCTTGGTGAAATTGCTCCTCTTCAGGGACCGTCAGATGATGTTGCCTTGTTTGAGAAGGTCCAGGCAGAAGGTTTTAGTGCACAACAGAGCCCACACTCAAGCGTGCAACCTGAGAAGTTTTGTCCCTCCCCCGCTTACTACCTTAGAGTTATACACACACACTCACACACAGACTTTAAATGAACACAGATGGCTGGCACACAGGGAGTAGGCATCTTGGAAAACCGCCTCAGGGCTCTCTGGTTGCTGTCATCTTATTCTACAGACCGAGTGCCTTCAAGATGTCTGTGTTGTTTCTTAATCTTAGATCACTCCCGTTTGGGCTTTTAGCCACTTCCTGTTGGGAAATGTCACAGAGGCATCAGAAAGATACACAAAGATTGATTTGACTGAAATCAACATTGCCTTAACTCATAGGTTATAGATTATTATCTTTAATAGAGACCATATTGTAATAAAATCCAAATCAGATCTCAATTAGCATACTGTACTTTCCCTTCTCCAGTGTGTGTACCATTGTCTGATAGAGCGATTTGATTCCTGTGTGAAAGAAAATAATTGGCCACAAGTAATATAAAATGTTGATGAAAAATTTGAATGTAATGAATGCTGATAACTAGTTTAAAAACATTTTAGTTACACTAAGCACATGTTTTCCCTCTTTATTTCTCTATAAAAATATGCAAACAATTACCTGGCTTTGGAGGACATAATTACAAAGAGGTTCATCTCTAAAAGGTTATTATTGATTTATAGAGTTATTTAGTTTAATAGAAGACAGACTGAGGAATAAAAAGAAACTTACTGTTTTCTCACAAATAATGGATGGTCTACAAGGGAAATGTAAGCTTTCAAAGTAGTATTTATAAGATGAACACGCCATGTGGTTTAAGATGTTTCTTGTATGTGTACAAAATCATTCAGAAATTCAAATGCAGCAAAAACATTACAGCCATCTTCTAATAAAAGCAATTCAGTATGAAGTATTTTGACATGCCTTGATAATCAATATCAATAGATAGTGCTAATGATAAAGAACATGGAATAATTTACAACTGCAGATATAACATCAAATTTTAAAGATAGATCCGCAGTTAGAAATGCACATATAAAGTAAATTCACTTGACTTCTGATCTATAGCTACAGGTCACAATTCTTCTGCACCAATGAGAAAATAGGGATGTCTAGTGTATATTCTTCACCAAACATAGTGGTTCATTAACTCAGTATGTCAGGGCTTGTTCTTACTCACATTTCAGTCAATGGGCAGAAGTTCTGAGGACTTCCATGGAAGCAGGACCAGGCCCTAAGTTAAGGCACAAATTAAACTATACAAGCTATGGTGGTTTCTTTTTTGTGATTTGTTTGGCTACACATTAGAATACTTAGATTGTAAATGCTTTGGTCCAGAGATCTTTTTTTCATTCTGTTCATAAAGCACTTAGCACAATGAGTTCCTGTTCAATGATGGGCTCCTAGGAGCTATGGCAATATAAATAAATAAATACATACATACTTAAAACAAACAACAACAACAACAACAATATAATTAATATAAAAGAGAACAGAACACAAACTGATTTCTTATAGAACTTCTCCGTATTTATGGAATCCCAAAGCTAGTAGGACTAAACATAAAGTTAGGTAAGCAGGATGTGGCTTTTACTCATGTGAGCAAGGCAAGCAGAATTCGATCCTGAGTCTGTATGCTGTAGTAAGTCTCACCTCCCCTGTGTAGCAGAGTTATTCACCAGATCCTGCAATGTCT
This sequence comes from Dermatemys mawii, assembly GCA_007922305.1. NCBI lineage: Eukaryota > Metazoa > Chordata > Testudines > Dermatemydidae > Dermatemys > Dermatemys mawii. Next base: position 33,002,689 of record ML677349.1, read on the forward strand.
ATAGCTAAGAGCACTTGCAATATATTTATTTGCATTTAACAAGAGAAAAAGATGACTATATATAAGCTCTAGGAAGCCTGGCAATGGTTAGATTCACATCCACATAAGGATATCACCACAGCCTCATACAGTAAATATTATGCAGGCCAATACTGCAGCAAAATCCACCCCCATTATACTCCAGATAAGCCTCCCATGCACTCATCCTTCCCTAGAAACCCTATCATACAATCAGATTTGCAGTGAAGGTGCACACAGATATTTGGGCCCACGGTCCAGAGCCAACAGGCTCTCATGAAGAGTACCCTTCCTGCTGCCTCCGCTCTCTTACTATTAGTATTGCCTAAATATTATAAAATGGCTTGTAAACAGATCCAGCCTAAGGCAATTTTCAAAGTAGGTCAGGTTAAAACAATAGTGTATTATCTGCACTATGATTATAATTGCTCATGATCATCATTCAACTAAATACCTTAAATTTGTGTGGTAGAGGATTTTTCTATCTATAGTGTGAAAGTTCTCAAAATAAAGGAAAGACAGATGGTAACTCTTCTGTTCAGCAGCATTATGAAGAGAAATCAAGAATTCCAAACTGGTCATTTTAAATAATAATGATATGGTGTTGGGAGCACCGTGTTGCAGTATTATTTCTGTATCGGGATCAGTGCTCAGTGCAAAGTGATGGTTTCCAAGCTTCTGTGCTCAGTGAACTGTAAAAGATTTGAGCTTTAACCTGGTCAGATCATGTGAATACTATACTCTGTTTTCCATTATTAACTCTTTCAGTGGTTTCTCAGGGCTCATGAAAGATGGCCAATAGGGAGCACTGGTGACAAACTCTTCCATTTGCACACAGACCAGGTAGGGAATGGGATGTGGCAGGGCAAGCTGCCTCACATCTGAGTCTTGAGCAAGTGAAACCACTTCTTGGAACAAGAAGAATCAAGTTTTGTCCCCATTTAATCCTGGGCCAAAAAACGTCTGAACTGGAGCTAGTTGTTATATCAGTCCCCACGCACTAAGAAATGGACTGAGGCCACTAGCCCATTTCGCACAGGGCACTGAATCCTTGTCAGACAACAACTTTCAGTTACTGGTACTTCACTTCAGAGACCACATCTAGAATCAAATGTTGGACATTCCATGATGGGATCTGGGCTAGAAGGGTCTGGTGTTTCATTAACCCCATTACCAATAGCACAAAGCCAAATCCTTAGTATTCTCTAAATTAGACAAAACTCCCATTAACTTTAGGGGGAGATTTGCCTGAAGGAGCTCTTTTACAATGGGAGCTCCTTGGGACAGGGATTGCACCTTCTTGTACATTTGGAAAGTGTTGGTACTACTGGAGATATTTATTTATTGTTATTACACTAGGGATTTTTTTTTAAAACAAGTAGCCTTCACAACATACAAAATGTTTAGGCATAAAAACAGGAAAGCTGCTGTCTAAAATGTATCCCCAGGAGTCACCAATAAATCTTGATCATGAATTGACTCTGTAGGTTTGGGCAGTCAGAAATTTTGTTAAACCCTCTGCAGAATTCTTGCATTTTAGGGGCTCATATGCTCTCATTCCTCTCTGACTTTCCTTAAAATTCCTGCAGTACCTGAGAGCACTGTTTCAGGGAAGTCACTCATGATGATGTCTTGCACTCCTTAGGTGTTCCTGAGGTGCTCAGTCATACCCTTAGAGATCGCTGCAAGTGCTCCATTATCACTGGGATTATCTCTGTTCTAATATCCCACCTCATGGAAGACTTCATCTTTTGCCATCTTCTTTTCTTGTTTCTTTTTGTTTACATCTGCTGGTCTGGCAATATCAATCAACATAGTCTTGTTTGTCTTCTTTTCTACAATTGCTGTGTCAAGCCTGTTTGACTGCACTGTTCAGTCTGTGACAATTGCCAGTTTGCATAAAATCCTACCCTCTTCATTCTCTACAGTGCTTTTCATTTGGTGGTCATAATACCACATGGTTCATTTAAATCTGTACTTGCCATAGATGCTCCAGTGCAGACACTTAGTGACCTCACTGTGTCTCTTCATATATTTTCTCCCAGCAGGCTCCAGCAGGTGCTCAAGATGTGCTCCACATCTTTTGGGAACACATTGCACAGTTCCAGGAGCAGCTCTGTTGGTCAATTTTGTTTAGAATGTAATTAAACCTTAATGATTGCTCTTGTGCACTCATAATAAGGCTGTCCATTTCTCTTTTGAGGTGTCCTTCCACAAGCCATGAGTTTATTAAGCTTTGGTCACTAATGGGTTCAATCTCTCTCCACCACTGCCCATGCACTGATTTCACTGTAAATCTTTAGAGTCTTTCTTTGGTAACTTGTTCTCTCTTTTCTTTTATGGTTTCTTGATTGGGATATGTGCTCAACTATCACTTATTACTGCAAACAGGTTACCTTTTACTCTGCCTGACTCCTCATATATTTTGATGTTATATTCTTCAGTGTTAATTGCTTCCTCCACAGATAACAGACCTTTTTCTCTATCGCATTGCTGGATGTGCATCCTGTCTGCATCTTGATTGATATTTATTACTTTATGCATCACCAGGAGCTTTCTTGTTTGGATGTAAAAAAATTTATTTTCCTTTGATTTTACTTGATCACTCTGGCAGTGTACGATACTGTGGGTATCACCCACATATTAACTGAGCAAATTCTCTGAGTTGGGTTTTGTCCTTAGAGTAGTTCTTATTTGTCTTTAATATTTTTTCCTCATTTCTTCTTTGACTTCCTTATATTGTAACTCTGGTAGTGCCCTGATTCCAATGTATTTGCAGGGGCTGTGCTGAGAGAGATCTTGGATAGTACCTTTGTGAACTTGCATGCCACTTGATTATACCAGTTTGTCTGTCTTTACAGAAGCTGACATACATTTAGCCTCATCAACCTGTAGCATTATAGCATTAACAAACTTTTCTACAGGTATCAGCTTCTATAATCTTCTTTTGTGACTGCTCATATCGTTTCAGATAATTATTTATTATTTAATAATAAATAATTATTAATTGTTATTATCTTTTAACTGCAGGGTCTGACACAAAGAAATTAAAAACAAAGAGCTGTGTTTTGTTTTAGGTACCAGCATATGTATGACCAATTACAGTAATGCACACTTGGAAATATTGCCTGTTTTCCTTCCCTCCTGCACTGAGACAGAAGAGAAGCAGTAATGTCTTGAGACGAATTCTATCTCAGTGACATGATCCTATAAGGTTTTGTACTTGTTTTTCTTCCATCATATACCCATATGAGAAATACTGAGCTGCTTTTTGCACTGTCACTAGTATAGTCATAGTCCCATGTTTTCAAAGGTATTTAAGTGCCTAATTCCTATTGATTTCAACCAATAAAATCAAAATACACCTCCCAGAAGTTGTCTAAATGGAGGAGAGAGAGCTTGTGGTTTATATACCTCTAACTCACATCTTTGGCTTGATTAGGAGGCCAGTTTGTACTTCAAAGTCTCTATACAGGGGTCCACAGTTTTCAGGAATACAGCAAGTTGCACACGTTGGACAATATATACCTTTTTCCCCATGTTGGGTTATAAGCTGCACTCATCTAATACATGGAATATTTGTTAATATCAATGCACAGTGTCCAGGTGAATCCAAATCAGAATATGGCCCTTTGAAATAATAACTTTAAAATCACAGGGGGGAAAATGTTATAAGTACACATAAGGGGCCCATGAATTCTACCCTCTCTGAAAATTGTTCTGTTTAGTTTTCTTTTTTACATACATAATTATATTGATTTGAGACACACACAACTACAATGTAGCTAAATTATTTATGCCCCCATTTTCAGATGTGTTTGCTAATTCTGCAATCAATTAACTTGTCATATAATAATAAAACAGGAAAATGGCATAAAATGAATAAAGAGTGACACAGTGTGACGTTTTAGGCAATAAAATATCAATTCATACCTGTTAACTACTGCAAATGTGCTTACACCAGACATGCTGCTTTTAAGCAGACTTTAGGAATTAGATCATTTATTCATTGAACAGAATCCCTGTTCTCCGAGAATTGTTTTAGTTAAGCAAGGGCGCCTTTTATCACAGTGCCACTTGATGGGTTTCTATAGCATTAAAAATACAAATGTTTTCACTCAAACAGACAGGAAGAAAACTTGGCCAATTTCCATCCCCAAAATTATGGAAATGGCACTCTTAATCAGCTTTGGATTTTTTAAGGAGAGAGAAAATGGGCCTGATTCTGATTTCAATCTGTTTGTGGAAAGCCTCCAGGATCAGACCCAATATTAGCAAAAGAAAGCTTCTCTCGTTGGATCTCATTGAGCAAGGAGACATGTATACTATGTGCAGAAGAAATAATAAGAACTCAAGTATTTCACTCCTCCCATAAAGGGAAACGGTTCACATACTTCCTTCACTTATCTTTCCAAGTGGCGTATGAGAAAAATGGTTTGTGAGTTCTGACTGGTGCCACAGGGATGAGAGCACGCACATGGCCCACTGCTCTTCACTAAGGATTTCTTTGTTCTGTCAAGTCCCGAGAGCACATATTCCATGTGAGGCAATGACAGTTTTTGTTATCGCACAGACATATCAATTTCAGTGACAATCGCTCCCTTTTCAAAAAAACATTATTTCTCATGATTGTCTCCCGCTCAGAAAATTCAGTCTTTAAAACCCAAGGAAGAGAGGGACAAGGGAGAGACAACTTATGACCTGGCGACATAAAAGTGAAATGGCGTGTTACAGGACAGTCAGTCAGCTCAAAGGGGCTTAGATCAACATATGCACACACGTAAATAAAATACTCTATCCCCTGTTGCACAAGAAAGAGGGACCTTGTTGTTCAAACATGTTGCTACATTATGATTCTGTGGTTGCACGGGTTTAATAGATATTTCAGGGAAAACACCACATGCAATGAAGTAAAAAGAGAAAGGGGGAAAGGACTAGCTAATAATATGTTCCTTCCTTCCTTCCTAACTCAATGACACATGTGACTTAACAGAGCCAATAAGTTATGAGCATCTGATACAGAAGTTAAAAAAAAAGGCTCTTTAGCAAAGACCACTGGGTAAACCATGTCATTCCTAATTTCTACAACTGGTCTGATTTAAGGCAGGCCCAAGACCTGAAATTCACACCAGCTCTTTGTGTGCTGGAGTCATGCAGATACCAGGCTCAGTGAGAAGAAACTGCATACTTCCTATTTTATTTCACCACCAGTCGACCTGCTTTTCCTCAGTTTTAAAATCATTTGCCAGGTAAAAATAAACTTTTCAGAACCCCAAAGTGAAAAATGTACCTAACAATTCAATCCTTGTAAGTTGGGAATTGGAAGAGAAAGTGCAGCAGAGCCTAATTAAATTATATAATAAGCAGCTTAACTTGCAGTTTCACTTTGGTTTCTGGTATTCTTATTATCCTGTGCATTGTAACAGCTGGTGGTGTCATTAAACTATGCAAATTAATTAGCCTTAAATAGAGTTGGCAACACTGGGAGTTTTGCAAAAGCTTGCCTGTCTGTTTGGGTTTGGTTTTGAGAAACCAAATCCAGAAATGATGAAGATCCAGGTCTCTACTCAAGCCTCAAAGGTTTTTGGGAGTGCCAGCCAAGGTTTCTGGTTTTGGCGCATCTCTATTAAGGACAAAAAATGAAGGCTGTTTCAGTTCTGCAAATTTTCAACTGTCAAGTGTTGGTTTGAAAACTCAAAGCAAGGGTGGCTCGGGTCTGGCCACGATTTGAATAAATAATTTTAGCTTTGACACAGATCTGGACTTAAATCATTAACAAGCTGGTTGGTATTAGCTACATTGATTGTGCTTATACAAAGAGACAATATTCTCCCTAAATATATGATCTCTTTAATTCTCATCATTGCTGGAAAGACCCATTGCAGGTTACCACGTTTTCCATATTAGCACTCATGGGGAAAGAGTCATGACTGAGGGGAAAAACAAACAAATAAAACCAAAAAACCCAACCACAGCCAGCAGGGAATAAAGATACTTTATTTTAGAATGGAAACTATATTTGAAAGATGAGCTCCAATATAATTTTACCGGGTAAGGCCAGACCGTGATTGGCCCTTACGCAGGTGCATGAGAGGGTGAAAAGAGCCTTGTATGTTTTTTATTTCAGATTCTTATATTAATAATGTATTCAATAGAACTGTGAACAAAATACAATGGAACAAGTTGTCTTTGTGCAACCTATGCTGAGCTAGAGCTCCTCCATACACGGGCCCCTGAGGTGCCAGGGGAAAAGGTGGAGCCATTGTTCCCTATACATGGGTTCCCCTATACATGACATTAGAGCGAGCAGGTTGCCCCTTCCTCTAGAATGGAAGCTTCTTTGAAGCTTCTTGAGCACTAGGAAGCTTGTGGAGGGCTTAGGTCTGATGCACAATCTTCCCTTAGATCTTCATAGGGTTGTGAATCTTCTTAAAGGACAATCTAGTCCATAATTGGTACTTTCCTGTGTTTGTAACCCTCGTCAAGTGCAAGCAGTATGGTTAGGCTGCAGACCAATAATGGGAATGGGATAGAGATCCAGGAGGACTATTTTTGGGGATGGTGTTTGTGTGGGGTGCAGCGGAGAGCGAGACTATCCTGGCCCACACCACCCAATGAAGCGAAATTCTACTGCATCTCAGCAACATTTAATTGACATTAATAGTGTTTCGCTGTACTCTTAATAACAAAAACAATTAAAAACTGGTGGCTTTTTTCTCCTGCTCCCTGTTTTTTTTGTTGGTTTATTTCTCTTGGAACTGAGTAACGTTGCTGAGGTCACAATGCTACACCTAGGTTAGCACTGATGTGCTGCATTAGCAGTATGCTACTATTATCGTAAGCAGCATGGGCTTGTTGCAGTGTATTTTATTCAGTGTCCTATTCAGTGAATCATTAATATAAGAATCTCAAATAGAAGCATACCTTAGTCAGTGTGGACCTAACTCAGGAAGGTGACTGTCATAATATTTAGGAACAGAGAAAGGCCCAAACCAAAACCTTTGATATGAACTGTGGAGGCAGATGTAAACTCTATGGCCACCGCTCTCCGGTCTGGCTGAAGAGCTCTCAGGTCAAGCCAGTGGGAAAGAAAGAAAAAGTGTGGCTTAAAAAGCTCATCTGTACCTTGCACCCCCAGCTTCCTGGATGTCTGGGCACTGATCTGAATGATTTTGAAATAGTTCAGACTGAAGAGAAGAGCAGACTAAAGATTGTTGTATTCTGTGCCTATTGCCAGTGGCCTCAAGGGTTAGTTCTGGCAGCTGTGGCCCAATCATATATCCATGGATGCTGCAGCAATGCCCCCTTACCCCTGGCAATGCTACCCCTCTTCCTCCACATGCTGGATGCCCATGTTGTGGTAACTTGGGCCTCATCTATGCATCATTTTTGTGCTGATGTAACTATGTGGGGTGTGATTTTCTAATGATATCGTTACAACCTCTTACAGTTATACCAGTCTAGAGGTGCCTATACAGTAACTCCTCACTTAAAGTCGTCCCGGTTAACGTTGTTTCATTTTTACGTTGCTGATCAATTAGGGAACATGCTTGTCTAAAGTTGTGCAGTGCTCCCTTCTAACATCGTTTGGCAGCCCCTGCTTTGTCCACTGATTGCAGGAAGAACAGCCCGTTGCATCTAGCTGGCGAAGGCTTGGAACGAGGGTGGACGGGCAGACCCCCATCAGCTCCCTGCTCCCCTAAGTTCCATGTGTGGCAGCCGCCCAGCAGGCTATCAATTGCCGGCAGTTCAGATATCCTCCCCCACTGCCATGTGCTGTTCCTGTCTTCTGCCTTGGAGCTGCTCCGCATAGCCTCCTGCTTGCCGTGCAGAGGTGGAGGGGCAGAAAAGGGGTGCTAATGTCAAGGTGTCCCCCTTCTCCCTGCTCCTGCATCCCGCTCACCCCATCTTCCATAGGGAGCAGGTGGGGGGACACGACAAGGCTCAGGACGGAGGGAGCTTCCTGGCAGCAGCTGCCCTCTCAACTTGCTGGTCTACTTAAAAAGGCAGGATACTTAGAGTAGGATCAGCGTACTTAAAGGGGCAATGCACATCTCTCTCACACACACATGGTGTGTGTCTCTGTCTGCCATGGTGTCTCCCCTCCCTCCATTCATGCTGCCTTGTACAGTTTGAGGCTACATTAACAATGAGCTAACCCTTGAGGGCTCAGCCAATTGCTAGTTCATCATTTAGCAGTAAGGCCCTCCCTGGGAAATATCTCACCCTCTGACTTCTCCATCTCAACCAAGCTTCACAGTCATCATTGCTGTGTACCAGTATTAAATTGTTTGTTTAAAACTTGTACTGTGTGTGTGTATATACAAGTTCCAGGAAAACTTTTTTCACCAGACAAAAGACTATAATTTAATATTTTGTCTGGTGAAAAGTTTCCCTGGAATCACCCACCCCCCACCCTCCCATTTTTTTTACCTTAATTCTTATGAGGAAATTTGATTCACTTAACACCTTTTGCTTAAATTTGCATTTTTCAGGAGCATAACTACAACATTAAGTGAGGAGTTACTGTACCTATATTTATGGGCATAAGATATTCTGGTAGTACCTTTATATTGGTATAACTGCATCCATGTGTGAGGTTTGGACTGATTTAGCTATATAGCTTTAAAATGATGTCATGGAAGTGGTACAAAACCTATGTGTAGACAAGCCCTATATAGACACTGCTAGAATGGCATGCAGTATCTGAAAATTCTCCTGAGCTGGGAGGACAGATAAACCTGATTTAGGGTTGCTTTACATTGGCCAAGTGGCACAAAACTACTGGAAGTCCTTGTCTACACCTAAACATTTTGCCAATTTCATTATGCCACCATACTTAAACTAGCATCCTGTTATGTTGGTAAGAAAGTGATTATATTAGTATGGCATATGGCGGTTCAAGCAACCATCATAAAGGATACAGGTATAGGTATAACTGTTTCTAGGCCAGGACTCTTACCAGCATAACTATGTCAGCAAAAAAAAATCACATCCCCTACCTAACATAACTATGTCAATAAAACTTTCAAGTGTAGACTGAGCCTAACATAACCCATGAACCGGGCCCTGTATCTCTTTCACAATTTGCATACTTCTGAATCTGGGGCTTCAAAATACAGATCTGTATACAAACTTCCCCAAAGTTTGGTGTACAACCTCAGCCTGTTATAGAAATGGATGTGAACTGCAAACTTGGATCTCAATACAGATCTGGGATTTAAATTTGGAACCATCCATAATTTTGAAGACTGTCTCAAACAAGCACCAAGTAGGAATAATTTCAATCTGTTTAGTGGTCACTAAATCCTTGTACCCCACGTACAAATGAATCACTCTATTCTATGCCCCTAGGCTTTGACCATTACAAACAATGAGTGAAGTCATCGGCAAAAGAGAAGTTCACAGACTGAAAGGGGAAAATATGCTTTTTCATTACCAGTGTAAAAAAACTGAATGCATTGTTTGAAAATGTCACTGCATGAACTAGACTATATGGAAGCAGATTAACTTGGCCTCTGGCATGTAGTGCTCCCTCCTCCACTCCATTTTGCCTAACTTGACAGCTGCTTATGAGACACACAAGCTCAGAAATTCAAAAACCATTCTTAAAGAGACAGCCTGCAATTTTTCCATATGTCCTCTTTCCTTTTATCGTGTCTTGATAGAAAGTACGCCTCAGTGATTGGAGCAGGTGAATGAGAATCAGGGCTCCTGAATTCTAACCCAATGCTACCACTGACTGACTCTATGAACATGGCCAAGACACTTGACTCCAGGTTACTCTCTCCTTTGTAAATTGGTGATAGTACCACTTCCCTACATCACAGGAGTGCTGCATGGCTTCATTAATACTTCATGTGTGTGAAGCATTTAAAGAATCTTGGATGGAAAGGGCTATATGCTATGCATGAGATCCTAAACTGGTTTAAATCAATCAATAAATTGGTGAAGCCAAAATAGCTATGCTGATTTATATCAGCTCATAAGATCAGATTGTAAATGCAAAATATTATTACTATGGACACTTTTTTCAAGGTATAGAAGTTGTTTTATCTGGTGTTTATGCTAATTTTCAAATTTAGATAACACAGGATACATTCAAGTCCCTAAAACTCTTTCCTCTGAAAAACAGAATTATATTTAAAAAGAGAAAAAAAGGTACACAAATAAAACTACAGTTCTTTGACTCAATTCAAGGACATATAACATTGTAAATATATGAAAGAACTAACTGTATCTCCAATGAAGACTTTGGCAAGAGAAAACTTTCCTTTTGCTCGTGAATAAATTGATTTTTGCTTGCCATTATTAAGCATTTACCAGTGTGTCTCTCCCATCTACCTGCATGACCGAACTCACCAGTATGACAATCTTGGAGTTCAGTTTTCAAAAGTGCCTCAAGCCATCCTTTAATTTTGCACTTGGACTCAACTGTTGGCACAATATGGGGAGGTGCAATAAGGTAGTTAGACATCTAACCATTTAAATGCTATAATTGGCACCTGCTATTGAGTAATCCATTATTGATTGTAGATGCAGAATTATAGACCACTACAAAATTGTCTGAAGTTGGATTGAATTGGTTTTCAGTGTCAATTCAAGACTCTGGTCTTCATGGCCATCAGTGGATCAAGTCCAATGACATCATAAGCCAACTTTCCATTTATGGCATTGTCATTAATACAGGTTTTCTACAAAAATGCAGATAAAGAAGCTTAGGATGAAGGTTGTTAGACAAATCATTGTTGGTCAAATATAGTCCACTATGGGATGAGTTGCCAGGGGAGATAAAACTAAGCCAAAATCTGATCATCTTCTGAACATGCTGCAGGAAACATATTTGCCAAAGCCTTCCTGCCATAACAGAAGATGAGAAAAAACTAATATGAAAGGAAAGTGAAGAGGAATACACGTCTTTTGTTTAATATTTTAATCCCTCGAGCCTGTGTAAATTAGGTTCTTTTGTGTTACGTTTTCTCTATTAAATAGGAAAATCCCAACTTTTCTTGTCAAACAATTTTTGAAAATTGCAGATGAGAGATCAGTCTGAACCAACCTTCTGGGTGAAACCCTGGCTCCATTGAAGTCAGTGGGCGTTGTGCCATTGATTTCAAAGGAGCCATGATTTCACCCCTGATATTTGTTCCTCAAGCCACAACCACAAAGTATGAGAAAGTACAGCTGCTTATCGGAATGTTGTGGCTTAGGCCTATCTCTAGTACAGAGTGGTAGCCATGGAGAGGTGACGTATGATGGGAATTCCCATTTCCTTACATGTCACTATTCTTTGCTCTGTGGGAATTCAAGGAAAGCTATTTTAACAGGAGATGCAAATTCCAGTTTTCAACTTTTGACTGATCAGTTCTTTTATAACCAGGTTCAGTTTTCTTATGCAAATCTTTGCTCTCTGAGACTTAACCCCAGTGTCTCCTTAATGGGGAAAATATTTAAAACTGGCATTTTATATGTATTATTACTGCTTGTAAATCTAAATTTATAAAAAGGGAAGTCTAAATCAAATGCCTTCTAGTCATAATGTTTCATCAATAAAAATGCCTTTTAAAATACTTTCAATTAATGCCAATTTTCAATTCAACTCAAAGCGCTTGATCTTGTTCTTTGATATGTAGTCATTGTTACATAACAGCTGTTGTATATGCATGTACAAGAGCAACACTCGAGTTAAGAAGGTACATGGGCCTCAGCCTATAGTCCTTGCTCACCCAGACATGTAAGAGTAAAAGAATGAAATCATAAGTATAAATTAAATAATATTCGGTTGATCAGGTTCATTATGAGGAGTATAAAGTTAATAGCAAAATGACATGTAGCCAAGATTACAAACAAACAAACAAAACCGGAGTCTAAAGTCAGACTCTGAAATCCCTATTTAGGCCCTTAAATAATTGGCCTGATTTTTAAGAGTGCTGAGATCCCAGCCGTTTACACTGACCTCCTTGGGATTCAGGAGTCTATTATTATGTTCCTATTTTTGAAATTGTGGCTTACATTTTTAAAGTTAAAAAAAATCAGTTTAACAATTAGTGTTAGAAGGTAGATACTGGATTCGAATGACTACTAGTCTGACCAGATATTGCAATTGCTATAGTTTTAGATGCCAAAAAGACGAAGCTTTCTGATATGGAGAATGCTTGACAACCAAAGTTGGCTTTAGAGAGAGATTGGAATATAGATACCTCCATTTTTAAAAAAAGATGTCCAAGAACATCAGAAACTTGAGGGGAAGAAAGGCAAGAAGATGATGTGGAGTATTTCTTCATAGGTTATCAGTGCAAAGTTTCAGCAAAATGAACTGTGTGGTCACAATTCAGTCTAAGAGCATATATACTGTACTGACATGTGCAGTGTATGAGCTCCTGAAATCTCAGTGCTTGTTGCAGCTGGTCAGAAATCTTCTGATGGAAAACTCCACTAAAGCTGACAGAATTGCACCATGCGTGATTTTGGCCCATTCTGTCCCACTAATGTAGCTATTAAATTTCAATACATATACGCATGAGAATCAATTAGTATTCAAATTATATACAGTAACAGTCGTGTTAAATGTAAATTCAATGCACAGTTACTCTTTGAAAGAATTTAAAGTGTCACCTTTATGTTTTAAAGACAATGACATTTTATACACTCAGAGCCGTATCTTCCCACTGGTAACGCCAGTCTGACATGACTGGGCCAAATTCAGCTTTGGTGTAAGCAGGTGTAACCTGTGGCAGTCAAGGAGGCTGTCCCCCTTATCCTGAATTCAGCCTTTTATATTTAACTCAAGCATAACTGAATTGAAATAGCATCCTGAAATAGTAACATTTGATCTGTCACTCATAATATACTATGGGCCACATCTTCAACTGGTGGAAACTGACATAGTGCCATTGACTGCAAGCAATAAATGGAGCTACACTGATTTACACCAGATGAGAATCTGATCCTATATGAAGAGGAGAGATGAAGAAACCAAATCCAAGAGGAATTGCTCTTGGAGAACTAAACAGCATCAGAGGGACTTACAATATATCACTAAAATGATTAGTAATAATTAGTGAGCTTTGATCTACACTACTGCTGGGGAACCTCAAGAGGTTTGGAAGATGGTCTTGTGCAGTTAAGGCACTGGCCTCTAATGCAGCTGCTGTTGGTTCAATTAATAGCTCTTCCACAGATTCTTTGGGCTATTCTCTCTGTGCCTCAGAGTGAAATGGGGAGATTGATTCTGATTTATCTATTTAGGTTATAAGCTGTTGAGGGCAAGAATTCGCTCACTATGCGCTTGTGCAGAGCCTAGAGCAGTTAGGGCACAGGCGCTTTGGGCCTAATTTTTAAGGCATTTAAAGATGCATACAGGCACCTAGTGAGATTTTCAAAAGTGCATAGGCCCCTAAAGCTGTTGGCTTTGCTGGGATTTAAGTGGCCAGCCATTTTGAAAATCCAGCTAGTTGATGTCTGCATTTTTAGGTGTCTAAATGTCTTTAAAATCAGGCCCTACACGTCATATAAATAAAAGCAATAATAATATTGGGATCAGATAAAATATGGAGGCTTAGCTGAGCTGGTCAAATCTACCACCCCCACAGTGCCGAGACTGATCTTCCCTACTCAACTGTCCTCCCTCCTTGTCCTCCCCTGTCAGCCTCCAGCTCCCCTACTATCTGCTTTTGTCTTCTTGGGGCAACCAGAGTCACCTGTTATATTCCTTTCCAGTAACATCATAGGCAGCGAATAGAGATGGAGGCCTTGGTTTTATGTCACATTCTTTCTGTAATCATGTCATGAATAACACGATAGAGATTAGAAGGAGCAATGGGGTTTATGAACTGGTTTCTCAACTGCCTTCTTGCATTTTGGTCCTTCTCTGTCAAAATCACCATATTTTTCAAAAACAGCAAGATAGTTGAAAAATGCTTTTTGCTTTTCAGTTACTCCACATATTTCAGCTTCAGAGATATGAAAATGTCATTTGGGCATCTTCTGTGCTAGCATGTTAAGGGTACGTCTACATTATACACTTATCTCAGGTGTGTGGGAACCAGGTTTGTGGACTCAGTGTTTCCAAACTCGTGCTTGAGTGTCCACACTGGACTGTAAACCCAGGTTTACAATTGCTGGACCCAAGTCTCATAGCTATGCTAATGCATCCATACTACACTCTACAGACCTTCTGACTTGGGTCAGTCGCATGCCCTGCATCCACACTACAAAATGGCAGAGCTTGGACCTGAGTCACAGTAGGCCTTGGGCCTTGACTCACCCCACATTAGGGTCCTAGCACCCAGGTCTTGACTGCTTGCTGACCCAACTCAGACTGATATGTGTGGGGATGTAAGGGGATTGGGCTCAAACTGGAGTCAGAGCCTGGACTTAGTGTTCAATATCGAACTACCCTAAGTGAGAAGTTAACTTTTACTATGAAGTTGGGTTGCTATATTTTTTTGCTATCCTCATCAGCTGTTGTTTTTTTTTAATCTTGCCAATGTGGAGTGTTTTAAATAAAGCATTCATTATTGTCAACATCTAGAGCTGGTAAATTGACAAATTTATCATCCCATTATAATCTTTGCACCTGTTCCAGTCTGCTGTTTGTGGTGTGTTTTACCCTGTGTATGGTGAATGCATCTGCTTAGTGAGGCTAGTTAACTGACAGAATTTGTTAATAAACCCACTGACAAGCTAAATGAGGCAAACTGCATTATCTTACATGTTAATTACATTTCATTGCAGACAAACATTTATTAAAGATACAGGCAGCAAGCCATACATTCTAATTTTATTTGCATCCATTTCTGGTTTTTCCCCAGCTTCCAGAATTTCTTTTCCCCATGATGTCTGCAGTGATGTTGAGAAGCAATCTAACAGGTCCCTACAAGAGAACTTCTTAACAACATCCAATATATATACACACATAGCAGCTGAATGAATGATGGGGACGGGACAATTTATTAGAAGAATGGGGCCAATTTTGTCTGTCCAGAAGTTGTCCGGGAACAGACTTAGAGTTCTAGGAATTTTTCATGTAATATTAGCTGTTGAATGTTTTAGATGAAGAAATTTCAGCCTGAATAGTGTCACTCTCTCCACATATGTATTCAAGTGACACCATCATAGGACTTAATCACATCAGCACGCCAGCAGGGGCTCATTCACCTGCACATCTATCAATGTGATATATGCCCCTCTGCCATGAACATTGGCCAAACTGGACAGTCTCTACGGAAAAGAATAAATGGACACAAATCTGACATCAGGAATCATAACATTCAAAAACCTGCAGGAGAATTCTTGAAACTCTCGGGTCACACAGTAAGAGACTTAAAAATGGCAATTCTTTAACAAAAAAACTTCAGAAACAGACTCCAATGAGAAACTGCTAAACTGGAATTAATTTGCAGACTGGACACCGTTAACCTAGGCTTGAATAAAGACTGGGAGTGGTTGGGTCATTACACAAATGGAATCTATTTCCCCATGCTAACTATTCCCCTGCTGTTACTCACACTGTCTGAAAGGGACCATCCCTATTACCACTACAAAAGTTTTCTCCTGCTGACAGTAGCTCATCTTAATTAATTAGCCTCTTAGAGTTGGTGTGGCAACTTCCACCTTTTCATGTTCTCTGTATATATATATATATATATCTTCCTACTGTATGTTCCATTCTCTGAATCTTATGAAGTGGGCTGTAGCCCATGAAAGCATATGCCTAAATAAATGTTTTAGTCTTTAAGGTGCCACAAGTACTCCTCATTCTTTTTTCAAAGAAAGAGAGTAGCTGGTCCTATTCTGTTGGACTATGCAGCTACTCTACTTTCTGCCACCGTTCTCCTGGCCTTAGAAACACCAGTCACCAACTTGCAGAAAGTAGAAGAGAAGCAGCCCTCTGGTCAGGCTTCTAACGCCCTGTGCTATTCATAGAGTGCCATGATGCCTGCCCTGTAGAAGGTTACATCTACTTAAGAAGGTCAGATCCTCAGCAGAAATATTGTGTCCAGTTTCGGGCCCCATACTTCAAGAAAGATGTGAACAAATTGGAGTTCAGAGGAGAGCAACAAAATTTTTTAAGAGTTTAGAAAACTTGACCTATGAGGAAAGGTTGAAGGAACTCAGCCTGTTTAGAGAAGAGAAGGCTGAGAGGGGACATAGCAGTCTTCAAATATGTATAAGGTTGATTACAGAGGTTAGTGTTCAATTGTTCTCTATACCCACCATGGGTAGGACAAGAAGTAATCAGCTTAGTTTGCAGAAAGGGAGATTTAGGTTGGATATTAGGAAAAGCTATCTAAATATCAGGAGAATGAAGCAGTGGAATAGCTCACCTTGGAACATTGTGGAATTCCCATCCTTGGAGAATTTTAAGAGCAAGTTAGACAAACACTTGTCAGGGATGCTCTCAGTATATTTGGAATTGCCTCAATGGGTAGGAGTGAGGGAGGTGGCAGGATAGATGACTTCTTCAGATCCCTTCCAGCCTACATTTCTATGATTCTGTGATCCCTGGATCCTCAGTGCAGTGAACCTACACAAGTGATCAATGGCTCCCCTTTTTGCCGTCTCTTCCTCTTCTCTACTCATCCTCCTGGGGCCCAAAATGAATTTATCCCCCCTAATTCCTCTCACGCTCTTCCCCTCCCACTTTCACTTTCTCCTGTTGTTCTTCACTAACCTCACAAACAACTTTCTAAAGTGGCTGACACAATATCTGTATCAGAAACACAATCTGGTTTTAGCTTCTTACAGTTTAAATAGATGGAATGACAAAGCCACAGAGAAATGAAGTATTATTATTGTTATCTCCATTTTGTAGGTGGGGAATTGAGGCACAGAGAGAGTAACAAATTGATCTAAAGTCCACTGAAATCAATGGAAGGATTCCCATTAAGGTCAGTGGGTGCTGGATCAAATACGAAGGTCACACAGGAAGCCTCTGGGACATCTAGGAATTGAATCCAGATCTCCTGAGTCTCAGTCAAGTGCTGTAACTGCAAGCACAACCACCGTTTTTTTCATGAGCTCTTCTCTTGTGCCCTTTTAAAACTGAAATGTGAAATTCTTCCGGGATTATGTTATATGTTACCGAGATCATTTTATAAAACAGGCAACAAAGCCAAAGCACTTTAGAACATAGGAAAAAACCTGCATTTCTGCACAGTCTAAAGATTTGTCAGCATCTAATGAACCTGAAGGCATGGGGAGATTAACTGGGACAGGAGCAGGCTCAAAATATTGAGCTATGTGAAGAAGTTGGTTTGCACAGATAAAGGAGGATCAGTCTGATTATTGATGAAGCTGCACAAAAAGGAAAGGACCTGTAGGGGTAGGGTGTACTTTTTTTAAAAAAAATCTACCATTGTCTCCCATCTCATCCAGTTTGATTTCCTAATCCCAGACTTAATTTTCAGGTTTGGCAGTTAGGGGATGGAAAAACTTTTTTTCCTGAGCAAATTCGATATGGAAAGAAATGAGACACAATAAACATGGAACCTCACAATGTCACTTCTGAAGAGATAGCATTTCAGAGAACCACCACACTTTAATTCCTGGGGTAAGAACTGACAGGATCGACTAGTGTATCCAGAATTCCCAGGTGTTTTCTTATTTTTAAGATAATTTAAGGTCTCTGTAATTTCAGCAGCTTCAGTGGGGCCCTCTGACTTTGCCATACTAGACACATCTGGTCTTGGTTTGTTGATTTTACTTGAGAATGCTTCAGAATCCAAAGGAGATGGGGACACTTCTGAAAGATATTGTTTCTTCTAGTACTCACTACATTCTTTAGTTCTAAGCATGTCTTGAGTCAGCAAACTTGCTGCCATTACCTGACAGTGGCTGAAGTTCACCTGTTGGTGAGGGAGGGCCCAATTCACCACTGCCATGCACCTCGTGCAGTAATTTATACCAGAGCAAAGTGAGTGCAAAACACTACCATTGTAATTTACACCCAATTTGCACTGATGTTAACATCTACCCAAGGTGCAAAGCAAAGATGTTCTGGGCCCAGAGGTTGAAGAAGCAGAGAAAACTGCAAACAAGGAATGTCCCTATAGAGACCAGGTCATTGTATTAGGTGTCCTGAAAGTCAGGCTAAAGAGTATGGATTAGATTTCCCTGTATGGTCCAGTGAAGGTTGGCACCTACTGCTAATGCAGGGACAGGCGAGATAAATTAGAACACCCATTTCTGGAGGGTGGGAATAGTGCTGGGAGTGAAGCAGAACTAGCCTGTCAAAGAGAGAGAGAGAGAGAAAAGGGAAAGCTGCCAGGCTGGGAAATTTCTTAGCATGTGGCTCTCATCCACTTTGCCTCACATGCAAAATGTTTGCAGAATTACATCCCCTAATCCAAATACTTTAGGATTTATTCTCTAATTTCCCTAGGAAATTCATTCGTTTTCTTAAATGAGTGGTAATGCTGCTTTCATTTTTCGGTTACGGCAACATTAAGCAAAGGAAATCTTGGCCTAGAATTATCACAGTTACTTAACCTAAATATATTCAGCTCCTCTGAAACGTTAAAAAAAAAAAAAGCAGCTCTTGGATCCCTCAAGTTTCAGTGTAGAACTCAACAGCTTGCTAAAATATTGCTGCTGAGCAGAAATATTGAGCACTGATGTGGTGCAGGAATAAAAAGGTTTTTGTTAGCCCTGGCTGGCACTGGGTCTTAAGCAATACTGACTCCCTGCCAAGAAGAAGCCGATAACATGACTTTCAGAATATCTTCCAAAGCTTGGCAGAACTATTTGCTTTCTTAATGTTTTACACTTAAGCCCTTAAAATTTTTCCAGAGAAAAGTGGCTTTTATTTATATACATACACATATTGCAGCAGGGCAATTGTAACAGTTAATGCATACAGGAAAGATATTAATGTTTAACATGTGTAGATTATATGCAAACAATAGGACAAATGTTTCAGTTTTGCACGCTAAATCCTTCGTCTTAACACACCAAGTACTTAATACCAGATTTAACAGAGGAAGGCTTTAGGCTTCCAGCTGCCTACGTTCATGATTTAGTTATTTGTACCACAGCAACAAACTGAAGTACTTAGAAACTGCAGTATCCTATTTTTTCCCCTTCTTTCTTCCTTAACAATAGTTGCTTAGTTCAAATGTAGAGGAGTTTGCCGTTAGTTGTATGTGAGGTTTTCATTGCCTTCAGGCATAAAATTGGCCCACTAGTTCACGCATTTGCTATGCAAAATTCCCCACACAACTTTGCCTATACATGTTTCAGTCTTGAGCTATAACACTTCAGATAGTTCTGTCCTGGGCTCCTCACATGCAGGGACCATATTTGCTTAATTTTGCCAAATTGTGTGAGTTGAACACAGAAATGTGTGGGAGTAGGACCAGGATGAGACCAACAAACTTTTTTCCCTTGCAACCTGAATTTGAACTGAGATCACCACAGGTGAAAGGCAGTTGCACTAAGTCAACACAATGGACTTTGAGTATTCAGACTCTGGAATACTCCCATTAAACAGACCCTTACACTTTTCAAGAAGTTTTGCTAAAATCTATGGGTGAAATCTTGGCCCTATTCACGTCAATGGTAAACCTCCCCTTGACTTTAACAGGATGAGGATTTTAAGCAATGGGTGTACTCAGGGCTGAGTAAAGATGAGAGAATGTAGCCCAATCAAAACACAAATGCCCCTCCAGGAGATTTGGAATAATAGACTTTTTTTCATCTTCAACATGAAACAAATTTTATGACCTGTTACTACCTGTGCGTTATACCTTAAACAGAAAACAGATTGCCTGTTATCCTGTAATATATGTTTAAGCTTTGATGAATACCATCTAGTGCTTTCATGGCAGAAAGGAATATTACTTATCTGAGTAGCAAATTAGCTTTATGTGTCTTCATGGAGGACTCGATTAAGTAAATGACTGTTGAATCCTATTGAAGTGGGATAAAGCTCTTAATACTGCATAATTCTACAGTTAAATAGTGTGTATCACTGCAAAATATATTCAATACCACCATTATGCCTAGGAGCAGCCCCTGGAATTGATTTTGGAGGGTGGGGTGGATCTAACACTTCCTTTTGTGTTGTGTGTCTAGTTAAAGTTCTTCAAAAATAGCCTGATAAACATAATCAGGATCCACAATCTTGGACAAAATGATGAAGTTGGATGTCACGAGAAGATTTCCTGACAAATTCAAAACAAGTGAAATTGGGGTTACCAAATCCCTCTGTACTGAACCTCCTAAGAAGATTCAACAACATAAGATATAGACCAGGGGTGGCCAAACTTCCTGACCCTCTGAGCTGCATACAATAATCTTCAGACATTTGAGAGCAGCAAGACATGCACAACCTGCCTGTAGGGCAGTGCCTGCCAGGGCACAGGGCTTTTGCCTTCTCCCCTTCCCCCCCGGAGCTAAAGCTCTTCGTCCCCTGTCCCCGCAGGGCAGAAGCCTCTAGTCCCATCACCCTGTTGCAGGGCAGACACCCCAAGTTCCCCCCGCCCAGCCTGGTATGCGGAGAAAGTGGGGAAGAGGCTCTGTGAGCCACACTCTAACTGTAAAAGAGTCAATGCGGCTCACAAGCTGAAGATAGTGTAGTATAGACCATACTGCTATCTAGGCAAAGATGAGCCTTCTTATATCCTGTATGGACTAAAATGGTTTATATTCACTGCAGGTGCAAGTGGGCATAGTTCCATGGAAGGCAATGCCCCATGATGTCAAATCCCATTGTGTTGGGAAAACACCAGGGTTTTCTGTACAAGTGGTTGTTTGGAGGCCCATCCATGCTAACTATCTACCTGACGTCTACTTGGCGAAGTTTTCATCATTCTTGGAAGAAACAGCTCCTAAACAGTGCTCAGACAACTAATAGTATAAAAACACAGTGACTGGTTGAGGCTGTGATATCAAATCAGACTATTCAAAGCAGCTGTGGTTAGATGTGAGGTTTCTTGGAGATACCCAAATTAACTTTTGTTTTTTAGTCCTTCAAGGTTCTGAGCCCTCTGACCCAATGCATCGAAGCACATGCTTACCGGTAAACATCCAAGTAGCTCTGTTGAAGTCAATGGCACTACTCACATGCTTAAAGTTAAATATGCGCATAAGTGCTTTGCTGCATCAGGCCATCATGTTCTGCACCATGCAGGACTGAGCTGTAATTGAAGCATAATTCCTATAAGCTAAATTACAGGAAGTTGTAAATGGATTGCTTTTGGGGTCACTGGGTGAAGGGAAGCTGCTGCTCTTAAGCTGATGTGAGAGTACCAATGTGCCTGATTTCAGATCCACTCCATGGTCCCTGATCGGTGACAGACATTAAACTCATCTCAAAAACCAGCAATTTGCCTACATTTCCCTTTGAATACGCTGGCCATTTTCCAGTGTCTTGGAGCTGGCCAAGGGATGGGAGAAGCAAGGAATTTCTTCCTCTTTAACAAAGCAAACCCAAAAACCCAGAACCAAACACTCTGAATTTTGGATCTGAATTTCACATCTCAGACCCCTCTCAATTGGGAACTTCTGGACAATAAATAAGAGCAGTTGTAAAAAGACTCTAGAAAAAAGGCTGGGGAATGGGAGTGGGGTGGAAGGGATTGTAAGCAGTAGGAACAGATGAACTTCTCTTTTTACAGCTGGTTTTTATTGAGGGAGCTATTACTGTGAGTAAAGTCAGCTGAGACACCCCAACTCACTGCAGATTGAATAGTTAAGCTAGGCTATAAATATCAGATTTTTAAAGCATGAATATTGTTTATGCCTTCTTTCTCTGCACTTTCCTTTGATTTAGTGGCAAGAAGAAGTTGTCATCACTTTAATCTGCCATTTTGTAGCAGCAGTCAGCTAAATTACAGACAACCTCGTGTGGATTAAACGTTTCAGGATTGTGCTGTCTGTCTCCCTATCGACTGTGACCCCAGGTGGCTCTGAAGTACTTCAGGTCAAACTTATTATATCCCATTCACTATCCCAATAAACAAGTAGTGTGTTGTCACATTGGAGAGCTGCATATTTTTCTAGTAATTATGTCTTATTATATATTTACTATTCAGAAAATGCAGGTGTGGGTTGTTGAACCATGGCCAGTGAGAATTCGCCTAGCTGACAGCAATTCCTTGGTGAGTCATGTTTCACTGTCTGTCGGTTTTATAACTGTTTTCACTACTAATTTAGCTCTGCGATGCAATATGCAATTAGTTCTATTATACAAGCAGCTGTATTCAGTTTTACAATGGCACTTTCCCCTTTGGCTTGTACCAGAGCCTGTTGTGGTTCTGCTGGTTTGATGACTGGTGCTGTAAAGTGGTATCTGGATGAGCCACAGTGACCCAGGAGCTTGATACAAATATGATTCTTACTTATTCACTACTGCTTTAGTGCTGTTTCTTACTGCCCTATTCTAAATGTGGTCACAGAGAAAACTGTTTCTTGCTACAGTAAGTAGTACTGTCATGCAGAAACTTGTTACTGCACTAGTGTCTCCTCTGGAGTCCTGGAGCTTATTGCAAAATGACATTTGTAAGTAAAATGTGAAAACAATAAGCTCATGTCTGAAAATTAGTTTCTGTTCTTGGAAACTCCGTTGCTGAGATTCAGTTCAGATAAGTATTCCAGAGTCTGACTCTTGTCCAAGTATCTGAATCTTTGAAGGCCTCCATATCCTTCTCCCTTCACTATGAGAAGGATTCATTCCTTGCCAGTTCCCAGCAGTCACATTCTTTGGTGGGGTCTTAGCAGCTTTCTAGCTCCCTAACAATACTCTTCAGGAGTACCAAGGCATTTGGGAGGGCAGCCTCCACACCTACCCTTGCAGTGCTGGTCCCACGAATGCCTGCTTGAATTTTCAGATCAGACACAGGCTTTTTCCAGCAGTGAGACCCCAAAATCCCTGGAGAAAAGCTGTGAAAATGTGAGATTTGGGGCTTCTCTGATATGCACTGAACACTGGGGCATGACAGCTTGAGACAGGATAGACTGTAACAGAAGCAGAAGGTTGTATCACCAAATGTTGGAAAGGTGGAAAGTTGACAACAACAAAACTTATCCCAAACTTCAAATAAGGATCAGGTTTGCTTTGAGGCCATCTGTCTCCACTGCTAACAGAATTAATATGGAAACAATACAAGGTAGATTACCAACAATCTTCTCCATGAGATAGTATAAGCCACAGAGGAAACATTCATCTAGAGGGGGAAAAGACTCACCTACAATCCAAAACAAGTGGGTAGAGACTAAAGGTTTGTTTGTTACTGACTGCACAGGCTCTTTATGACAAAGAATTGGTCTATCTGAAATGAGTTGGATGTCTCTAGGGGCATGGTTACACTTACAAGATTATAGCGCTATTGGTTATAGTGGTCCCCTTATACAATAATATGTATAGCGCTATTGTATGTCCACACTGAGATGCTCCAGCGTTATAGCATGGCCACATTTGCGGCACTTAATGTGGCATTAAGAGCAGCGCATTAGGGCATGTATCCCACAGTACACCTCTTCCCGATCTGGCGCAATGCCTTGTGGTAGAGGGGGCGTCACTTGCGGGGCATTCTGTATCCTGTTTCAACTACCCATGATGCTTTTTGGCATATCCCAGCAATCCCTGTGTTTCCTTCCACCTCCGGCGCCATCTTTCAACGGTTTCAGCAAGGCGCGCTCCGTCTTCCATTGTCGTGTGCCGCAATGAATCCAGAACTGCTGAGGAACATGCTGACGACTGTCGCCAGCACATCTCTGTGTGCAGTGGAGTTAATCCTTGACATGCAGGATGACAGTGATGATTCTGAAGACGAGATCGAAGCGGTGAATGCGTTTGACACGAAGCTTCTTGTCTCATTAACGGACATGCTCACGGCCGTTGAACGCCACTTCTGGGCACGGGAAACGAGCACTGAGTGGTGGGATCGCATCTTCATGCAAGTCTGGGACGATGAGCAGTGGCTGCAAAACTTTTGAATGAGAAAAGCCAGTTTCATGGGACTGTGTGCTGAACTCACCCCCGCCCTGCGGCGCAAGGACACCAGACTGAGAGCTGCCCTCCCGGTGGAGAAGCGGGTGGCTATCGCGATTTGGAAGCTGGCTACACCAGACAGCTACCGATCGGTGGCCAACCAGTTTGGGGTTGGAAAGTCGACCGTTGGAGTTGTGCTGATGCAAGTGTGCAGGGCCATTAATCACATCCTGCTACGAAAAATCGTGACTCTGGGTAATGTGCATGACATTGTTGCTGGCTTTGAAGAAATGGGTTTCCCTAACTGTGGAGGGGCGATAGATGGGACCCATATACCTATTCTGGCACCCGCCCACCTAGCTGAGGAGTACGTTAACCAAAAGGGGTACTTCTCCATGGTTCTCCAGGCGCTTGTGGATCACCGTGGGCATTTTACTGACATTAACGCTGGCTGCTCTGGAAAGGTGCATGACGCAGGCATCTTCCGCAACACCGGCCTGTTCGTGAAGCTGCAAGCCGGGACTTTTTTCCCAGACCAGAGGATCCCCGTGGTGGAAGTGGAAATGCCCATAGTGATTCTTGGTGACCCCGCTTACCCTCTAATGCCCTGGCTCATGAAACCCTACACAGGGAGCCTGGACAGCAGTCAGGAAAGGTTCAACTACAGGCTTAGCTGGTGTCGAATGACTGTGGAGTGTGCTTTTGGCTGTCTCAAGGCGCGCTGGCGCTGTCTTTATGGGAGGCTAGACTTGGCCAAGGGTAGTATCTCCGCAGTTATTTCCACATGCTGTGCCCTACATAATCTTTGTGAGCGGAAGGGTGAAGGCTTCACTCAGGCATGGTCCTCGGAGGTTCAACGCCTGGAGGCCACATACTCCCAGCCAGAGAGCAGGGTGCTTAGAGGGGACCAGCGCGAGGCTGTTAGGATCAGGGAAGCCTTGAGGGAGCATTTTGAGGCTGAAAGCCAGTTCTAAAGTGAGGTGCAGATGGAGGGAGGGAGGGAGCATTCTTTTAACAGGCATTTGCTTTTCTGTAGCCTGTAATAATGTATGTACACTTAATAAAGAAACCCATTTATTAAGAAGACAATTCATTTATTGAACAGGTACTTCGGTTGCTGAAAGAAAATATTGTGATGTGTGTGAGGCGGAAGCCGGGGGAGGTGCAATGGGGGTGGCATGGGGTCAGTCAGAGATCGGAATATGTCCAGGTCTCTGAGTCTCCAGTGCCCTCACAGTGGCCATGTCCCCTGAACCCCATTTGCGGAGGGCAGTAAGGCATGTTATTAGGGGTTGACTGCAGTGGATAATGGTCCGGGGTTTGAGGGTTGTTCGGTGAACACAGAGGGGTTGGAGGCAGCTGTGGATGGTGATAACCATATAGCTGATGATAGTGGCCTGGAGGGTACTGAGGCACAGAAGGGGAAGGGATTTGGGGCAAATGATAATTGGGGTGGAGAGCGCGGTGCTTCTCCTCCTGAAGGGTGACAATCTGCTGCATAGTCTCCAATTGAAGCTGCAGTAATGAGAACAGCTTATCGGTGCTTTTCCGGCGGTGAATCGCATTCTCCTTCCGAGCCTTCTCCCTCAACTTGCTCTCATTCTCCCTCCACCTCTGTGCAACTCGATTCTCCGTTACAGCCTGTTGCATTACTTGCTGTACTAGATCCTCTTTGCTCCTTCGTGGCCGCTTCCTCAGTCGCCTCAGCCTCTCTGCTGTTGATAAGAGCGATGGCACAGGGCTCAAGGATGACCCTTCTAAAATAAAAAGATACATTTAACAGTGGTTACTCCCTTCTAAAGAGCAGACATGCCTATGATTCCCCCGCATTCCCCGTTTGCCTGTCCCGCAGAGAGCACAGATACAGCAACGGAGCCCCTGCCATGGTGAGTGCACTCCAGAGGCAAGGGAAATGATTTTTTCCCTCCCCCAGAAAAGCTGTGCCGGAGGAGGGGGTGGGGAGTGCCGGTAAGTTGCAGGAGCCCCACTCTGAGCAGCAGGCAGGGGGA
>ML677349.1:33028750-33104798 GCA_007922305.1 Dermatemys mawii
CCGTAGGTGTTTGTCCTGGAAGATATCTCATTGCTTCGAGTCACTGAAGAACAAAGGGAAGGGATTTTAATGAGATGCGGCTTCCGCCCAGGGCCATATGCAGCTTGCCTATGTGCAGCAATGCTCCCCCCACCCATTGTAGCAGAGTGGCGGGGACTAGTGACCGTGACCAGGACGGGGGCCACGCTGGCTCTCCCGGGAAACCTGCGCAGGCACATAGCAAGCGCTCTTATTGAGACCTTTGAAGAGATTACTGATGATGACTACCGCGAGGTGATAGACTACATCAATGCTCTATTCCACATGTAGGCAAGCATGCAAGCATCCCTTTCCACCCCAAGCTGCCTGCCTTCCCCATAGAAAAGCAGCTTTACCTCCGCAATGCACTGCTGAGCTGGCCCCTGCAACCACCGGACGCTGTGGCTGGCCGCCCTCCTCCTGGCTTTAGAGGAGAGCTCCTGGCTGCATGCCCCCCTGCCCTCCTCCTGGCTTGAGAAGAGCTCCAGGTGAAATGCTCCCTGCATCCCTTTCCACCCCAAGCTGCCAGCCTTCCCCATAGAAAAGCAGCTTTACCTCCACAATCCGCTGCTGAGCTGGCCCCTGCAACCACCGGACGCTGTGGCTGGCTGCCCTCCTGGGTTGAGAAGAGCTCCTGGCTGCATGCGTCCAGGGACTCCTCCGTGCCCTGGGTCGCTGCTGCCTCGTCCTCCTCCTTCTCCTCTTCTTCATCCTCCTGCTCTTCGTCCTCCTCCTCACCCACCTCTTCACTGGTGGGCTGGGAAGTGTCCATGGTGGTCGATGGAGTGACCGTAGGATCACCACCAAGTATCGCGTGCAGCTCCTTATAAAATCTGCAAGTCACCGGGGCTGCCCCGGAGTGGCCGTTTGCCTCGTGGGCTTTGCAATACGCATTCCTAAGCTCCTTTACCTTAACACGGCACTGCAGAGTGTCCCGCTCGTGGCCTCTTTCTGCCAAGGCACATGATATCTGCCCATAGGTATCAAAATTCCTGCGGCTAGACCGCAGCTGAGACTGAACAGCCTCTTCCCCACAACAGCTGATGAAGTCCAGCACCTCGCTATTGCTCCATGCTGGGGATCGCCTATTGTGAGGAGGCATGGCACGTGGAGTCATGAAGATCAATCAGAATGATCACCTGTAACGATTCCCTGAGACCACGCCACGCAATCAATCAGATCAATGAGAATGATCACCTGCAAGGATTCCCTGAGAGCACGCCACGCTTGGCTGGAGCAAACAGGAAGGGGATTTTCAAATTTCCCTGGAACTTTAAAGGGCGGGTCTGACGTGTGGTCACCTGAGGACAGGACAAAAGAGTTTGCAAGTGATGACCAGAGTGGCTTGAACAGGAGTTATGGGACGGGCTGGAGGCCAATTAATGTGCAGTGGGTGTCCACATTCTTGCTGTAGCGCTACAGCAGCTGCACTACAGCCCTTATTCCCCAAGCGGAGGTGGATTAACAATAGCGCTATAACTCAGCGGTTATAGCACTCTACGTGCCTTGCCAGTGTGGACGGGGAGGAGGTTATAGCGCTCGTGGGGGCTTTATAGCGCTATAAAGTGCCAGTGTAACCAAGCCCTAGATCCTAGTGGATGAGCGTACATATCATAGAATGACTCAGCACAATTGCGCCCCTTGTTAAAAGTGTCACCAGGCAGGCCAAGGACAGGCCCTGGTTATTGAGAATGAGCTCCCGGTTCTTACTCACAGTGGTGATGCCTTCAGGTCATGACTGAGGCAACTTTTGGATCCACTATGCCTTTAAGGCCCAGTTCTGTCCCAGAGGAAGGTGAGGAGGTGTAGCATGTAGGGTCCGGTGCCTTTAAAAATCTAGCCCTAAATCCCAATTATGCACAATGTCTCCTGAAGTATCAGCAAGTTATAGGGGGAACACAGCCTACTCCTGTTACAGGGTACATGCACCTGCATCTAGCCAGCTGTGCCTTCCCCTTAGGGGAGAGGAAAGAACTGTGGTTCTGCCCAGTTCTGTACAAGGGAACAAGCACTGAAGGAGGTCCCTAATGCCCATTCTCCCCCTAGAGTACCTCTAGAGAATTGGGCACAATCGGGCCCTGGCATGTTTACCCCCTATGCTTGTTCTGTGGATAAAGGGCATGAAAATTCACTGTTAAAAAGAAAAATGAAGCAGACCAAAAAACCAACCAAACAAAAAAATCCCCCCACTTTTACAAAGAAACTACAAAGCCCAAAACTAGTAAAGTGCCTTTGTTTCAAAAAGATCATTTAAAAATCAAATATACATTGCTTATTTATTTATCATTATGAAAGCTATTCTGTTCAAAAATACTAGGGCCATGAGAAACCGCTGACAAATATTAGTGAAATTGTTCATTGAATTTCCTAGTGTTCTATTACACTTGTTTTCACACCTATATATATTGTGGTATTGTGACGTATCACAAAATGGTAACTTAGTTGCTAAAAAAAAGAAAAAGAACAAATAAAGGAAAACAATGGGCTTTCATGTATATTCTCAGTAGAGCAATAATTTTGTTTAAAAAGCCCCAGTTGTTCCCTCATAAATGGGATCGTTTGCAATGAAAATATTCCTGTTGTGGTGAAAACAGTGTCATGAAAATGGGACCCATTTCAGGGAAATGGTAACTGCTCACATTTCAAGTGCTTTGAATTTCATGTATTCATCTCTGACAAGCACATACATAGTTGATTTACGCCAGCTGAGGATCTGGCCTGCAAAGAACATATTCATTGCTGGCATAGTGTTTTAACAGTACTGTCTGCAGTTCTCTCTCTGACCTGACCACTACCAGTGAAACTATTTTCCAAGAACTTTTCACTGTAAGAGACAAAGAAACTTTCTGCTCTGCAGAAAGTAGCTATTCAGAAGAGCTAGACTGACTGAAAATTGGTAGTTTGCCCAGAGCTTGGTCATTTTAGTACCCAGAGACTGGGTTTATTTTAGGGTAAACAGCTGGGATTATATACCATTTTTCAGAGAAGGTATATAAAACAATAATGAATTTTATAGTTCTGTAAAGATTTACAAAATTAGTCCCAGGTCTAAGGTTTAATTTTTTAATATCACCACAGAACTTTACAATAATTGAGCACTACGGAGTGGGAGAAGTTAATCACTTGATTGAGGTGAATTAAGACTTCCTAATGGCACATTTATCACTAATTTCAAGCTAGTTTCATTTTCCATTCATAAAATTCAGTTTCAGATTCAAACTACTGTATCTGTATGGGCTGTTTATAGAGAACTTGTATGGTTTTCAGGACATGCTGTTGCAAAGTAATGTCAAAGCCGTCATATATGCTGATCACAACAAGGAAATTCTAGTTTACCTTGGCATTCTTAACCCATATTGTTCATGCCTTGGCATTGCAGCCTACATGGTGCAGTATTTAAAACTTCCCTCTACTCCAATACATACAATAAAACTTGGTGGCCCAAATTTTCAACCAGTATTTGCTTTTCCAGTTTTCCTGTCTGAACCCATGAGACTTAGGCTCCTATATTCCTAACTCAATTTTGATACCAGGACTTAGGCTTCTAAGTCACTTGGGTGCTTCTGAAAATTTTACCCATTGTCCTCACTTAAGCAAAACTCCCATTTATTTTAAATAAATTCCTTCGAGGTTTGCCTGACAAGAGTGCATGACAGGACTCAAACATTGAACCTAAGCCTATGAAATGCTGAACGTCCTCAGCTCCCTTTGAAGGCTTTTTCAGGATACATTTTACTTGAAAATACCATCAAAATGCAAATATATTTCCTTTCAGTAGCAAGAGCTAGGACAACTATGGAGAGATATGTTTAGGGTTCAGTCTTGCAAGGTCCTGAATTCTTTTGACTCCCTTTGAAGTTAGTGGGCACTCAGTATCTCTCAGGAAGGATCTCTTCCTTTTAAGGGGTATAGACATAGCTTTGTCTATTGCTGTGTATTTTCTCCTCATTACACATTTCTGGAAAAACTGTGCACATTCAGCACTATTCTCCCAATACAAAATATGGTGGTGGTGTGTGGATGCGAGCAACCCCAGTTCAGCATCATGAAATTGTCCAAACAACCCAAGAAAACCAGAGATCATTGTTGACAAAAGAGTGAAGTGACCTGATGTTGGATTTTACCCGGACTGGAAGAGAGAGGCTGGAGGAAATGAATGCTGCAACCCTGGAAGGACAGAAACAACAGCAACACAGAGAAAGAAATGCCCAAGCATAGTCTTGCTGGTCAACTGGGAACTTTAGCTGAAAGGGGAGAATTTGCGCAAATGGAGATCGAAAGCCTGAAAAGAGGAAGATTAGTGGTGTTGATCTATATGGAAACATATTAGCAGAAGGAATGATACAGGATTAACAGCAGCCCCAAATGGGAGAAATATCAAGGACAAATCTGAGTGAAATAGCACCTGAAGAAAGTGCAGGAAATATGAATGATTTGTTGATTGAGATCATGCGGAGCATAAGAGACATTGAGCACCGTCTAGTGCTACAAAGTATGAAATTTTTAGGCCAGCAAAGACTGGATGATATATAGAGCAAGCAGGGAATGAGGCACTCAAGGAATCTGTAAGACCAGAGAGTATTAGCCAGATGAATTATATATAATGTATGTTACAGCAGCAGTAGCAGCTCATTGGCTTAACATCACGCCAGCTGAGTATGTGAACCACCAGAAAACTCCCTGTGTTAAAGAATCCCTCTGGAAACAAAGGTTAAATCAGAAGATTAAACTTTTATGTTGCGATATCAGCTTACTGGATGAATTTGATAAAAATCATTTGATGATAAAACTGTAGCTAATGGCCCTGGAGTTGAAGGAAAGGAATGTAAGAGTTGTGAAGGAACAAAATAGATGTAAACTGATCACACTGAGTTATAGGCTTGAAAGATACTCAGCATGAAGCTCTCAGTATCAAGAGAACAGACTCTTAATGAGAGACTTTAAGCAATTCTTTGATCAGATCAACATTAAAAGCAGAATAGAAAAAAATAGGAAGTCAATAAATAAGGTGGAAGGGTTTCAGTGCTACTGGACAGAAATCTGGTCTGAAGGTCTGAAGATGTACAACATAATCAGAAAGCGGACTGGATTAAAAATGTGAGCAAAAAATTGAAAAAGCCCAAACAGGAATATCAATGAAAGAAATGAATGAAGTACTGCAAGAATGAAAAATTAGAAAGCACTTGGACCAGAGGAGTTGTATGGATGATGGCTGAAATAGCCAACAAATTTCCATGACTGTTTACTGGAACAACTTAATAAATGTTTGAAGAATGTATGTCTGAGATGGATGGTGTCAGGGACAACCATCCTCATATGAAAAAGAAAGAAGGCATCAGTGGTTCTAAAAATTATAGGCCAATCACGTGTTTACTGTCTAAGTGGAAACTTCTAATGACAATTCTAGCAAAAAAAGATCCTGGGTAGTGCTATCTCACAATGAAATGCTGTCTCCTGAGCGAAAAAGCAACATAGTAAACAAGAAAGATCATAGAAGCAGCAAAACAAAACAAATTTAGAGCTGATGTGGGTAAATTACCAAAAAGCGATTTACATTTTTGAATTTTCAGACACTGAAAATGCACAAGGTCCTTCCAAAGATCATTTCCTTTCTGCAGCAATCCATGGATAAGTAGAACACTGGGCTCTACCTGGAAGGGACTCTCACTGATTAGGTCCAGATTAAATGAAGAATCTTTTAAGGGGATTCTTTGTCACCAGTCCTGTTCATGATAGAGATAGGGCCACTGACAAGGATGTTCCATGAAATCAGTTGTAGTTTTCATATCTGGAAAGAGCAAACCAGTTAATCGTTTGTTATAGATGGATGTTCTGAAACTATATCGATGGTCAGAAAAGGAGATGCAGAGACTGATGACATGTAGAAAAGTTTGGTGAAGATATAAAAACTCTGGGGTGGCTTGGCTAAAGAGCACCTGTAAAGAGGGGCAAACTGGTACAATCAGATAGCATAAAAGTTAAAGAAATAATTCAAGACATCTGTCAGTATGAGAATTACAAATACATTGGAATCAGGGAATTGTCAGAGTTACAGCATAAGGAAGTCAAAGAAGAGGTGAGGAAAGAATATTAAAAACAAATAAGATCCATGCTAAGGACAAAACTCAACCCAACTAATTTGATCTGAGATATAAATGTAGGGGGAGTATGCTGCTGGGGTGATCAAGTGGAAGTAAAAGAAGAAAAAAAATTGACATCCAAGCAAGAAAGTTTCTGGCAATGGTAAAGTAATGAATTTCAGTCAAGATGTGGATAGGATGTATATCAAATGATATAATGAAGGGAAAGGTCTACTATCTGTGGAGCAAGCAGTTGACAATGAAGAATATACCATCAAAATATATGAGGAGTCAGCCAGAGTAAAAGGTCATCTGGTTGCAATAACAAGTGAGGGCCCAGGGTGCATCCCAACCTAAGGAAGCATAAAAGAAAGGAGAAAACAAATCTCCAAAGAAAGAATCTAAAGATTTACACAGAAATCAATGCATGGACAGTGGTGGAGAGAGATTGAAGCCATTAGTGACTGAAGAGTAATAAAGTCATGGCTTATCGAAGGATACCTCAAAAGAGAGAGACAGAGATTCTCATCATGAGTGCACAAGAGCAATCTTTAAGACTTTATTATGTTCTAAACAAAATTGATCAACAGGGCAGCTCCTGGAACCATGCAATGTGTTCCCAAAAGGAAAAGACAGTGGAGCACGTGTTGAGCACCTGCTGGAGCCTTCTGGGAGAAAATATATGAACAGACAAAATGAGGTCACCAAGAGTCTGCACTGGCGCCTCTATGGCAAGTATAGATTTAAAGGAACCATACAATATTATGACCACTGAAAGGAAAGCACTCTAGAGAATGAAGAAGGTAGGATTTTATTATTGATTGTCACAGAGCAAACAGTACAGTCAAACAGGCTGGATGCAGCATCCCTTGGCAAAGGAAGCCAAAGCTCTCCTGGCAACACCATCTTTGCAACCAGGCATTCACCTCTAGGATGCATCTGGCTCTGCCTAGGTCCCTACCCTTAACTGGAAGGACTGAAGAGACCGACACCTGTGCTCCAAACTTCACCCTTACTCCCAGAGCCCTGTAGTCACTTCTGATCTGCTGAGGGTCATACTTCGCAGTATTATTAGTGCCCACATGGATGAGTAGCATGAGGTAGTAGTCAGAGGGCTTGATGATCCTGGACAATCCCTCCATAACTTCTTGACTATGGGCCCCTGGCAGGCAACATACCTCCCAGGATGCCATGTCAGGGTGACAAATGGGTGGCTCTGTCCCTCTCAGAAGAGAGTCGCCAACCATCATGACTCTATGTTTCCTCCTAGGAGTGGAGGCTCTGATCCTCCTGACTTGGGGGTATATAGCTTCTCCTCCTCCTCTAGGGATGATTCCTTATCGCTCATTGCCAGGGCAGCATATCGGTTTTCCATCATCGTGGTGGGTGGGTTGGGACTAGGTGTGGGGCACTGCCTGCTGCCAGAAGTAACCAGCTGCTAGGTTCTTCCCTGTGACACAATGTCATCATATTCCAGTCCCTATCTCACCAGATTCCTTGTCTCGATCTGCTCCTTTTCCTGTCCACTGGGCTGGTCTACCTTTTGTCCTCTCTGCAGTCAAATCAGATGGCTTCATCTTCCACACTTCCTAGGAACCAGCAGTGGGTCACTGAGAGCATGTGAGAGACAGGATCTCTGCTTTCATTTCCAACCTCTGTCTCTACCCTGGCCTGGACCAGCTGGGAACCAGCATTACAGGGAAAGTTTGACTTTGCCCTAGTAGCCTTGCACTGGAGCATGCTCATTGGCTTTGTGGGGATAACGCATCCTTAGTCTAGCCAGCACTAAGAGTTCAGGGGGTTGAGCATACTCAGTACAGACAAAATCTTCAGAAATTTTAGCTGCTAAAAATCAAAGAAGTCTCTAAGGAACGTGAAATTTGGGCAGACTTTCATGGGGGACAACAAAAGGCGCATCCCTGATATAAAGGGCACCCACTCACCACCAAATTTCAAGTCCTTGCTACAAAGAATGGGGGCGTTAGAGTTGTTCAAAGAAAAGGTCACAATTTTTAAATATAGACAAGACAACATATTTTTTCCTTGTCTCATTCTCTGAAATGGCTAAACATTTTGGCTTAAAATTTCCTGAAATAGGTAGCCAGAGGTGGACACCCAGCATGGATAATTTCAGCCCAAATTGTTAAAAGTTGGCAAGGTGATAAGCAACTGAAAACAGGAATAATGAGAAGTGTTGGGCAACTCAAATAGCAAGTGATGGTACCGGCCTTCCCTATAATCCAGCACAAGTAACTGAAAGGGTTTAATATGAGGGAGAGAAAGAAAAACATTTTTGTGCAATTGATGGTGATAAAAAGAAGAGCAAAGGCCTAAATCTGAAGATAGGAAAATTCTGGTTACATACAGAAAAACATTTCTTTTGTGAGAGGAAGAGGAACTAGACAATTGACTGTGTAGTGAACTTGTCGAGTCACCTTCATTAGAGGTGTTCAGGAACAGATTAGATAAAATTCCTAGTGGGGTTAGGACAGGGGAAGATCCTGTTCCTTGCAGGGGGTTGAACTAGATGACTTGGGAGGTCTTTGCCCATCCTATCATCTATGATACCTTTATGACATATTTTGAACTCCAATAACTCAAAAAATGTGTTTGCCTTTTAGAATGATATTTTACAGCCTATACGTCCCTAAAGTGGACTAATGGCTTTTTGTGGGGTGGGGAGAAGACTGATCTTAAAGGTAAAGGGTTGCTTTGTGCTCTAAAACTTTTAAACCTTTATTTGAAGGTTGAAAGATGGCACACACATTTCCCTTTATAAATAACGGCTCAGAAGATGCCATTAGAGTCTAAAAGGTCAATATTCTGTGAACCGCAATTTCAGTAAGTGGGTTTTATATAAGAGTGTCTTTGATGCAGTCCATGGCATAGCATCCTAACACCATATTAGGGTTCTGTTCAGCAATAGACACATTTTAGCACATCCTGTGTGCATCAATTTGCATCTTCAAAGTGTGTTCAGATGTGCTTTTTTAATAATGTATTTGAACTAAAGTATTTGAATCTGTATTTGAATTTTTATTCATGGATGTGTGTGTGTGTGTGTGTGTGTATATATATATATATATACACACACACACACATATATATATATCTCCCATATATAAGATTTATAGATATAGCCAGCTGGTTTGAAAAGAGATCCTTCTTTCAACATAGAATTCCTTGCATGACAGAAATTGAGGGAGCAGGGTGAAGACAAAGATAAATCTAGCCATCTTTGTGCTATCTCAATCCCTGGAGCTGCTGGGGCTAACTTAGAGCAGCCTTAAGGCTGTTATAATGTACACTGACATAAATTGCTGCTGAGTGGACCACTCCATTGTCCAGGGATTGCCAGAATGCTTACACAGCTATATTCCCTGAGGGCTCCTTAGCAAATATAGTATAGTCCAGATCTTCAGCTGGTATAAAACTCAACTTGAGGGGCTGAGGTTCTGCATAGCATACAAAACTAAATAAATTAAGAAAAATGTTTATCTTAGTGGTTTGCAGAAAGTGAGAGAATTAAAAGCATAGTGGGTTTAGAAAAAAACAATGGCTTTGATCTGAATATCTGTAAAAGCCTCAGAGATTCAGAACCTGTTTTTAGTGCTGAGATTATATATATTTATATATAT
This sequence comes from Dermatemys mawii, assembly GCA_007922305.1. NCBI lineage: Eukaryota > Metazoa > Chordata > Testudines > Dermatemydidae > Dermatemys > Dermatemys mawii. Next base: position 33,038,487 of record ML677349.1, read on the forward strand.
ATACACACACCACACATATGCACATACCTGCATTCCTTGTGTATTCCAAGCATCCACAAAGTCAAAGGGAATTTGAGATGTACAACAAATGCAGGACTGGGCACGTAATTTGAATATTTTAAGTAAAATTCAGAGTTTTAGACTCTAGAATCAATTGATGTGTTTGCGACTCTATTGGCACAGATTAATAGTGGCCCAGGCCAGCAGGAACTCATTCCATATTCATGTATGCTAATTACATGTTGCTGGATAGCAGGAATTTCTTTCTCAACTTAAAGGTCTATTTTTGTGTGTGTGAGAGAAACCGAGAGCATGGGGATGAGGAAGAAGAATGGTGAGGATTTAACTCTCACTCTGAAATACTCTGTCTCCTAAATTATACTGGCACCTAAAAGACCTGAAATACCTTCTTACATAGTGTTAAAGTGGATTCAAATTCATCCTTAGTGGTTAATCCAAATCTTGATTGACTATAGGATGGTCATGTTAAAACTATGGCTTTTTCCCCCTCATTATCTTAGTACTATTGGCCTTGCCTTGCTTGGGCATCTATCTCTGTGCAGGTAAGTTATTATTAGGCACATCAAATGTTCTGGTTGATTTCTCATAGCCATGGTGCCAACCTTCCTTGCTAGACTCTATTATTATTCACCCTGGGTGAATCCCACTGATACATAATTAATCTGTGGTTTTTGTTTTTTTTCTATCTATCTATCTATCTATCTATCTATCTATCTATCTATCTATCTATCTATCTATCTATCTATCTATCTATCTATCACCAGCAAATTTCTGGCTGGAGGGGCAGGGAGATCAGATCTTAAGAGGAAGGTTTTATTGTCAGTTCATTATGTATCCACTGCTATTACATCTTAATGTGATGCACATAACAAACCTATTTTCTCCTCCAAGTTACCAATATTGGTAGGAACATCAGTCATCATTTATAGGTCATCACATCGTCATATGGAGTTGGAATCTGTTTTTCACAAGCTCTGATTAGATTTCTGTTATTAGATTATGTGGATTTGTTGATGATAAAAGCCTGTTTATTTATAATTATAAAAACAGTGCCAGCTAGCCCCTCCCTCCTTTCTGTCTACAGGCAGTGAATTAATGTTACCTTTTACTTTCTGTATTGCCTTAGGTTTTTTACATAGCATCTATCACTATGGTTTCTAAGTAGAAATGTTTGGCAAACGAGGCTGGAAACATAGGACAGGGTATTGCCTATATGATCCCCAGCTATGGATTTTACCAAGGGAGGGGAAAAGGTAAATCTGAAATCTAGTGAAAGTCAAATTGGGTAAAGAAATATCTTTTATTTCACTAATTTAGGTTGGTGGAAGCTACAAGCTTTTGAGTTACATGGAGCTCTTGTTCCAGTCTGGGGAAGCAAGTTCGTACATTCTGCCAACCGACGTAGGTCCAATAAAAGATATTACCTCTCCTGCCTTGTCTCTCTAATATCCTACAACCAACATGGCTACAACAACACTGCAAACAATTTGAAATCTTCCCAGCTTCTCAAGTTGTGAGGACCCCGACACGTTGCCCACTTGGTGTGGGGACAGGGAGCTCAGCTCTGTAAACACATGTAACATGAGGATCTGTGAGCATCTCAGCCCCCCAGCTAAGATCTGGGGTTATCAGTCAAGAGAATCAGTCTCTTCATGTTGCTTCCTGGCTTACCTCCTCTCTCCTTGTGGCACAGATCCCTCAGAAGCTCAGCTGATCCTTGTTCTCCCCTTCACAGCTGAATAGTACACCCCATCCCAAAAGACAGTAGTCATGGAGGACAGTTACCACTGGCACCACTAAGGAATGTGTTGATTTCCATCTGTGATGCACTGATTTGTGAGGGAAGCATGCTGTATAAGCAGTTGCTCCACATTTCATCCCAGACATCTCCCTTCCCAATTTTCAAAGCTCCAGACACACAACAGCTGTGTGGTGAAGCTCCTGCAGATTGTCAGGGAATGAGAGGTGTTCCAGGCTGGCTTCATCTTCCTCCTTCATTACTTTAAGAGGATTTATGCCCCCGTTTTATCTTATTTACTCCTTTCCGCACTGTGGAGTCTGAGGGGAAGCACGTGCACGGTCAAAGGGAGAAGGTAACTATGTTCACTAATGGGCTATACCATCTCAGCAGAGGAAGAGTACATACCGTGAACTCATTAATAGAGCAAACAGTATCATTTCATTCACTTTGGCCAGGTCTACACTGAGGGGTAGGGGGAGTGCATAGCTGAAGTCGATGTATCTTAGGCCGACTTACCTCGGCGTCCTCACGGCAGCGAGTCGACCGCTGCTGCTCCCTCGTTGACTCCACTTCTGCCTCTCGTAGCAATGGAGTTCCAGAGTCGACTGGGAGAGCGCTTGGGGATTGATTTATCGCGTCTAGATGAGACATGATATATCGATCCCAGACAGATCAATTCAAATGAAACTTGGAATCAATTTTTAATTAAGTGAATTTTTTCTGTGCCTAGATTCTGCTGGGTGCAGCAGGGCGGAGGCATTGGCCTCTCCAACTCCAGCTTGGTGCAGGTTGGGTGCTATTTAATTTGTACCTGCTGGCTTTGGCTGCCTCAGAGCCTAATGACAGCTGGGGATTGATGGAGTGCATTATGCTCTGGCCATTCTCCCTCCCCACTCCCTGTGCTGGAGACTTCAGGAAGAGAGACATAATTGCTAGCTACACAGGCTCACCTTCCCGTGGGGACTCCATCACGTGGGGGGAAATCCACAGAAAGGGATTTGTATATGGTTTCCAATCCCTATGTCTCAGATGAGTGTCACAAAGGAAGCATAATGGGGCAGGGAAGTTTCAAATGATTCTTAAAACTGAGAAATTAGGGACAGAAATCAGAGGTTTTTTGGGCATTTATTTTGACATAGATCTATGGAGGAGAAGAAAAAGGGAGGGAGACAGAAGACAGACTGTTAAAAAGAAAAAAAAACTGATTTACCTCCAGTAGAAGAAACATCTGTTAGTATAACATGGAGAACAATATGACTTTTGTGCTATGCTAAATAATAGGAAGAACAATTGCAAACAATTGGATTTTCAAGCAAGAATGATATCAGGATGCCAGCTCTGCCATTATAGCTCAATAGCACCAGTGCCTGGTGATGCATGTGTCTTTTTGTTTGCAAATAAGCATTTGTGTATATTGTGTCTACGGGCACACAGAACATGTGTGTCTAGTCTTCACTATTTTTATTGTACACAGGGCGTGTCTCTAGATCTATATAAATTCCTATGTCACTGGGTGGTACAGGTTTCCTTCCCCTAGAGTCCCTGCACCCTGTGCTTAAGCTGTTCAAAGAAAGGGTCTCAGATGCTCCTCTCAGGTGCTTCACCTGTGCTCTTTTATTTATAGTGATGATACAGTCCCAACTTCCCCAAAACCAGCCCCCTTTCTGATCCCTCACCAGGTCCTCTGGCCCCTTGAGTCTTGTCTTAACCAGCAGAGGCAGGGCTAGATCCCTCCTATCCTCCTGCCTGGCTAGCCTCCCTTTCTGAGTTCTTCCCAGGGTTTATATTCCTCCCCAGTCATCAACCCAACTGGTTTCAGCTGACCCAGTATGTTGCACTGAGCCTGCCCTAATTAGAGCCTTCAGCTGGACTCCCTGCTCAGGGTTTTAGCCTTTTAACCCAGCCACGCAGCAGGGAAGCAGGGGGAAGAAGGGCCTCTAGCAGGCATCAGAGGTTTTAAAAACCTCTGCCCTGCGACATCCTACTTAACTTTTTAAAAATTATGAAATATAAGAGGAGAGATTTTGCAAAGGGGTCTGGCAAAACTCCCTTTGACATCAATGGGAGCAGATTTTGGCTAACACAGGGTGCTTTGGAAAATCCCACCCAAAAATAGCAGAACCTTTCTTAACATAAAAACAAAATCTATTTTGTATCCAAATAATAGTCTGCTTCACATTTACACAGTGCCTTTCATTCTAGTAACTCAAGTGAGTGCTTCACAGACATTCATTAATTTAGTTTCACAACTTGCCTCTGACGTAGGTAAGCATTTATTATACTCATGTTGTAGACTGGCATATTAGAGCCCTGAAATGTTCCTCTCCTCCAACTCTACATTAGACCCTCTCTAAAAGCTCTTCTCTTTCAGCCCCCAACAAAACCCTCTCCAAATGTTATTGCCCTCTCACTCCACACCAGATCCTCTCCAATCCAATTTCCATTCTCTCTAGTGCATTGAAGTTACTCTCACCAACATTTCTAATGATCTCTTCTAAGTAGGGTGACCAGATGTCCTGATTTTTTAGGGAAAGTCCCAATTTTTTGGTCTTTTTCTTCTATTGGCTCTTATTACTCCCCCCCTCCTGTCCTGATTTTTCACACTTGCTGTCTGGTCATCCTGCTTCTAAGCAAATGGGTTTTTCATGCTATGCTCATTGACCAGTCAGATGCTTTTCACACCATCAATCTGCTCAGATTTCTTGTCTTTCTGCTCAAAAGTTTCTGCTCAAAATCTTGTCTTTCTTTGGCTTCCATGACTCTGTCCTCACTTGGTTCTCCTCCTCACTTTCTAATCAGTGCTTCAATGTGTCTTTTGGGGCACCACTGTTATGAGAGATCTGGACTTGACATAACCACAGTCATTTTGCATACTCAGCCACTATTAATTGGAAGCATGTAGTCAGGAATACTTTGGCCTTTACCTAAGCAGGCACAACAGCTGCAGTGTTGCTAATAAGGATAAATAGATAAAGTGACAGATTCATGAGAATGGGAGGGTGTGTGGAGAGCTGACCTGGGTGTCTATGACTGTTTGTTTGTTTGGTTTATTTGGCTGGGAATTGCTTTGCTGTTAAGTAGAATTATGAGGTATTCTGCTGATGCTAAGGAAATTGATAGCCCACTAGTGGTTATGTGCTTTTTTTGAGCAATCTATAAAGAGATTGGATAGAGGGCACATTTGGAGACATTTGGAGAGGATTTTGACAAGCTAGGAGTCTGACATCCAACTCCTGGCAGCTAGGAGGAAGGCTGGCCACCAAAAACCTGCTGCTGACCATTCTACACATCTCAGACCTTGAGTAACTATATCTGGGATGCTCTAGACTATTGTTATTTTAGATGTGTGCTTTAGACAATTTAACCAAGGATTTGGGGGTGAAAGCACTCTTGTGTGCACCAATCATTTATCAGATAGCAGAACAGTGTTCCCCTTGATTTATGTCCTGAAATTGCCTGGAAAACAAAGACTAACTACTATCTTCTCAGGTTCAGAAAACCCTCAGTAACATCACCTCCATCCCTCTCCCACTTGTAGTTCTCTATTATTCATATAATGTGTAAACTCTTCTTGAATATCTGAATGACCATTTCCATATTAAAATATTGGTTGACTTCTGCTTGTGTGAATGTTGAGCTCCCTGAAGGCATGCAAATCAGGACTGTGTAAATGCTTAGTGCAAATCTCCACTGTGCAAGTGTACAAGGGAAATGGCACATACAAACATGCAAGCATTTTTGGAAATACAAACCAGTTTATTATTTATTTCAACTACAAACTTTCAAACCACAAAACAGAGATATTGTTTTCATCTCCTTAATCCCACAGGATTCATTTTTCCAGTTTGTCTAAGTAACGTAGGCACCAGAGTCCTGATGCAAGTCAATGAGATTTAGGTACCTAAATAACTTTTGAAACTGTTTTCCAACATGTATTGTAGTAGAGATATTTGGGAAACATACTTCATTTTATAAGAAAAAATTTAACAAGAGGACAATTTTCTTTCATGGAATTTCTTGGTTTTCATCAAAAAATGAGAAGTACTTTTCAGATTTCAAAAACCAAAAAATCTGACAGTTTGTCACAGCTGAAAATTTTCAATTTGAGGGTTGGTGTTGGGTTTTTTTCTTTGGGTTTTTTTTAAACACAAAAATCTGAAATGTTTAAAATAAAAAGGGAAGATTCTCTTCATGAAAACTTCCATTTCCTCAAAAGGGAATTTTTTCATCTGCAACCAATTTCAACCAGCTATAGGTGTAACTATAGCTAAAGGTTATGCTGATCTCCATTTTTAGGTTCTGATCTTATGAGAAACTTGTGGGGCTTCATATGGGAGCAAGAGCTCACTTATGTGGCACTAATTGCCTAACCGGAGTCCTAAATTGTAAAATACAATAATTGCCCCCTGCATGTAACTGAAACAGTTGGGAAAGCTTTAAATGCAGGTTTGCTAGGATGTGGGGGTCAGTGATAACTCAATGGCTTGAGTACTGGCCTGCTAAACCCAGAGTTGTGAGTTCAATCCTTGAAGGGACCATTTAGAGATGTGGGGTAAAAATCTGTTGGATGATTTAGTTGGAATTGGTCCTGCTTTGTACAGGGGGTTGGACTAGATGATCTCCTGACATCCCATCTAACTGTGATGTTCTATGATAATGTAGGTACTGGTCCTGCATCTCCCACAGACTTCAGTTGGAATTGGAGGTTCTTGATACTTCTGAAAATTGGGCCCTTCATATTCTCTGCCTTACACATCAAACATTTTAAAAATGTTTCTCTGGGGTAAGATAAAGAGAGAAAGTTCCTATAAAATTCCACAATTTGATGAGTTATAAAGAAGCAAAAGGAGGTGGCATTTGTCTTTCCACTCCAAAAACTCAGGGTACAGTTTATAACTAAAGTTTGGCATCTTCAGTCTAATCTAGTCAAAGTGCATGAAGAAACTAGCACATAATTTAATAGTTTAAAGCACTTGTTAAAAAGAGAAGAGCAGGTTTAATTGAGCATATAACCTTGTCATTTTATCAGTCCTCAAGCAGATTGTCTGTGGATTGGAGTGGATAGATGTTCCTATAGCTGTGTGAGTAAACTTGTTTTGGGGACAAAAGGACCGATCCTGTATAGCTGAAACTCTCATTGACTACAGTGAAAACTTGGGGTCTGTAATGACTACAGGATTGGGTCAAAAGGCAGCAGTTTTGACCCCTTTGATCTGTTAGCATTGGGCTTCAGAGGTTGGGTAGAATGTTTATAGGAAAAAATGCCACAAATTTGTACCATAAATTTAGTCCTGAAGCTGCACCTGGCTCTATACGGGTGGGCTCCTGTAACTGGGTGGAATCTAATTCAAGTCAAACTGACCTAAAAAAGCTCCATGTGACTGCAGGAGTCCACCCAAATGCAACCAGCTGCAGGACTTGGGCCTTTGTTGTTAAAAACAAAGCTGACCTGGGTAGTAGTCATGAGAAAAGCGTATCTTTTGGGCTGAAGAGGGAGGAGATAGAGAGTCCGGTGATCATATGGCTGAGTATCTAAACCAGTGTAATATACTTTTCAACTTAATTACAGTTTGTCTGATGGTCCTATTAACTGTTACAATTCCTCTGTTTTTCCTCCATGTTTAGTATATTTTAAAATTAATTTTGGAATATATATTTTAAACAAAACAAACACAGGAACAGCACTGCACTCCACCAAGATGAATTAGGATCCTACACTTCCTATACAATTAATGCGGGGGGAGGGGAATAGGGTCCTTAGATTGCAATCTGCAAAGTCAGCACATTGGCTAGCTTAGTCCGTTCCCCACCTAACGAGAGATGCCAACCAGAGGGGTGTGTGCCTATCTCCAAGAGAGGGGCAGGGCTTAAGTCAGGGCTACACAGAGGAGCATATCTCTGTTACTGATCCACAAACTAGGGGAAGACAGGCGATCTTCTGCCTAAATTACATGCTGGACCCAAAACAAAACAAGTGGGGGAGGGATTAAAGACTTATCTCTCTTATAATCTACAGGATAGGTCACTCACACAGGATGTGAGAACATTCATCTGCTTCCTAGCTGGCGAGTACCCTAACCATTAGGTTATAGAGTCATTCTAACTTTTTCAGTGGGCCACTATTTAAGTATACCATTGCTTAATTGAAGAACGACATCAGTAGGAGAGATGGAGGAAAATGCACATCACAATATTCCATAGCCCAGTGACTAGGACACTCATCTGAGGGGTGGCAGAAGTGGGGGACTCCCACCTTCTCCATGAGGACCCTAGCCACTAAGCTAAAGGTAAATGGGAGGTCCTCTTCCCCAGTGTGAACTCGCCTGAGAGGCCCGATCCAATAGTGTGCTCGGAGGCCGCCTACCAGACTGAGGCCTCCACATGCGACTCAGGCAGCCGAACATCTGTCTTTTCCAGTTTGTGAACTGCATTGGAGTTGAGGCCTCTAGATGCCTATCATGAGGCAGTAGTGCGCATGCTCAGGTGGGAGATAGGGACCGGATGCCTAGAGTAAGGCTGAGGGGACACGCCCAGGGGAAAATAACTTGGATACCAAATGAGCTTAGCTGCTACAGAGTTGGTAGCAGCCAAACTGGAGTTGTGTGGATCAAATGGGACTTAAAAGACTAATTACCTTTCTGGATGCCACCTTTAGCCCCTGTCAGGTAGTGCCTTGGGCCTTGGGCCCTAAGTGGGCTTAAGCATCAGACCACTAAGAGCTTTAAATGCTAAAATAAAAAGCTTGAATTGTATATTCCATAATATATGGGACATTCCATAATATCAATAAATCAGTTAGCTCAAAAATTCTATCTAGACTGCCATTAGTTTCAGTTAATTTGCATATTAAATATAATAGCAAGATAGCACAGTAGCAATGTTGCTACTGTATAAATACCAGGGGCTTTGAATACTTACAAATTATCTTACAAGTATTAGGCTTCCCTCCCCCTGACCTCCTAATTTATTTTCAACTTAAATCCTTCCTCTACATATACAATACAAATCAGGCCCTTGGGACCTGTTTATTTAATGAGGATTTATGTCATTTCAAGACATTTGCTAAGTTTCAGGGAAGCACCTGTATTAATTGTATTTCCTGCTCATGTGCTGCTTTTGTTTGCCATAAAAGAATTCATCTCAGGTGAGTTAACCTTGCTTTTAAAGAGGGCACCTGCAGTTATCTTAGTGCTTATTGTAAATCAAAACATGTTGAGCCTGTAAAGCAATGAAATAAAGAGGTGCTGACAAGAGGGTATGCCAAAAGGATTAGGAGCCTTTCTCACTACTTGTACTATCAGGATGGAGAATTAAGTCATGTTAAATTACAGAGGGAGCAGATATTCCCAGAAATTCCACAGATGGGAGATTGACTTGCTTCTTCAGTAAGCCTAGGAATAGGAGGGGCACTCTGTGTTTTGTGTGGTTAAAAAAAAAGAAAGAAAGAAAAGAAAAAAAGACACCTCCCTTTTAGCCTTACGCATCTATAATTGACCAGGATTTTTCGGCTTGTGATTTGATCCATCCAAACCCTGTTAGAGGCACTTGCCCCCAACTGAGACCAAGGCTGAGGTGAATAAGAATTAGGTGACTCACTCAAATGTACTATACATGCATTCACATCTATTAGGATAAATGACATGTCGTTCAATTTAAGCACAGGCAACTGGAGATTGTCATATTTTGAAAATGACAACTGTTATTTATTTATTGAGAATATTTATACAGGTTCTTCCTAAGTACAGAGAATGCATTTTTCAGCAGCTACTGTGACACCAGCACATCACATGATTACACAAAGCCTAGATATGTATTACCACAAACAGAGAAACAAAGCAGAAGCACTAGTGGCCAGAATATCTAGTGATATAGGAGGAATAGGGCAGAATGTTGCAAATTGATGCCAAAGTCTTTTATCTAACGGGGTTCAGTAATTATTTTCAAAATTGTTCATGATTGTCTAGTCAACCTCAATTATATTAATAAAATTCTACAGAAAGGCAACATTTTAGGTATAAGCAGGTTACTAAGATTTAGTCCAATTTTAGTATCTGGAAAAATTGCAATTGACAAGGGCTAAGTAAACATATGAGCCATTTTTGTAAGGAAGAAGTAGAACATTGTCATTACATCTGGTCAAATAAGATTTGCAAATAGTGTTTCGGATGAATTATTTCCATCGATTGTTGAATAATTTTATTCACAAATTATTTTTTCCAATATTCAATTGGCTGTAACTGATTTGAGGTTATGCACTTTTCTGTATAAAAATAATATATTTGGGGCCATATTTTCAAAAATGCGTTGCACCCATTTAGGCATCTAAATGAGATGACCAGGTTTTCAGAATTGCTCAGTATCCAATATCTTCCACTGAGAACTTAGAGAGCTATGGGTGCTGAAAATCTGACCCTTGGTGTCCTTACTCCAGAGGAGACCAATTTATTCAAACATATTATACCATGAATTGTGTTAATAATTGCTGGATAATACATACACTGTAAGCATATGCATTTTCCTTTGATCCTTGTGTTTGAAAATGATGAACTTTCCCATCATTTTAGTTATCTTTATATCCCATTAAATGCCAGGCTAGAAAATCCTTTTGGCCCTTGTCTCTCTATACAGAAAGAGCATGATTCTGATCTGTCACATCTGTGAGAATTAAGAGTGACTTCCAATCACAGTCAGGCTCCCATCTATGGCTCAGAGCCTGTACGGAGTACCCACTGGAGTGGAGTCAATGGGGCTTAGCAAGGGTGTGCTTGCATTATTCTCAGTGTACAGCAGGAGAGTTTTTCTGGACACCTTTACTTTATTCATTCTATAACACAATAGAACTCCCTTTAGAGTGTCTAATAAGTAAAAGTATCTTGATTCTGGATTTCAAAATTCCTATATCCACTGTATTCTATATTGTCTGGGAACCTTCTACTTTAAAAGTTTTAGATTCTTTCCATCTGTGCATATTAAACCAAATGCCAGAACTTTCAGCTGAATTTGCAAATGGTATTGAAAACTACAGCTAGGAGTAGAATGATCTGATCACACTGTGTTGGATGACAATTTGTTCTACATCAAGTCACCAGATTCACAATAACCATCCTCTTGTCAGACATCACTCACAGTCCTTTAGAAACATAGGCCCTCATCCTTTGAGGTGCTGAGTGCCCTCAAATATAAATTGAAGACACACAGCACTTTGCAAGAGGCATTTGGCACCTTGCAGTGGTAGGGGCCAGGTAAATGTTTTCTCCATTAAAATGCTTACAGTCAAAGATCCCATCTTACAAAGGGCTAAGCCCAAAATTCTCAAATATGGGTATCTACATAAATGGTCTGAGCTACAACCACAGTTACTGTTAAGTCAGTGCTTAGTACCTCTATAAATCAGGCCAGTAATTTAGGTTCCTAAACACAGATTTAGGTGCCTAACTTTAGACACCCAGGTTTTAAAATTTTGGCCAAGAGATTCAGCACCATCATTTCCCAGCACCATCAGGCCTTATATTTTCAGCAAAGAATTATCTGATGGCATCTTCAAGTTAAATGGGATGATCACCTAAACAACAAGGCTAAAATACTGCCCCACATTTGTGGATGCAGAAGGCCCTGAATACATATAAGAAGTTGCAGTTCTGCTGCATGGATATGCATAGAGGCTAGGGTGACCAGACAGCAACTGTGAAAAATCAGGACAAGGGGTGGGGAGTAAAAAGAAAAAAAACAAAAAATCAGGACTGTCCCTATAAAATCAGGACATCTGGTCACCCTACTGGAGGAGGCTATGTGAAACCCATGCAAATGCCCATATCTCCTTCATGCTGAAGAGCACAGTTCTGGGAATGAGAGGGCTGGTGTTTTAGGAGATGGGTGTAGTAGTTCCTCCCTGTCCAGTTCAGAGGGAGGCCGTTTCCTGTCACTGTGGCAGGCCACCATAGTAATCAGGCCCTCTAGGGGGCAGAGTAACACACAGTTTAGAGTTGTAGCCTCTTGGCTGGGAAGACAGCAGTGAAGAGTCTATAGCTGCTGGCTCTCTGCATGGGGCAGCTCAGTAAGCAGTTTTTAGCTTCCACCTAAGGTGGAGCAGACAGCAATTACAGTCTAGAGCCCTGGCCTTCTGGGCAGGGCAGCACAGCAAGCAGTCTCTAGTTTCAGTCCTCAGGCTGGAGCAGACAGCAAACACAGTCGGGGCCCATAACCTTCTGGCTGAGGCATAGCAAGGAGCAGGCTTTAGCCTATGTACCATCATAACACCATCTGGGGGCCTCACAGCCTTTTGGATGGGGCAAGTTAAAACCACAGCACAGGCCTTTCAGCCACGGGGAGGTAGGCTGGAATCCCAGGAGTGGGGTTGGCAGCAGGAGGTAGAGGGACCCAGGCCCACCCTACTCACCAAGTCTCAGCACAAGACCTTAACCATGGAAAATGGTTCCTTCACTAGATCAGTGGGGATCCCACCAAAACACATTAACTCACTCTCCAGCAACACAACAGGACCAATGTCTGATTTCCCGGGGCTACTTCATACCACAGTTCAGACATGGGGCTCTATAATCCAAAGGTCCTCCATCTCTTCAGAATACAGAACTAACAGCAGTCCTGCCACCTCCTCTCCACAGTCTGTCTCTTCTGAGAGCTCTGCAGCAGGCTAGAGTCATCTACTTTCTTCCCTAACTCCCACCTAACTGAGCTAAAGGCCTCGCCTTTTATACTTCTGTCCCACTCCCCTGCTTCCATCACAGGTGATGGGGCTGGTTTATCTCCACCCACCATGGGGCACATAGTGGTTCCTCCCTGTCTGGTTCAGAGGGAGGCCACCTCATCTCACTACAATGGGTCAGAGAAAAGGAATCTGTTACTATGCACCTGTACTGGCAAACCCCCGAGTAGAGAGGACAGGAATCACAGGGGCTATTTTCCTTACCATTCCTTCCCCTATCTCCCACAGAGCTGCCGAGCACACAGCCCATTTACTTGGTTTTGATACTAAGAGCAATGGAATGCATTGAAATGTAGTTAATTATTCAGATCTCAGCTACTGTAAATCAGCATAGCTCCCTTGAACTCAAGTGAGCTACACTGATTTACATTAGCTGAGTATATGTCCCAATAAATATAGTCCTTTGAGATTCTATAGAAAGCACAGTTATACTCAGTATAGAAATAGAGCAAAAACAGCAGAGTATTGGCTTCGGTATAATACAAAATGAACCACTGAGCATGCCCTTTTATTCACTACAGTAACTTACTACGCATGCTGTGTATATTCTCCCTGGTAACCACATAAGAATCCAGCCTGTGGTACTACATATTTCCAATATTTCATTAAAATTACTGCATCACTGCATTAAAGATTATAATAAACTTGCCTATTTGAAATAAAAATGTATATTAAACTAAACTGTCTGCTGTGGCAAGACAAGTCTTATTAGCTAACTTAGTGATTGGCAGTAGTTAGGCAGGTGGATAGAAAGACAACAGGTTTAACAACTTCTGTTTGCAGAGCACTGGTAGAATTATTTAAAAAAGGAGAACAATTCATTTTATAACACTAACCAAACTACATTGAAAATAGTCAACTTGCTCAAAAATATAATGAGTTGTTGCTATAATAAAAGGAAGCAGCCTAAATATAACTGGATAATTCATCTTATTTTATATCTCTACTAATAGGTGAGCATCAATTTCTCAAATACCATTTGTCTAGGCCATTCTCCTATGACAAATGAACTGTGTATACCTTACCACGTTATTGGGTAATCTGAATTATGCTTATTGCTTATTAAAGATTACTGTTGCCATTTTCAAAAGATGTATTGTAAGATGGCATGATATATTTACCGTTTGAAGAGCTGGCTCAGAAAAGCATAAGCATGAATTATAACAGCACATTTTAAGTGTCAAAAATTAGAGTCATATTTATGCTCTGGGCCTAGACCCTACAAAGCATTACATATGTACTTAACCATACTGACATGCTTGAAGTTAAAGTTAAGCCTATGTGTAAGCCTTTTCAGGAGCAGGGTAAAACTTTCTGCATTATTCTTACGTGAAATTAATAAGGGTATTTATAATGAATTCCAAAGAGAATGAGCCCTCCATGAAAATTTTAAAAAATAATCTATTCACAAATATTTTTGCCCTTATGACGTATTTTAGGTGTGCATATGTGTGAGGGTACTGGGAATGTGTATTCCCTTATTTTGTCATTACAAGTAAATTTATGTGAAAATATATTCATTCTTGCTTTCTTAAGAATTCACCATGTCTGCTGTATATGCAATACCAACAACTAAGTCCTATTCTCAGTTACACCCAGACAACTCCAGTAAAGTTAATCACTCCACTGAAGTTGATAAGTTGCGTGGATATAGAATTTTGCCCTTCCGATTCATCTGACTGTGACATAACCACTTTCCTAGCACCATTTGTGAATCACAGGGGATTAATGACTTTACAAAGCAAGAGAAGATGGACCAAGTTCCTATTTTCATGCAAATGTACTTATCACAAAAATAATGAATGGAAGAGAAATGCAGAAAATGTGTTACATAAACATAAAAATGGTTCTAAATAGGAAGCTGCATCTGTGGCAATTGCAGATCTGTAAAAGAATCTCTTTAGCTCCTGCATTAATATATACCATAAGTAACGTATGCAGTAACTGGAGATGCTGCTGATTTGAAAACTCATCTTTGGCACAAACAACTTGTCAATAATTCTAATATTGCCCTTACTTGCTGATCTTCACATTTCAATAATTGTTTCCCAATAATTATAATAATGATCTGCCATCAGGCACCTATTTGTTAATCCAGCATCTGAGGTTTAGGTGAGAAGCATGGAGAAAGAAAATGACAGAAATTTGTATAAACATTTCCTCAGGGCATTTATTTATTTGAACAGCTGTTTGTGAGGCACAAATCAACTTCACAGGTGAACCCACTCTTAATAGTATGTATCTTGATTTCTATTTTCTTTGTTCTTTTTTAAAATTTGAGTTATGCATATCACCAACCTGCTTTCTCTAATGGTAATTCCTCTAAATTAAAGGTTGCTGCAGTATTTCAAACCTGCCAAAGGTCTCTTGTTGGATTGGTCACTGCAAAAATGAATCAGGGTTTCAAACGTAAGCACTGAGTGCCAGATTTCAGTTGATGAAAAGATCTCCAAGTGAATCAGTGAATCAGTATGTTATCCTCCATTAGATTTAATGAGAAGAAAAGGTTTTGGTGTCTCTCCCTTTATCTCTTCATTTCACAGGGGGGAATTATTTTGGTTTGTTGTTATTTTCATTTTATTTTATTTGTCTCAAAGCAAATTTATAAAAACTTTAAAATACTTTGTGTTATTTTCTGCTACAACCTATTAAAATAATTGCAGAATACTTTAATGTATTCAAGCTCTACGATCCCAGAAGCTGTTGCTGTGTATCAAATATTTAACACTGTGCATTTTGGGCCTGATTCTTGACTCTGTGACCATGGCATAAAACCAACTTAAGTTCATTTAATTCAATGGAGCTGAACTAACCTAAAGCCTGTGTAAGGAAATGGAGAGTCAGGTTCTCTGACCCTCATCATGCTGCTTAAATAAAAAAAAAGGAGGGAAGAGGAGCATTATAAAATCAATCAACCAACTAGGGTGAAATCTTGTCCCCTTTGCAGTCAAATGGAAGTTTTGCAATTGACTTCAATGGAGCCAGTATTTCACCCTTGTCTATTCCCCCTGATAGAACAATTGAATATTGAGAGTGAGGTTGTATTATAAATATTATGATATTGCAAATGCAAAGTAGTACACACTAGAGGGAACTCCAAACACTTTATGGGGTACTAAATTAACTGTATCAACCCAAGAAAGGGACTTAGGCATCATTGTAGATAGCTCAATGGAGATCTCTGCTTCAAGTGTGGCTGTAGTCAGAAAAGCAAGCCATTAGTGAGGTTGCATAAGAAATGGGATGGTGAATATTACAAAAGATTCCTTTATAAAAACCAGTGATGCAGCCCCAGTTGGAAGACTGTGTACAATACCGGTCACTCCATCTCTAGAAGGTGATGGAAGAACTGTAGGGATTTCAGAGAAGAGTGACAAGAATGATCAAGTGCTTGGAAAAACTGATATGAAGAGAAGATTGAAAAGCTTTGGAATGGAAGCATGATTCAGTGGTTAGGCTGCTAGCCTGGAAATCAGAATACCTAGGTTTAATTCCCTGCTCCACCCCAGACTAGATGATCACACTGGTCCTTTCTGGCCTGGAAATGTATGAATCTACCCTGGAAGAGGTTATGTTTATTGTGACTTGGCCAAAGGGTCAATCCATAGCTCCAGCACAGACTGGGATGCATGAAGAGCTGAGAAGACCAATGCTGAGGAGGGAAACTGAGGCAGAGAATGCCAGCTGTGCCATGCTTGACCAAAAGGGTGTACTGTAGCAGCAGCCATGCTCTGATGACATGGGGCCATGATTAAAGTATATACAATAATTATTTATTAAATAAAAAATAAAGTCTTTAGAGACTGTAGAAGCCAAAAACCTAACAAGTTACAAAGAGAGACTAGACATTTATATGGATACCAAGACTATCCAGAATTATCATAATTTATTACAGAAATGTTGTGCAAATTATATTAAACTTTTTGCCTCAGAGTTTAAACCAAGCTCTAACTATTAGACATCAGAATGAGGCCCATGTGGAAGGCAAATTATCTCACATCTTCTATTGTGGGGTTCTTACATCTGGTGCTGGCCACTGTTAGAAACAAGGCTTCTGGACTAGATGGACTCAGGTGTGATCCAGTCTGGCAATTCCTATTGTCCTGTATGATGGCTGGTCCTTGCTTTCAGAAGCTTGCAAAATTTAATGGCCTCATTCTAAATAAAAATAAGGGGTGAGAATCTTTGGCATGGCATCAGAAGTGCCTAAGTGCTTTAGGAGCCTTTGTTATTTCTATTTAAATGTGACTTAGGCACTTTTAAGCCAAAATCCCACTAACATTCAATGAGACTCACTCTCTAAGTGTCTATGTCACTTTTGAAAAAAAGCTCTTAAGTCACTTAAACATTTTTGAAAATTTTACCTGGAGGGCTGTTTTGGAAATGTCGCTCTTCCTATTTAATCATAAATATTTTAGCCTGGGTTGGTGAGACTACCCTAGTGAACCCAAACTTTTTACTAACTTACTGTTTTTGAATAGTTCATAAATATGAAAGGATGCAAATCGCAATATATTTTAAAAGGCACAAAGTACAAATATCCATTCGTGGATCAACATAATCATTTAGGCTCCATGCTTGCAAACAGCTCCATCCAAACAGACCCTTGACCCATGCCAGAATGGTCACAGGATCAGTAGCTTTGATCCAAGTAGCTGTAACAGTATCAGTATAGCACAACTAAAACATTACATTTTATGTACTTTTTGCTACTTTTGTTTTTTTGTTTCTGTTTCCCTGGTTTTTTTAAAAAAAAATGCATATCTTTTAAAAATGAAATTATATCAAATATATATACATATCACTTGGCATGTCAAATACTACATAAGTTGTGTAATTTTGTCAAATGGTGCATTTACAGAAGGTTGTTTAAGGTAATACCATTAATTTGTGAAGAGAAAGTGTATCATTTTGTAAATAAGTTCCAATCCTTGATGTAGCTTGCAAGGTACAAATAGGCCAAATGTAACTGCTGTATAGAGAATTTATCATAATCAGTTTGTAATTTATCATAATAATAGTTTGTAATTTATCCTACCATCCACCACCTTTCTCTTCAGCTGCCATTTTACATTCCTCCTCTGCCTGTTTTTTTCCTACTTTGAGTCATTTTAAAGTTTTTCCTTGCTTTTCTTCCACTGATTTGGGCTAGTGTTAAGTCATAGCTTTTCCCTTGCTATGTTAAACCCTCTTCAGGGTCACCATGCCTCTCTTCAGTCACCTTCTTGATTATTTTAAATTGTCCCCAGATTTTCTGCATTCGTTTAGGCTTAAAGTTAGGCACCTATTGAGCTACCGTGATGAACTGAGGCCTTAGAGTAGTTCTGTTTAATCTTTAACCTGCCACATGTTCTTCTCTCATTTTCCTGAGGTCTTCAGTAACATTCTCTTCTAATGGTGCGGGGCGGGGGGGAGAGGAAACAATTCTCCATCCATTTTGTACTTGCTTCTCTTGTTAAACTTATGTGAAGAAGTCATGAACCTGCTGTCAATGGTCAAGTCCTAGGTGCCATTCAGCCTTTCCCCAGAAACCATGGGTCAAATTTTGCCCAGATGTCCAGTCCATAAATCACTGCCCCCAAAAACTGCAGCCTGACCATACTCCACCCACAACAATTATAAATGTAATACTGAACAACAAGGAAACACTGTCACTTCTTCCATAGAGATAATGTTTCAAATGCAGAAACCAATAACTGTTGTGGAATCCATGAAAATTATGTAAAAAACACTACTGCTGCTCAGTCTCTATGGGGCCTTCATCCAAGGTGCTCCATGTGCACAACAGACACTGAGTCCACTACACCTCCACTGATACTGTTTTACTTTGTTTACTTCTTGGTCTCTCTTATTAATGGTATCCTCTCCTCCACCTTTGACTTTTTCTTTCCTTCCCCACCACTCAGACTGTCCCATTGATCTCCAGACCTTGCTCTCTTCCCCCAGCAACCAGTCCCTCCATTCCTCCATTCCTGCACTGATTTCTCCCATACCATTTCACCTCTCTTCCTTCTCCTCTGCCATCTACCTCAATAAGCATCTTCAGTTTGTTTCCTTGACTGACCCATATAATCCTCATTTCCCCTCTTTCCCAGCTTGCTGTCTCCCTGAAACCCACCATGTATGCTGGGGGGCAGGAAGCACAGCTCCATGGTAATCAAGGGAGCAAACTTCCTGCCATCCCTGTTTCCAGTGATACCAGTTCAGAGCCCTCCTGAGGGGAGGAAGAAGAAACAACAACAACCCTTTCAAAAAGCACCACGATCTTTCAAATAGAATGTGTGAGAATGCAGGCTTAGTATTTCCAGTTGTTTCAGCCCTAGGTGCTGGAACTGGAGGTGCTGTCATACCCCCTGGCTGGAATTGGTTTCCATCACATACAGGGTTTACAGTTTGGTTCAATGGCTCTCAGCACCCCCACTGTATAAATTGTTCCAGAGCTCCTTGCTTGAGCCATTTCTTCATTCTCTTGTTTTGTTCCTTGTCCTGTCACATTCATTCACTCTCCTATACCTGCTTCCACAAGCACATTCTGTGTCTGCCATGAGCAATGGGTGCCACCATAGTGGTGATGACAACTATGTCAGTGTAGATGGGCTAACCTGTGTCTAGCTTTACCTCCAGGTGGACTTGTTCCCAAAGAGGCTCAGCCAGGTTTTCTGAAAAAGATGCCAAACATGGCTTGGTTTTGTCTACACATGCAGTTAAACCATTTCAGCACAAGTTTCAGCTTCACTCTCTGTCAACAAGACCAAAGAGAACTCATATGCTGAACAGAGATACTAAGGCAGTGGTTCCTATGGCAACGGTATCCAGGTGAAACCTCTGAGAACAGATCCACCCCCTCCTCATGTTTCTTTTTCTTTTCAGTGTTTTTCATGGCAGGGGGTAAGCAAAGGGGATGCTTACTGGCCAATTCACTAGCCTTACGTTACCCACACATAATGCATGTCGCCTGATTGTTGTATGCCCCAGGCCTCCAATGCAGAAATCAGTTGTGTATGTGCCTGTAAGTCAGGTAACAGTGACTGTGCATGTCAGTGATCAACAAATATGGACTCAGGAAATGTCACTCTTTTTTAATTGTTGTGTCCAACTGATTTTTTAAATTAATACAGAAAATGCTTACTTCAGTTACATTACTTCCATTGTATTAGACAGGCACAAGTAGACTTGACTCAAACAGCCCTCCAAGAGAAATTTCTGCCTTCTCTCACAAAGTATAGCAGAATAATAATAGAGTGATAGAAAACTAGGCAAGGGTCTTAAGAACTCAAGGAAGGAAACTCTTAAGAACAAATTCAGTGCAAGGATTGAGAATGAAGAATGATAGAGAAATCTAAGTGGAAGGAGTCTCCATTCCCCTTCAGTTTAACACTCACCAGTGTTACCGTGGTCAATGCAGTGAACATATTGCATGCACTGATGACTGCACCAAGTCTCTTCTCAACTACAGCTGCACAATACATGATGACCTGTAAAAGATCATGTGCTCATGTGGTAAGACGGCCATGAGCCACACAACCTCTGCATACCCTTGAGATATAACTAGCGGCAGGAAATCCCTGTCGAACTCCCAGAGAGTAGGACCTTCTGGAACCAAAACATGGAGGGTTGACAGCGAGATACAGCACTGTGAGTTGTTGGAGCTCAGTCTAACTCATGTTGAAGTCAATAGAAAGATTCTCACTGATTTCAATGGGAGTTGGATGAAACCCACAATTATTATGCATTCAGTGACTGAGGGCTAGTTTACATTAGGAACACTGTAGCAGCATAGTTGCAGCACTTCAGTGTAGACACTCACTACAGCAATGACAGTGGGTTCTTCTGTCATTGTATTTAATCCACCTCCCTAAGAGGCTGGAGCTGGATGAACAGGTAGAATTCTTCCATCAACCTGTAGTACTGTCTACACTGGGATTTAGGTTGGCTTAACTACATTACTCAGGGGTGTGGATTTTTCATGCCCCTGAGTGATGTAGCTGGAGTCAACTTAGCTTCTGAGCGTAGACTGGCCTGAGTTTTCAGACTAAAGCAATTGAACTCCCAGAGCTCTGACCCAGCATTCAGATGGACTCATTGTAAAACCTGGGATGGATTATCTAAAGGCAATATATTGTTGCCCCTTTCGGTCCAGGTGGTTTGTCAATATCTGGGACCTTTGGTTGTTTCTGTTAGAAATGGAAATTGACCACAGGAGTCAAGTATTTCTTTGATCCTGTTTATCTACAAAAAATGTACACAAAGTCCTGTTTTCCTGAACATAGTAGAAATTAAACAGCAGGCAGATTCCTTATTCAGAAATCTAAGACTGCCTTTGCAGCAAACACTGTGCCTATAAGAAGTTCTATCTTTTGGCTTCCTCCCAGATTCATGTTCATGACAGTTTCTCTGGTTTTCTCTTGGCTTTGTGCTGGATTTTCTGCCCTTCACACATGCAGACAGACAGCTCCAACCAATCAATGCCCCAGCTCCTGTGTTTGTACTCAGTTCCCCAGGAAGACTCCCCAGCAAACATGGCTTAGCTCATGGTTGGGCCCTTCCATTTTAATTGGTGCTCTGGGTGGTGGCTTCTATTGTTTTAGCCATCACAAAACAAAGGGGCATTTAGTTGCTCCTTCTATTTAGACTCAATGAAAGGAGCTTCGTACCCCACCACCTTTAGCCAGGTCTGTGACTGACGGTGATGTTTAGAATGTGAGCCTGTGTTCTGCATTTTGTCTACTTCTATATTGTTTTATACTACTCATGTGGAATGCCACAAGAAGGCAGTAGAACTCACACTTAATACTGCGTGGAGGACTATGATGGGTGAAAACAATCTGCTGCACACAAGGATAACAATGATTCCAATAGGTGCAAACAAGCAATGCACACATCCCACAAGATGATCTGCCCATCTCCAAAAGAAAACACCTACACCTGCAGTTGCTGCTGATAGGCCATGACTGATTTTGTGACCTCATTTTGCAGCAGCCATTCTTGCACTCATGTCCAGTGCCACTCCTGGGTGAACCACGGCATATCAAGCTGGACAGCTATGTCCTTCCAGAACTCTGAGTGAGAGAGATCAACATGCTGATGAATCGATGAATCTCAGAAGCTCTAACTTCCAGTCACCTGTTTGCAACCTGAACTGGGCTTAATAGGCTGCTGACCAGAATGGCCTGAGTGGCTGCCACCAGGCAGAAATTTGGCTTAGCCCAATCTTCACAGTGTGACTACGAGGTAAGCATGCAAACAGTCAAATATGAGGTGAAGTAGTGCATAAATTAGAAGATTGGACTGTAACACCTTGCTACCCTTGATGATGCAGCAGTTAGGTCAGGCATTCAGACATTTTAATCTGGCCCTCAAGCTCCTGCCAGGAAGTAGGGTCAGGAGCTTGCTCCGCGTGGCTCCTGGAAGCAGTGGCACGTCCCCCCTCTGGCTCCTATGCCGAGGGGCTGCCAGGGGGCTCTGCACACTGCCCCTGCCCCAAGCCCCACCCCCGCAGCTCCTATTGGCCAGCAAATGGGGCCAATGGGAGCTGCAGGGGTGGTGCCTGCAGACACAGCAACATGCAGAGCTGCCTGGTCGTGCCTCTGTGTAGAAGCTGGAGTAGGGACATGTGCTGCTTCCGGGAGCTGCTTGAGGTAAGCGCTGCCCAGAACCTGCACCCCTGACCTCTTCCTGAACCCCACTCCCTTGCCCCAGCCCTAATCCTTCTCCCACCCTCCAAACCCCTCAGTGTCACCCATCTGCACCCCAACCCCCTGTCCCAGCCTGGAGCCCCCTCCCGCTCCCAAAACTCCTCATTTCTGGCCCCACCCCAGAGCCCACACCCCTAGCCAGAGCCCTCACCCCCAATTTCATAAACATTCATAACCCACCATACAATTTCCATACCTAGATGTGGCCCTCAGGCCAAAACAATTGCTCACCCCTAAGTTAGATGGCAGAACAATCTAGAGATTGGCTTGTGATGCTTAAGAAAGAAGACGACTGAGGCAATAATTAACACCTTCTAGCCTAACCCAATTCTTAGGTAGTCCCAAAATTAGAAGTCTGGAAGAGATGACCCCCCCAGAATATTATGTATCTCCTTCATGATGCCCTTTGTTAGCAGCCCCGTGGTGAACCAAGAACAAGCTTTTCTTTGCAGCCAGGGGAGTCAGAAACTTAGTCTTTTTTAAAAAGTGAAAGCTAATAGTATCATATAATAACATGATTACATGACTCATGTACTAAGATGCTCTGGGTGTCCCTAAACCTCTGACTGCCAGATGCTGGGACTGGATGATGGGGGATGGATCACTCAAAAATTGCTCTTTTCTGTTCATTGCTTCTGAAGCATCTTGAACCGGCCACTGCCAGAAGACAGGATAGGGGGCTAGATGGACCATTGATCTGACCTAGTGTGGATATTCTTATGCACCCCCGTGTCCAGAAACTGGGGCTTTAAGAAAAACACAATATATTGCAAGACACAATAAAATCATCAAAGTTGCCAACACTGAATTTGTTTAAAAAGCCCAATCCACCTCCTACTGAGGTCAGTGAGAAGCTTTCCATTGACTTCCTTAGAAATTGGATTCAGCCCCAAATTCACCATCTCCATGAAGATCTCTGCCAGTTAATTTAGTTGCTAGAATATTTGTGGAAATTGAGCACAAAAAGAGCTGTGAATATAGTCAAAGTGAATTAAATTTTAAAAATTCTATATCAATTAATATATCAATATTAGCACTTCTAGTTTTAAGTAGCATTTGCCCATCTCCAGACTTGAAAGTCCTCTCTATATACATTTCCATTGACAAGCTGATTCTCATTGCTCAGTTATTTGGTCCTGGCCAACCTCTGTCTCTTTGCATGTTCACAGTAATATGGATAACCATCAGACTTAATACTTTGAATGTAAATACTCCACTTTGATTGATAGAGAGGTGCATGGGGCATAGGATGAATGGTTTATCCCACTTCCCTTTTCCCAAACTCCAGTAAATCACATCCTTTATCTACCTTGCCTTTAGGAGACTCTATAACACCCAGCAAGTGTCTTCTGTCCTGGGCCTAGATAGCCAATCCATTGATGTTTTGTGCACTTTTGTGATTTCCCTGTTAGGTGCACAAGTCTAACTAAGGAAGCCTTAGAAGTGCCTGACTGGATTTATACTCAGTGGATTTGCACTCCAGACCCTGCAGGCAGGAGACATGCTGGGACCTATTAAAGAGTTTCTTTAAATTTGGAGCAGCTGGGGGAGTGGTTGGTTGGGACTGGGAAAGGAAGAGACTGATGGAGACAAATAGCTTCAGCACCCATGTTTCCCACTATGTTTTCATAGTACAAAATTCACAGCAGTTAGTATTTAGTATATGGTATCATACACAGTTCCTGCTCATGACCTGTTTGCTTTCAAGATTAGGTTATATGCACAAAACTGATTTTCAGAGCATATCGCAGCGCTTCCTTTATGTATTGTCCCCAAGAGATTTTCAATTTACAGCACTCTTGACTGAACAAACAGTGATTGCATCAAAACTTTCCCATCATTTCAGCATGAGTCAGCTTTCAAAGACATTTGCAAAATCTCAGCTCTTGTTGCCTTCTGGCTTTCCCATCACCATCACGCTTTTAATTAAAGATTTATTTTCCAGATCATCTATTTTATCTTTGAAAAATATTAAATCCAAAATCAACAAATCCAGCTCCAACTCCTTCATTCTAACTTGTTCATCTTTAACCCTCAAAAACAGACTTGACCTCTCTCTCGGACAATATTGTGTATCTTGTGCACTAGATCCATGCAATTTGCCATATAACAGTTAAAGATGAGGAGTCTTGCCTGCTGTTCTGAGAGGAAACATGGAGTGATTTTTGTCCTCCCTTAAATGATTACAGGGAAAAAATCTTAGAGTATTAAACAAGGAAATTACTAAAACGTATTTAAAAAATCTCTGAAAATATTTCTCATTCTCTGTTGTTAGGAATTGAGCAGTTGTGTAAACCATGGAATCTGCCATCTTAATAATAATTACAACACGTAACACATTTCTTGACATGCATCATGACAGGAAGGTCAGAGTCAGAGACACAAGAAGTGGCAGCCACAAAGGAGGAAAACCAGGAGATTTCCACAGCTCTTTTTAGGTCAATTGCGCGTGATTTTTCTGATTAACTTTTTTTCAGTGTTTTTTTTAAAGCCAGAATAAATGAAGCCGAACTTCTCTAAAGAGTCATGTGCACCTCCCAATGTTCATGTGTCTCTGCCTGCAATGCTGATTTTTTTATTTTGATTCATTTTATCAGGCCATCAGTGTAGCAATCCTGCTACGTTGTTTCATATTTACTATTTTTATAGAGAGCATTTTAAGGAAACAGTTACTGGTGATTTCATCCTGCTTTAGATTGAATCAAGGGACTGGAAATTATTTGATATTCCCTTGCAATTGTCACTTACTCACCCACACCCAGCAATGGAGACCTTCCTGTTGTACCTGTCGGCATGATGAAGTACATAAGAGCTTTCCATGTAGGTATTTCTAGAAGTCAGTAAACACCAAGAACTCCTAATATCAATTCCAGGAGCATATAACTAAGAGAGAGAAACAGCGTCCTGGAGTAGCATGAAAATGACATAGTGGCAGAGAGGTGGAGTGGGAACCCAAATTTGTCTTTTATAACCATTGTCTGTCTCTAATGCCTGGTGACTTTCATGTCAGCTAAATGTGCTGCTGCCACTCTGCCACCAGGAGAGATCCATGCAATCTTTTCCTCCTGTGTGATTCACATAGTGAGAGGTTTCTGTGTAGCAGAGATTGGAAACTTTCCACTTTCTGTCGTCAGAATAAGTGACTTGAGAAATGGAGCAAGAAGGGCAGTGTTTTCCTCCAGGGAGTTCCTAACTGCATTACATACTGGTCAACAGAGGAAATATAGATCATTTTAGATGATCTTTAGTAAGAAACGCAGTACTCACATTCTGAGGTTTGCCCAGCCTTACTGAAGTTGTGTGAGTATCCTATTGCTAAGTCCCTAGTTAAGGGTAACACAAATGATTGGCTGCCATTACGTGCTCTCTTCCCTATACCCCGGCTCTTCTGCTACCCCTCCCACATCAAACGTTCACACGCCATGTCTAAGGTAATCCTAAAGTAAGGCTTTCAAGAGATCACCTCTTCAGTGATTTTTCTCTCTAGAAAAAAAGTCAATAAAACATTGCACCATTTTCTTTTCTATTTATCTGATGGTAGTCAAGGAAAGGTGAGGGGTGAAAGGACAAAAGAGGGCATTTGAGAAATGGGATGAGCAGAAGTTTGCTTTCTTGTCTGACCTAAGCAAGTAACGTAAGCAAATAGAACTTAGAGGCAGAGATGACGGACCAATTTCTTATTTATGCTAAGGCCCCTTTAGTCCACCTTTGCAGTGTAAAGGGGCAGTAAAGTGCAAGCAGCTTACTTAGTGCAAATGAGAGTTTTGTCCATTTAATTTAAAGATGGACATTTATTACTTCTCCTCTCCCCACTAACACGCAATTGTTTGACAATTAAATAATGCATAAAAGAATGCAAAAAAAGAAACAAATAACATTTTCAGAACTTTCAAAATTGTACATTTTGCATTTTATTTCAAATGTTCATAAAATACCCCCCAAAATAAAAAACAAAACAAAATCAAACAAAAATACTGTGAGTGCTACTATGTCCATAAATTCCACACAATATTAGTGACGGTCAAATAACCTTACATCACTGAGAAGGAATAATCTGAATCTTTAGTAAAATACACAATACTTGGTTCACCTTTATCATGCAAAATAAATACATATAAATGGGAAGAACTTCCACCATTATAGCTACACAGAAGGCCTGCTAAGACCCATGAAGTTGCAAGGGATCAGAATCAAACCCAAACTCTTTTTGGGCTTCTTAACACTTGTGTTGGTTCAGGAGCTGAGTGAACTTATCAATGTTGTGATACCCATTTTCATTCTGACAAGTGGAAGTGGTGAGAGGGGAACTTTGACTTAAATGTATGCTAACTATGGCTAGATGAACGATTTCAGACAAAACTTTGTTTGAAAAATGCAGCTTTGGCTCAACTGAAATATTTCATGAATATGTGTCAAATTTGCTGAATTGATTCAGTAAAACACCCAAAATAGTAAATTCTGAAAAAAAATTGAAACATTCTGATTTTTCAATTGGAAATGACTTTTTGTTTCAAATTTTACTTCAATTTTTTTTTTTAAAAAAAAAAAAAGACAAAAAACCTCCCCACAAAACCAAGAATACATTTCTTTAGGAGTTGACTCAAATATTTTGTTTCATCCAAAATGATTTTTCAAATTTTTCAGTTTGCTGAAAAATTCAAAAAGTTCTCATTTTTGGAGTTGCACTGAAACAATTATTTTTTTCATTTTTCAGGTTGAACTGAAAATTCAGTTATTTTCACAGCTGTAATCTTAACATTTGCTAATTCTGAATGACTTAATGGTTGGATGCAAACTCCTCCTTCACTATTAGTAGTTGACAACTGGGATTTTTCAAAAGAGCCAAAGTGACTTAGAAGCACCAACCCCACTGAATTTCAAGCCACGATTTATGCCATGACATACGTAGAATAGATTCACAATAAGATCTCAGATTACACATCAGATTGAAAGTCATTGTTCTTTACACATTCTTAATATGTCTGTTATTAGATTGACTAGCTCTACCATGGTATAGATACAATCTTGTACAGAGTAACATGGCTATATTTTTTAATCTCCCATGTGTCTTTTAACACCATTTCCTCTGTAATTTTCCCTGTTTAATTTTCTTTACACAGATTTACCTGCACTGAATTGATTTTTCTCTGCAGCGCACACTTGAAAACACCTGCTGAAGAGAATCTGGGAAAGGCTGAGACTAAAATAGCTGACAAGAGACTAACATTTAACCATGTAAAAATGGATGAGTCAAAATCTTGTTTGTTTCCTTCCCACTGGAGAAAACTGTTCTGGCCCTGATTGTAAAACAATGATTTGAATTCTGACATGGCTCAGATCTTTGTCAGTTTCATAACATTGGCTGTAACTAATATGGAGCTATGTGTAATGGTCCATATGGCCTGGACAATTTGCACCTTTGACTCAAACTGATGCAAGGAATTAGCATGGTCATTCTTCAGAGCAAATGCTAATTCCATAACACCGGTACAACCATTACGGAAGATTGAGGGTGACATATATACTTTTTCATTTACAGAAACTGATTTTTTGTCCACCAAAAAAACAACCAAACCCCACTCCCCAAAATGAAACACCTTTGTAGATGTAAAACCAGTGTTCCTAAGGTCTTGCCTTTTTCTCTGAGCAGTGGTTACGGTATTAGTCAGTTGAGATTAGAGAACTACTAGATAAAATAAAAAAACTGCCCAGATCTTGAATCTTGAGATTCAAGAACATGTGGCTGACTTTTTTTATTTTTTATTTGCATTTCTGTATTCCCTGTGGCACAAGGAGAAGGACCAAAATATCAGGAGAAACTGTTCTCAAAAAAGTATTACTAGCCCAGAGAGTAGCAGGAAGTGCTGGAAATCTTTCAAGAAAAACAGTTCTCATGAAATTTACAGCCCTGTATCACCTCTTCTTTACAAACAAGAATCTGATGCTCCAAGGTTTGTCTATTACAGTATAATGATCGTGCTTTCAGATGTTAGTTTTCCTGGCAAGAGGTGCTAACTTGACTCCAATTCACTTTCTACCTTGCATCAGAGTTTAAAGAGTCAGATTAATAATTTATATTATTCTCCCAACATTAGTTCTACTCTAGATCAAATACAAATTATTGACAAATCTATATCAATTTGTCACAGTATATTTTTTGTTAATAGTAAAATGAATCTCTTTAATTCCTAACACTTTAGAGGACTTGATGACACCTTAGTCCCCTTTAGGAAATATTTAAGCAGAGGAGTATTGACTGATTATATAGCATGAAATGTTGCCAAAGGTTTCAGATTTTTTAAACATAGAATCCTAGGGCTGGAAGGGACCTTGAGAGGTCATCTAGTCAGTCCCTTGAATTCATGGCAGGACTACGTATTATCTAGACCATCCCTGACAGGTGTTT
Source organism: Dermatemys mawii (assembly GCA_007922305.1). Taxonomy (NCBI): domain Eukaryota; kingdom Metazoa; phylum Chordata; order Testudines; family Dermatemydidae; genus Dermatemys; species Dermatemys mawii. The sequence goes on from ML677349.1 coordinate 33,067,073, forward strand.
GTCTACCCTTCTCTTAAAAATCTCCAATGATGGAGATTCCACAACCTCCCTGGGCACTTTATGCCAGTGCTTAACCACCCTCACAGTTAGGAAGTTTTTCCTAATGTCCAACTTAAACCTCCCTTGCTGCAATTTAACCCCATTGCTTCTTTTCCTATCCTCAGAGGTTAAGAACAACAATTTTTCTTCTTCCTCCTTGTAAAAACCTTTTATGTACTTATGTCCCCTCTCAATCTTAACTTTTCCATACTAAACAAACCTAATTTTTTTTAATCTTCCATCACAGGTCATGTTTTCTAGACTTTTGATAATTTTTGTTGCTCTTCTCTGGACTTTCTCCAACTTATCCACATCTTTCCTGAAATGTGGAGCTCAGAACTGGACACAATACTCCAGTTGAGGCCTAATCAGCGTGAAGTAGAGCAGAAGAATTACTTCTCGTGTCTTGCTTACAGCACTTCCGCTAATGCATGTTGCTATGGCAGAGACAGCACAGTTCAATTTATTATAGTTTATTCCTTTTCAATAACCAGACTATTCATGTATTAGAAGGCTACTGTCCACCTATAATTGTAATTGTTTATTTGTACTGAAGTTATGCCTAGGCGCTCTAGTCAAAGACCCAAACCCTGTCATGCTAGTGCTGTGCAAACACAGAGAAATAAGACAACCTCTTCCCCAAGGAGTTTACAATCTATTCTAAACAAATTATTATTATTTTGTTACTATTTGTAATGGGATTCACACTCCACTGGGCACCCCATTGTGCCCAGGTCTAGGAATGAGCTCTGATCTGGTCTAGTCCCCCTTCCATCTCTCACTTGCCTGACGGACCATCTTTCTCTCCAGAACTCTGGGCATTCTCCCTTCCTGACTCAGCCCTCCGGCCAGGTCACTATATAGTTTTTCCCTTTCCAGGGTAGGGAAGCCCCACCGGACTATCTGCCCCTGTGCCTTCTCAGGCAGTCTTCTGTAATTCCCCATCTGTGTCACTTTCTCAGTGGCTGGTAGGGGAACCCTGGTCCACCAGCTGCTCCAGGCTCCAGCCCACCAACCCTATCAACAGCAGCCAAAACCTAGACAGTCTCAATCATCGCTACTCTTTCACTGAGCTTCTTCTACCCTCTTATCCACAAGCTTCTTCCCTGTAATGCCTATGGGTAAAGCCCTTCCATCAGTGACAGGATTCCAGGGTACTTGCTCCCTCCTGGGTTTCCTCCTACCCATCCGTCCATTCCCAGAAAGCAACTGCAGATTCTATCCCTGTAGTCCCCTTCTGCTGTCTACTTCCTGCCTTTATACTAGCTCAGCCTGATCCTGCCCATCTGGACTTTATCTTCAATTAGTGCTTATCAATCAAGACTGAATCTCCCCAAGATGCAGCCTATGAGGTTGATTGTCCCCTTCTGAGCCACCTTGATCCCTTCATACTAATGTTATTATCAACTATTTTAGCCAGAAGACCCCCATCAATAATGCAACTCCACTGTACTAGGCATATATATTTGTACCCTTTTCTTTCCCCCTATTATTCAGCTCAACAGTTGTGGAAATCAAATTTTCTTTTATAAAAACACTATCTATACACAGAGCCCACAAGGAGTCAACCTTCATTTATGAGTGTAAACAACAGTCCTATTGTATAAAATACATGTATGGTATAAAACACATGCAGTAAATATTTATGCATGTTGAAAGGTAATTGCCCCCTTTCATTGAAAACTTTGATGTGACAGAAAACCCAGACAAATGTAGATGGTACTGGTTCTGGAGTTTTGTATGTCTAACTATAGCCTTTTTATTTCAAATGACATGCAGAGAGAAGACACGGAATCACAACTGTTATTGGAAATATGCTTAGAACAAGATGTTTTATTCTGTCAAAGAGTCTTAAATTCTTTCCCCCCTCCCCAATTATAACAAATTAAAAGAAACAGAAAATACTCTTCTATCAATTGACATCATCTTCCATGAATGTTACAAAGTCAATCTGGTGTGCTTTTCAATAAATAATAATAGTAATTATGTGCATTATAAAGATGCCTCAAAGTCTTCATGGAGTACCTGCAATTTGTACCTAAACTGAATTGCAAATGGTTGATAAGTATAGCACAAGGCACATATTTCCCCATTCTTCTCCCAAAATAGAAAAGCTGTTTAGCTTTTTGTAAAACATGCTACATGAAGTTTGTTCTTTCCCATAAGCAGATATTTTTTTCTTAGTTTTGCGCCGCTGAAATGTTTGAAAATTGCATGAGAAGAGCAATTTTTGGCACTTCAGCTGGGAGCACAAAATGTTAGCAAATCATTCTGAAAGGATCTTAAGTGTAACATTGGAATAATGTTCTGTGTGACAGCGAATGCATCTTCATTTTACCCTATTTACATATTCACAGGAAAAAAATGTGTGGTAGTTATTGTCTAAAGGGGCCTATTTAGGAGGAAATTGCATACACAATTTTTGAATGCATTAGTGGGGGAGCATATTCTAAACAGAATTCATAAAGTAGAGCATAATATTCTTTAACTAAAGGGCTTGCAGGAGAATGTAGAAGAGATTAAGGTGAATGCAAATGGCTGACACGGGGGAAATAAAAAGATGCTAGGTCTTCATTGGGGATTTTGAGTCCTTTCTGTCTCCAGTGAAACAGAAAAGCAGTTGTCATGTATTGGTGTGCTCAGTTTCTGAACTAATACACATGGCATTTATAGAGGTACAGTAACTACACTGATAGTGAGCGCAAAGCACGCTACATTTTTAATCCATCCATCTCTTTATACCACTTCTCCACCAACGTGATATCTGAAGCCCCTTAAGCCTGGACATGAGATACAGTTGCCTTGATGCTGTAATTTGTACAACTAATCGACTGGTATTTTAATTACTTAGTTTTTATTCTCATTTGTATTTTCATCCTGTTCCCCCACAGCCTTACTTTCAACAATGTAAATAGCAGCCTTTGGGCCTGATTCTGCCATCTCATATACAAGTTGTATATCAATAATGTCAAAGGAGTTACTCCAGATTTACAGCAAGATAAATGAGAACAGGATCAAATACGTTAAGTCCAGGAATAATTTTGATAGAGTCAGGTGATAATACAGAGATTGTTTTCCATTAGCATTTACATAAAACTCTACAAAAGGTTTCAGCAATAGTAGTTTTTAGTAGTACCAAGCGATTATCAATATATGGTACTTTTTGCTTTCATTAGATAGAGGGCACAATTCTATAGATTGTACTCACATGATTCATCCTGTTGCTTGAAGAATTAGGCCCATACATTTTAATAAACAAGTTCCCTTTTGGAAGGATTTTAAACTTTTCCTCTAGGAGTGCCCTTTGTAAGATCAATGTTTAACAGTAACTATATTTCAAGGCTCTGATTAAAATCACAGATCTGTTAACTCTGTTAATTAGAAAACATTATTGCTTAGACTAGTTCCTAGATGTGTCTATGAAGACTATATTTAAAATCTTGAGCATCAAATACAATTATTTTGTTTGAGCTTTGGAGAAAAGAAGACATTTGAGTCTGAGTTAAAGGGTACTGCTTGGAAAAACTAGGGTCTCTGCTCATATAGACCAACATTTGTGATAAGCAGAGCTAAAAGGGAAATGTTAACCTCCAAGGCTGGTGGGGACTGAAACGATGAAAGGAATTTTTTTAAATCTGAAAAGATGGATCAAGCGTTTCACGAAAAGAAGGTTGAAAATTGTCTTTGCTCCGACCCCAGGAGAGTTTAGCACAAAGCAGGTATGCTTCACATCTTGAACATTTTACAGGATTCCACTTTTCATTTGATTTCATCTCCACTATTCTAAATGTTCAGTCCCTAGGATTTTTTTATTTTGTTTTTGCTATGAAAAATTTGGCTGAGAAATAAAATTGCTAGAAATAAAGTTCTAGCTTGTCTGATATAAAAACCTGATCAACTGATTTTGTGACCATAGTGATTAAATCTTGGTGAAGTAAATAGTTTTAATGTCTGGAACCACTAGAGCATGCAATGCAAATTACTCACAGGTAAATAAAGTTACTCATGTATGTGTTTCATATGCTATTTTCATATGCTTTCAAACCCATTTGTAACCCATATGCTATTTTCAAACCCATGTGTAACATTTAAATGACTGCATTTAAATTCCTATTGAAATGAAAACAGAAAGAAGTATTGTGATGAAGAATTGACCTTGCTGCTGAAACTGAAAAAAATCAAGGAATTTATCCAGTTTTAATACTTAGCTATCAGATATGCATATTACCTAGATACTTGTTATGATTAATTACAATTATAAGAACATGGGGCCATAGTGAGCTAGCCATCTTAGATGCTAGTGTTTTCGAATCATCCATCTCTGTCACATTTAGCCATGTATCACTAGAAGAATGACGAATTCAAAATGAAGGCATCTTCCTCTTAACCAGCGACTGAGACAGGGCAAGCCTGCTCCTTTGCATGGAAATATTTCAAAGCAATATTGGGCATTGCAAACATTACACCAATCTTGACTTGTCAAGCACAAACAAAGCAGATCCTTTCTATAGTGCTCGTGAGCAGGACCAAATAGTGGAATGCTGGGTCTGCCACAGGACACAGCGAATGAAAAGTCAACGTGATCACAATAGTCTATATAGTCCCCAACTCATGGCCACACTCAAGAATTCCTTTTGACTTCTTCTGTGGGGAGTTTCAGCTGGTTTGTAAACCACAAAGGTGAGAATTTAATTGGTAATTCTGTGTTTCAGAAAAGCTAAATAACAAAGTCACAATGTCTTGGTATTTCACAGAAAGAAGGAAGTAAAGCCGCACAAAGAAGCTTCCTGCTGAAAATTCTTCAGTGGCATCAAGTGCAGCTCATTAATTGATGGCCCGGCTGACATTAAAGACACGCAATTCTTCTGGTGTGGTTCCCTATGTTAGTAATGGCAATACTCTTCTTTGTGCGCTCTGAACGGCTCTCCGCTGTGAGGCCTGAGTAGCCACTGACTTCCTTTATGGAGTGGGCAGGTCTGGGCAGGACAGTCTTCCAGCAGCACTCAGCAGCCACATGCTGGCAATATCATTCTGTTGTACAAGGGACGCCAGGGGAAAAATACCATCCTTCTATTGTAGAAAGTATTAAATGCTTTTAGCCAGCAATGGCCACCCTTAATGATTTCCAAGAGAGGAAATGAACCTCCAATCAATTATGACACTTGATTAGGTTACTTAAATTGCTGAATCTCCAGCAAAAATCATTAATACCAACTCTCCCGCACTTTGCATGTGATTCAATGGCTCTTACAGTAATGCAGCTCTGTACACCTCCTGTTTTATAAGTTATTTTCAATGTCCATCACATTATGAGGAATCACTGGGTAGCTATCTTGTAGCTTTACTGTAAGAATCCTATCTGAACATGGCTTGAGTCAATTCATGCTTATTTTTATGCAGGCTATTTGCTTGAAGCACTGCTAAACATTGAAGGTAAGAATAACTTTCCCATACTGCCTGTTGTTATTAAAACAGTTGCTTTGCTCTTAACATGATCCAATAGCTGGAAGTTGAAACTAGACAAATTCAGAATGGGAATAAGGAAACAGCGAATAATGAGCCATTGCAACAACTTTCCGAGGGTTGTGGTGAATTCTCCATCACTGACAGTTTTTAAGTCAAGATTGGAATATTTTTGTGAAAGATCCACTCTTGGAATTATTTTGGGAAGCCCTATGTCCCGTGTCATACAGGATGTCAGATGATCACAGTGGTCCCTTCTGGCCTTAGAATCTATGAATATTGCATGTTTGATTTCATATTAGAATGAAACAAAAGTTTAAAGCTACTAGTGAGTACAAGAGAAATCAGTGGCATCTGATTTCTGGTAACATCTGGTAACCGGAAGGATCATTTCAACAAATAACTCATGTAGGGATTTCTAATTATTGTTAATAATATATAACTCACTTTCCCCTATTTTTCACACTTATCAGTGTTATATTATTACAGCAGTGTCACTGCTAGTAGGCATATTAAAAAGGAAACCACATCCTATTGACACTTTGAATGTACTGTATTCTAATTTCTCTCTGTTGGCCTTTTCCCCACAACTCAGCTTCCCCACAACTCAGCTGTGGCAGCTGAAACACTCCCCTCCCCACCCTACCCCATCCCACTCCACTCCACTCCTATCCCGACCACCACCTGTTTTCCCCCCAAGCAGGCAGACGCTTATTCGCTGCCATTTTGTGCTCTTAACTCTGAGCCACATAGTTCCTGCCTTCTGAGTCTCTGCTGTTGCTTTCAGCCACCTGCCGCTGTTGCTTCCTAGGTCCAGGGCAGGAGCAGAGCTCAGCAGTAATGGGAGGTGGGGCAGGGAAAGAGGAGATTCCTAGTATAGGGCTGGGCAGAGCTAGTCAGGACTTACTCCTAACAGGAATTGTAACCTGGACCTAATACCCAGCAGCTACAAATCATCCCCCGGCTAGTAATCCTAGAGCTCCCTAACGACCTCAGCCCAACTCAGGAAAACACTTTGTTCCCCAGTGACTACCACTTGATAGCTGGCCAGGTTCCTGAGGACTCATTTTTTAAAACACACACACACTTCACCTAATGGAGTCACAAACTGTTACTGTATTATCTTGTAGTGATTAAAGGAGCCCAACTGTACCACTTTGGGTTGCTGAGTGAAAGACAACACTGACAAATCATCATCAGCCACAGGCCTGGCTGCTACCCTTAGTTATTGCAGTGAGCCCGCACAGCTGTGACTGATGGTAGAAATTGGCGTATGGTCTTTAAAATGTCAAAGCCTTCAGGAAATACACAGTAATAATTCCAGAATCAATACAAAGAGACTTTTTTACCTACTGTGTTTCTTAGCACCACACACAGCAAAAGTGTGGGGGGGAAACTGTTGACAATCACATCTACTAAATCCTCTGATTCAGATGTATTGGCAGATGGCAGAGAGGAAACTATAGAATACAAGAGCCAGGTAAACCAAGGGAGGTGTAATAAAATACAAAACCAGCTGGGTCTAGTCCCAGTGAGAGATGTTGTTTGTATTTAGGTTGAACCTTTTGTACAGTTCATCTGACAGCTGAAAGACAGCCCCGCCAATCTGAAGCGGAGTTTTTGCAAGGCAAAGAGAGAAGTGTCTTTTGTGAAAACTGCAAACTTCAGTTAAGCAAGTATCAAGTAAATGAAAACAGTAAAAGTAACAGAGGAGTCAATTAGCCATGCTTCCCGAGGCCATTCCCAGAGAAGCTGAATGAGAGGTTCTCAGACTGTGAACCACATAGCAGGGGGCAACTCATAAAGGGATGAGGAGGTGCTGATTGCCAAGGTGAGGGCAGTCAGTACCTTGCAGAATCAGGACTTCCTGGATTCAGAGCTAGTTAACACACTCGTTTGCTCCCTGGGGACTGATTCCTTGATTCCAATCTCACACTAGTTTTGCACTTGTGTCATTCCAGGAACTTCATTGGAATTACTCTTGATTTACACTAGTGTATGTGAGATCAGAATTATGCTCTGGGATTGCTCATGTCACACTGCTTCCAGATCCAAGAGAAATACTCACTCTCTCACTTATATTTCCTTGGTAGTAAAACATTGCCCTGACATTCAAACTCCAGACTGGCTAAGAGCCCACATCTTTCAGTAATGATTTGGTTTAATGCACTAGCATTTTATGGGTTTTGACGTGCTTTCAATATGTCTGAGTGGTAGACAGTTTTCATCTTGGATGACACACTGGGGATTGAATGGGGGTCTCTAGAGATGAAAGTGTAAATTGGGGATATATTTTGCACCGCAGCTTGTCACAAACCTAGTGCTCATGGAAGGAGACAGGGAGAGATATAGATAGATAGATTAGATACCTTCTATTGCTGTTTGCGGTATTCCTGTAGCTGTGTTGGTCTCAGGATATGAGAAAGATGTGCTAAGTGAGGTAATATCTTTTATTGGACCTACTTCTGGTGGTGGAAAGGACAAACTTTCAAGTTTTGTGAAGCTTGAAATCTTGTCCCTTCTACCACTAGAAGCTGGTCCAATAAAAGATATTACCTCACCTACCTTGTCAGATAGATAAATAAACTGATCCCAAATCCTAAAGTTCTTCAGACCTTACTCAGACAAAACACCTGTGTTACTGAGGCACAAAGAAGGACTGTAAGATTTCCCCTATTTGAGAGGCTGTTGTATCCAAAACACAAGAAAATGATGTCTCTCAATTCACCATTATTTAGTCCATTAGGCCCAATTACTGCTGCTGGTTTTTTCTACCTCTTATATTTTTCAAACCTCTCACTTTATTGTCTCCTTTCCTTTCATGTCAAAACTTAACATATGACTTACCCTGTCCCGCCCTCCCCACCACCAAAAATACCTAGTGGATTTATTTTCAGGATTTAACACTAAGTTCAAGTGCATCAACTCTGCCTTCATTAGTCCTGGTCAGTTTCACCAATCACTTGAAGAATTGCTAAGAGCAATCAGTGTTGACGATTAACATCACTCAATACAGAGCTGATGCTGAAGTACCTCAGAGATCATCACAAGTATAAGTCACCTGTTGACGACATGGAAACAGGGATCTTCCCACAAATCTTCCAAGGCAAGAATTGCATCTTTCTACCTAGTCCCCATCCAGAAGGGGATAGCTAGATTTACAACAAACTAATCTGTCAAGATTAATTATAAAGACAAGGTGGCTGAGGTAATATCTGTTATTGGACCAACTTTCACGAACAGAAGTTGGTCCAATAACATGTTGTTTGTAACACAGCCATTCCAATTTGATCCTCAAAGCAGGGACCATAGTCTACCTTTGTGTTTGTAAAAACACTACGTATATCTATGATTTACCACAGTGGTTCTCAGTCTTTTGTAGTTCAGCACCCATTTGTAAATGTTTATGGCCTGTTGCAATCTTTAAATAAACTGGGGGTAGAGACCCTGGGAGAGAGCCGCAACTAGGCATTTTAGTGCCCAGGATGAGCAAGCATATTTATGCCCATGACCAGAGGCAATGTGTGGGGGTCACATGGGGTCATTTATACCCTCCCCATTTTTTTTGTTGCAGCCCCCCCAACCCAGACAGGCTAGATGGCCCACTGAGGTGAGTCGGGGGCTGGAGTTGGTGCTCCCTCCCCAAGCAGTGCAGTGCAGGTCTGGCCCCACTGAGCCCAAACCACCTGGCATGGCTGGCCAAAGCTGACCGCACAGCTTTACGCCCTGGGTGGCTCCCCCACTCACCCCACTATGGTTATGACCCTGCCCTGGAGTGGTTTCAATTGAATCCTGCCTCTTGGGGGTGGGGGTTGGGTCCTGCCTGGCACTCACCCCGCAGTGGCGGCTCCTGCAGTTCCTGTGCTGTGGGACTGGCTGGGTTCTCAGCTCTGGGCATTGCAACCTCCGGGGTTGCAGCTTTGCTCAGGTTCCCCCTGCCCCATCCCGCGTTTGCACCAAGTTTGTGTGAGTGGCGTTGTGACCTGGCTCATGGGGTTGCAGTGCCATTCACTCAGATTTGGCCTACCTGGGCTCCCATCATCATGACAGCTGGGCCAAACCTGAGTGGTGCTGGGACCCCAGAGGTTGAAGTGCCTGGAGCAGGGAAGTGAGCCCAGCCAGCCTTATGGGCCAGGAGCCACAGGACCTGCCACGCAACTCTTTGAAATATTCTGGTGACCCACTTTTTGGTCCCAATCCATGGGCTGAGAAAGCCTGATTTAACGTACATGAGTTTATATATATATATGTAAGCTGAATAAACAACTGAGGGTTCAATCCCAAAATATCTGCAGAACATCAAAGCTATTTTTAAAAGAAACCGATTTCTAAGTATATCATTTGCAACCACAAAAAGCAACCTATTTATAACTGTGAATATGGTGTATATTCTTGTGAAGATGAGTCACAGTGTCTTTGCACTTTCATAGAATCACAGGGCTGGAAGGGACCTCAAGAGGTCATCTAAGCCAGTCCCCTGCACTCAGGGCTGGACTAAGTATTATCTAGACCAGGGGTGGGCAAATCTTTTAGCCCAAGGGCCACATCTGGGTATGGAAATTGTATGTCGGGCCATGAATGCTCACAGAACTGGGGGTTGAGGTGTGGAAGGGGGTGACGGCTCAGGCTGGGGGTGCAGGTTCTAGGGTGGAGCCAGAAATGAGGAGTTCAGGATGTGTGGGTGGGGGGCTCTTGGCTGGGGCAAGGGATTGGGGTGTGGGCTCTGCGGGGGCTGGAGATGAGTGGTTTGGGGTTCAGGATGGTTCTCTGGGCTGGGATTGAGGGGTTCAGGGGCAGAAGGGGGTTGGGGTGCAGAAGGAGGTCAGGGGTGCAGGCTCTCGGTGGCACTTACCTCAAGCAGCTCCATTTCTCCCCTCTAGCTCCTATGGGGAGGTGCAACCAGGCAGCTCTACACACTGCCCTGTCCACACGTGGCACTTGGAGTGAGGGGCAACATGTAGAGCCACCTAGCTGTCCCTATGCATAGGAGCCAGAGGGGGACATATCACTGCTTCTGGGAGCCGCGTGGAGGGGGGCAAGCCCCTATCCTGCTCCCCAGCTGGAGCGGCAGAGTGGGGTAAGTCCCAGACCCTGCTCCCTGGAAGGAGCTCGAGGGCCAGATTAAAATGTCTGGACAGCCTGATGCGGGCCCTGGGCCATAGTTTGGATCTAGACCATCCCTGACAGGTGTTTGTCTAAACTACTCTTAAAAATCTTCAGTGATGGAAATTCCACTAGCTCCCTGGGCAATTTATTCCAGTGCTTAACCACCCTGACAGTTAGGAAGTTTTTCCTATTGTCCAACCTTACCTGCTGCTTTTGTTCTGATTATTAATTATTTATATTTCCATAGCACTTAGGAACCCCAGTCATGGACCAGTGTCCCATTGTGCTGTGTGCTCTACAAACACCGAACAAAAAGACTATCCCTGCCCCAAAGAGCTTACAATCTAAATATAAGATCCACACATTGATATAGACAGAAGAGGGAGTACAAGGAAACAATGAGACAATACCAGTCTGCTTGATAGGCCGTGGTCTCAGCTACCAGCAGCTCAACTGTCAAGTTTTGTAGGCATCATGGCAAAGGAGAGTTTTGGGGAGAGATCTGAAGGTGGAGAGGAGGTAGCTTTATGGGTGTTTATGGGGAGCATCCCTCAAGAGCATGGGCAGTCCCTGGTGCTGAAGAGTTTACAATCTAAATAGACAGCAGCCTTAACTTCTCATAACACTAAGGAGCGACAGACCACTGAAGTCTGGCTTTTCAAGATGGTGATGTACCTTTAATTTTAGGGGTATTTGGAGGGTTAGGCAAAGTGATTTTCCCTCCCCCAGTGCTTAGTACAGCACTTTACCTTTAATCAGACCTACAGTATAATCCAATGGCAACTTTTATATTGTGCACTCAGACTTTTTTGATAAATTCAAAAGGGAAAAACACCAGAAGAGAAGATGGTTTTGCAATTGTATTTTTTGGTGCTTTTTACATTATAGCTATCAATTTCACAGTCATAGGATTTTAAAAATCATAAATGTCATGATTTCTGATATTTAAATCTGAATTTTGACAGTGTAGTAATTGTAAGGGTCCTGCCCCAAAAAGGAGTTGTGGAGTGGTCGCATGGTTATAGTAGGGGGGTTGCTGTACTGCTACCCTTACTTCTGCATTGCTGGTAGTGGCAGTGGCTGTTAGCCAAGCGCCCAGCTCTGAAGGCAGCACTCTGCCAGCAGCAGTGCAGAAGTAAGGGTGGCAATACCATACCATGTCAGCCTTACTTTTGCGCTGCTGCTGGTGGGGCGCTGCCTTCAGAGCTAAGCACCCGGTCAACAGCCGCCACCCTCTGGCCACCCAGCTCTGAAGGCAGTGCAGAAGTAAGGGTGGCAACACTGCCACCCCCTAAAATAACCTTGTGAACTGCCCACAACCTCCTTTTGAGTCAGGACCCCCAGTTTGAGAAATGCTCTTCTCCCCCATGAAATCTGTGTCGTATAGAGTAAAAGCACACAAAAGACCAGATTTCATGGGGGGAGATCTAATTTCCCGGCCCGTGATGCATTTTTCATGGCTGTGAATTTGGTAAGGCCCTAATTATAGATCTTATGATGGGAGTGGAGGGCACCAAAATTGCTATGCACCACTTGAGTCTCAGTTACAGTACCATAAAAAGGTTAAGTGGTACACGGTCCTTGTGCTGGCTCTCTACTAAAGGTGAATTTTATCTTTTCACAATATTTAAACAAGGCTTATTCAGAGTAGTTATTAGTATATTTTCCATGGGAGACACTGTCTGGTACTCTAGGCCCAAACTGTAGATTTTGTACAGTAAAAAAGTGATTTTACAATAACCAGATGCCACAGAATTTGATTTTGAAAGATTCTGACAAATGCAGTTTGCTTGGATTTGAACTCTTCCCCTGCAATGCTTTCAACTCAAATACAACAGCATGGGCCTAATGTATGAGAAGCAGAAAAGTCAAGAAACAAAAGTAAACATAAGAACATAAGAAAGGCCGTACTGGGTCAGACCAAAGATCCATCTAGTCCAATATCCTGTCTACCGACAGTGGCCAATGCCAGATGCCCCGGAGTAAGTGAACCTAACAGGTAAAGATCAGGTGATCTCTCTCCTGCCATCCATCACCCCCCTCTGACAAACAGAGGCTAGGGACATCATTCCTTACCCAGCCTGGCTAATAGCAATTAATGGACTTAGCTTCCATGAATTTATCCAGTTCTCTTTTAAACCCTGTTATAGTCCTAGCCTTCACAGCCTCCTCAGGCAAGGAGTTCCACAGGTTGACTGTGCATTGTGTGAAGAAGAACTTCCTTTTATTTGTTTTAAACCTGCTGCCCACTAGTTTCAATGGGTGGCCCCTAGTTCTTCTATTATGGGAACAAGTAAATAACTTTTCCTTATTCACTTTCTCCATGCCACTCATAATTTTATATACCTCTATCATATCCCCCCTTAGTCTCCTCTTTTCCAAGCTAAAAAGTCCTAGCCTCTTTAATCTCTCTTCATATGGGACCCATTCCAATCCCCTAATCATTTTAGTTGCCCTTCTCTGAACCTTTTCTAATGCCAGTATATCCTTTTTGAGATGAGGAGACCACATTTGTACACAGTATTCAAGATGTGGGCACACCATGGATTTGTATAAGGGCAATAAGATATTCTCCGTCTTATTTTCTATCCCTTTGTTAATGATTCCTAACATCCTGTTTGCTTTTTTGACTGCCACTGCACACTGCATGGACATCTTCAGAGAACTATCCACGATGACTCCAAGATCTTTTTCCTGATTAGCTGTAGCTAAATTAGCCCCATTCATATTGTACGTAGAGTTGGGGTTATTTTTTCCAAAGTGCATTACTTTACATTTATCCACATTAAATTTCATTTGCCATTTGGTTGCCCAATCACTGAGTTTTGTGAGATCTTTTTGAAGTTCTTCACAGTCTGCTTGGGTCTTAACTATTCTGAGCAGTTTAGTATCATCTGCAAACTTTGCCACCTCACTATTTACCCCTTCCTCCAAATCATTGATGAATAAGTTGAATAGGAGTGGTCCTGGGACTGACCCTTGGGGAACACCACTAGTTACCCCTCTCCATTCTGAAAATTTACTATTTATTCCTACTCTTTGTTCCCTGTCTTTTAACCAGTTCTCAGTCCATGAAAGGATCTTCCCTCTTATCCCATGGCAACTTAATTTACATAAGAGCCTTTGGTGATTTCCAGAAAGCCTTGTCAAAGGCTTTCTGGAAATCTAAGTACACTACGTCCACTGGATCCCCCTTGTCCACATGTTTGTTGACCCCTTCAAAGAGCTCTAATGGATTAGTAAGACATGATTTCCCTTTACAGAAACCATGCTGACTTTTGCCCATCAATTTGTGTTCTTCTATGTGCCTGACAATTTTATTCTTTACTATTGTTTCAACTAATTTGCCCGGTATGGACGTTAGACTTACCGGTCTGTAGTTGCCGGGATCACCTCTAGAGCCCTTTTTAAATATTGGCGTTACATTAGCTATCTTCCAGTCATTGGGTACAGAAGCCAATTTAAAGGACAGGTTACAACCCTAGTTAAGAGTTCCACAATTTCACATTTGAGTTCTTTCAGAACTCTTGGGTGAATGCCATCTGGTCCCAGTGACTTGTTACAGTTAAGTTTATCAATTAGTTCCAAGACCTCCTCTGGTGACACTTCAATCTGTGACAATTCCTCAGATTTGTCACCTAGAAAGGACGGCTCAGGTTTGGGAATCTCCCTAATGTCCTCAGCTGTGAAGACCGAAGCAAAGAATTCATTTAGTTTCTCCGCAATGACTTTATCATCTTTAAGTGCTCCTTTTGTATCTCTATCATCCAGGGGCCCCACTGGTTGTTTAGCAGGCTTCCTGCTTCTGACATATTTAAAAAACACAGATTAATTCCTTTTCACCATTCATATGAAGAGCATATATGGTAGCAATAGCAAACATGGTAAAATGTACATTTGTTTTGACAAATTCTTTGTTTGAATGATCTGTTTTATTAGTAACATGGTTACTTTTATTTTGCTTTTATTAAAAACTGTGACTTGATTCTGTATTCATAGACACGGGTGTAAATCAGGAGTTTCTCCGCTGAAATCAGAGAATTTACACCACAGTAAATCTGGTGACATCAGAATCAAACCCGGGATTTTGATTTCATGTGGCTGATCTTTTAAAAGGGAAACGGGCCTCCCACAAAAAAAGAAAAGTGCCACCCCAGAGTGCAAAGCCGCAAGGGCTGGAAAATGAAGAAAATAAACAGCAGGGGGCGCAAATAGGCTTGCTTGCCCTGGGCACTAAAGTGCATAGTTACAGCTCTATCCAGGTAACAACAGTAGGCCAGTTTCACATGGACATTAAGAGTCTGGGGACATTTTCTGAATGAAGAGGAATTTAGGTGTGTCCCTGTTGCTCATTTCAGGCCCGAGTCAAATCCCTTTAAAGAAATGGACAATACCGCCAGCGAGTTCAGTGGAAGTTGCATGACTGCATGTAAATGCCAAAATTGCCACAGGGATACCATTCCTTAACCCAGGAGAAGTGGCTTCATGTTAGTGGTTTGGTATGCATAGAGCTTGCAAAGCTCTTCAATACTCTTGATTCTTGAACTCCACTGAGCCTACAAAAGGAGAATTGCCAGAGTTACTTCCAAGGAAATGAGCTGCATTCTCCTTTTTCTAGACTGTTTCCTGACAAAAGCTGATTTGCTATTTAGCAGAGAAAACACTTGAGGTGCTTAAAAGATCAGGCGGGCAGGCCTATCATTTTGTTCACTATTGAACCACAAGGAGAGTGCCATGGAAGGGGTTACTAAACAATTTACCAAAAAGAACTGCACAACGTGACAAACTAATTCCAGTACTTCCAAAGGATGTAAGTTGGTGAGCTGAAAATAAAGTGTAAGGCTAATACGCAAGAGAGAAAAACCTCTTAGCAATTCAGGAGGTGACGATAAATACAGATGATTGTGTTTATAACAAAACGTTCCAAGAGAACAGTTACTGTGTATGTCCCTCTTTCAACAGAGCACTATGTTCAGTTTACCCAAATTCCATAGATAGGATGTTGGACACTTACACTGGATGATTTCTCCATGTTTATAGTATTAGGAGCCTATGATAACAATATGGAAAAAAAATTCCTAAATTCATAGATTCCAAGGCCAGAAGGAACCATTGTGATAATCATCTGGCCTCCTGTGTAACACTGTGTAAATCATAGTACTGTACTTCCACAAAATAATCCCTGTTTGAACTAGAGCATATATTTTTAAACAACATCCAAGCCTGATTTTAAAATTGCCAGTGATGGAGAATCTACCGCAACAGCCCTTTGTATACTGTTCCAATGGTTTGTTACCCGCACTGTTAAAAACATATGCCTCATTTTCACTATGAATTTATCTAGCATTAACTCACAGCTATTAGATCTTGTTATATATACCTTTGTGTGCTAGACTGAAGAGCCTATTATCAACTATTCTCCAGGTAAGTACTTATAGACTGCAGTTCCCTGCAGTCCCCTTAACTTTCTCTGTTAAGCTAAATAGATTGAGCTGAAGTCTTTTGCTATAAGGAAGGTTTTCTAATCCTTTAATCATTCTTGTGGCTCTTCTCTGAACTTTCTCCAGTTGGTTAACATCACCCCTGAATTGTGAAAATTTACCCACTATGTCTTGCACTTTGCAAATCTTTTTGATTCTGACCTCTCCAGAGCAGACAATGTTTTGATGTTGTGTTTTGAATAGCATCCAGCGCATTGCCAGTGTAAAGCAAATAATAAGTGCAGCTGAAGTCTAAACGGCTGAGCATGGGTGAGGAATGCTATTCCCAACATGACCTCTGGCTCCCTGCGTGACCTGGAGTAAATCATTGAATCTCTGTGCCTCCAAAGTAACTCCAAAGGTAAAATAGGAATAACTCTGACCCTTGATTCATAATGCACTTTGATATCATTGCATATCCGATAAAAAATACTAGTCATTATCTGTCACGCAATATGCATTTAACATCCATCCATTCACTTGCTATTGTGGCACTTTCCCTCTTTCCATGCTGGCTGTAGGCCAGCCCACTGAAGCATATTAATCCATCCTGCACTTCCCTACCACTTACTTTGTCATGTGCCCTACAAATCAGCTGCATGTTTACATGGTGCTTTACAAAGCAGCATAGACTATGGCATGGTCCCTGCCCCCAAAGAGTTTACAATATATCCAAACAGAATAGGAAATCCGCAAGGGTGTGAAGAGGTCTTTGGGTTATGAGAAGATAGAAAGGATTCATGGGGAAAATGCATTTTAAGGAGAAGAGGAAGAGCTGGCAGACAAAAGGAAGAGGGTTGTTTCAGACATGGGGGCGGACTGAAAGAAGGTGCAAAGCTGGGAGTGAAGGAGGGGATGGGATAGTAGAGACAAATCATTTGCAGGAACATAGGATGAAAAACATCCCTAGGCAAAGTCCTTTTCTACCCTCAGAGCTATATACCTCCAAGTATCACTTTAAGTCTTTAAAAAAGGAAGGTCAAATTTCTTTATTTATTACCAGTATTAAAACACATGGCAGTTTGCCTTTAACCTCCTAGCCTAGTTACAAATGATTGCCGTAAGAACTGTTGAAATTCATTTTAAATTATAATTATTTGTGAAACACAAAGCCGCTGTCCTTGCCTCTCTGCTGACAAAGGACAGTGGAGGAGAGATTGGAATATTTAAAATGATTGTAATGTGTGTTTGCTACAATGTGTTTTACACATATTTTACGATTATATGAACACATTTCACCCTGAAGGATCCTAAAGTGCTTGAAATGTTACATAACATTCAGCCTTCAGTAAATTTTCACCACAAAAACTTTATTTGCATCAGTTTGTTCATTTCCTTTTTCCCTGTATACCCTTGAGCTAAATCTAATTTATTTGTATAATTATGCACCCACATACAAATAAAATTATGTTAAAAGAACATTATTGTGGTTGCAAAGTCAAATATTCAAAGCATAGAAAATGTCAGACTTACGGTTCTCCATGAAACCTTAATTCACCCCCCTTGTGCATATGCATTTGGTCTAGTCCTTACTTACATGACCACAGGCTATTTTTTCCAAAGATCCCTGCCTCATTTAGTGCAGAGGCTGGACTGTGCTCATTTGATGAACAGGCATTCAGTAGCCTGTTTACTCCTCACTCATCAGTGTGTGGTTCAAGCATTAGTTACTGTACCACTCTGAAAATAAAATGATTAATTTCCTCATGAGCTTTTCTATGACATTCATCATTACGATATGAGTGCTTCATGAATATGAATGAATTAATTTTCACAACATCCCTGTGAGGTGGGGGGTTATTATTATCCCCATTTTACAGATGGGGAATTGAGGTATGGAGAGATGAAGGACAACAGTATCTGCTAATTTTGGGTGTCAAATCTGAAGTGCCCAGGACCTGATTTTTTTCCAATAATTTAGCAGTATATAGCACTTCATATGTTCAAACCACAGCTCTCAATGACTTCAGTTGCAGCTGTGAGTGCTCAGCACGTCTGCAAATCAGACCTCAGCGTCTCAAGGCAGATAGACAGAAAACGAGGCACATCCAATGAGTGACTACCTGTGAAAAGCTTGGTTTAAGTAGCTTACCTAGTATCACATAGAAACTCTGTGACAAATGCAGGGATATAAACCAATTATCCAGGATAGCATTCAACTGCATTAACCCTAAAACCATCCTTTGTCTTCCTGCAATCCCCTGCCTCATTCACTGTGTACCTTCCAACCTCTGCAGTAAATAAAGCAGAGATCCAACAGGCAATGGTGTCCTTCAAGACACAACCCTGATGTATCCCTAGAGCAGATCCATCCTGTTCACTGCACAAGGCAGGGAATTTTTGGAGGGGGAATAGTTCAATATGTAACTAAAAACTGTATCATAATGCAGGTATACAAGGGGGCTGAATTAAAGTTTTACAGAAACTTTCATTTTGGCATTTTTTAACTTTTGAGTGTTTGACTTTGGAATCTCAATAATTATTTTTTTTACAGGTTTGTGTGTGTGTGTAATTATCTACATTTTTTGGAAAAAGCAAACTGAAAAAGCATAATTCCATCATGTGACATCATATTGACAGCCACATAATTCATCAAGTAGGGTTGGAATCTTGGAAACCATTGAACAGACCTCTGCTGCTTGAGCTAATGGAGTAACATAGCAGTAGTAGGTTGTTATCTTCCATGTGAACCAGCACTAGACAAGGAGGAGGCACACATATTGTCAATGGGTTTCACAGATATTTGCTGACAGCAGAGGAAGGGTAAGACTGAAGGGGATGTTCTTTACTGGGCACAGACTTCTGCCTAGTCCATCCCAAGCTTGATTGCTTCTGCCCAGAACCCTCCAACTTCTCCCTGTCCAGTCCTGGACCATCAGTGCACTTGGCTCCTTGTCTCAGTCCCATTCTCCTCACCTATCCAGTGCCAGTGTCCACTCTTCAGGCTTCTCATCTCAATCCTTGTCATTCCCAGTCTCTCCTCCTTGCATTCACCAAACCAGTCCCAGTCACCTGAATGACTCCCAGTCTCCTTGCTCAGCTATCACCAGTTACATCCCCTTATTCCCAAGTCCTTGTTCCCAGTTTTCTTGCTCAGCCAGTCCCAGTTCCTCATCTCCTGTCTCTCTATCTCTACGTCCCTCACCCTGGCCTCCATTCACATGCACACATACCCAGACTCCCAAGCTCAATCTCCCTGGGCTCCTCATCCGCTCTGTGTCCTCCCCCACACTCATTATCCCAGTCTCTTTGCCTAGCCAGTCTTGGTTCTCCCTCTAGACACTGGCTCCTCATCAGATCTGTCTCTTCTTCCCACCCCCTAACCTCTGTTGTAATAATTGGGCCTACAAATTTACCCTGATGGTGAGCTTAATTGTAAAAAGTATGTGAAAGTTCATACAATGTTACAATAAGTTACAGTAACAAACATTAATGGAAAATAGGTCAAGTTGTTTTTGATAATTAATGTTATAAACAGGTACAAGAGAACCAGACAGGGAAACTAAATTAGTCCACACAAGAAAGGCCATGCTGCTGTCATTCAAGGACTATGTGGAAATCATTCTTGGTAAAAACAGAAAATGAGAACCAGAAACTAATGAACCAGAACTGATGGGCCTAACTGGTTGACAAAATAATGGCGGGGGGGGGGGGGAGCTATTCCACCCATCATCCCCTTTTTGGGTCCTTAAAGAGAGAGACTTTTGGGGGGAAGGACAGAAGAACAGACAGAAGCTACTGAAGTGAGCTTCACCATCATTGCTGCCCCCCACCCACTGTTTCCTGGGATCTGGACCTTGATCATCCTGATCCTGAGAGATATACTGATCAGAGCAGGATCTGGATAACATGACCATCTCTACCAGCTGCTGCTGAATCCCAACCACCACCTGAGATGAAATAGGATCGGACTTTAACATCAGCCACAACAATAGCTCCAGCTCGTCTCAACTAACTTCTCTTCCCCAAAAGGAGTTACCGCCACCTTTGATATCATCTAAGGGACTGTCAAATGAGGACATTTTTCCTTCTCAAAACTCTCCAGGTAAAGGTAAAGGGAACAAGGAATGTTGTTAAAATGAAGACTTTATTTTATATGTTTTAATGGTTTTTCCTCATTTTCTGTATCTTTAATAAAAGGTTAAATGGATTTTCAATGGTGTGTTTGCCATGGTACTAAGCAGGCTGAGATCTCCAAACCCTGTTTAACATTGGACAGTGCCTGGGTTAACACCTTTTGATCCATATATCCCATCTGAATTAACACAACAGTTTCTTGTCCTTTCCTAACCTCTGCCCAGTTTCTCAGTCCCAATCTCTTTGTCCAGTCAGTCGCAATTCCCTCCCAGTCTCTCTGCTCAGCCAGTTGCAGTCTCCACTCCCAGCTCCCCTTCCACCCTCCCCTCAGCCTCCAGTCTGTTTCTACCTCTGCTCCTATAGGATCCTTGTCCCAATCTACCCCCTCTCCCACCCCCCAGGTGGACAGCTTGTTTGTGCTGCATTCAAATTAATCAGTCAGCTTCCTCCATCAAACCTGGGCCCCAGATAGGGTGTCCTTGAAAGCACAGGGGAGACAGGCTCCCTGCTCTCAATTCCCATGCTAAGACCTGGATTCAACACAATCCACAGCCGTCCAGAGCTGCAATTGCAGGGAAAGTCCTGCTCAGCCCTGGACTGTAGCATGTCTAGTGCAGATAGAATTTTTAGGGAGTTTAGCTACATAAATCTAAGTAGTCTCTGAGCATGTGCAAACACTGATTTTTCAGAGGCTTGTAACTTATCCAAATTTCAATGGATTTTCACAGCAAATGGCACACATCATAAGAATGGCCACACTGGGTCAGACCAGAGGTCCATCTTGCCCAGTATCCTGTCTTCCAACAGTGGCCAATGCCAGGCGCTCAAGAGGGAATGAACAGAACAGGTAATCCTCAAGTGATCCATCCCCTGTCACCCATTCCAAGTTTCTGGCAAACAGAGGCTAGGGATACCATCCCTGCCCATCCTGTCTAATAGCCATTGATGGACCTATCCTCCATGAATGTATCTAGTTCTTTTTTGAACCCTGTTATAGTGCTGGCCTTCACAACATCCTCTGGCAAAGAGTTGCACAGGTTGACTGTGCATTGTGTGAAGAAATACTTCCTTCTGTTTGGTTTAAATCTGCTACCTATTAATTTCATTTGGTGACCCCCTAGTTCTTGTTATGAGTAAATAATTCCTTATTTACCTTCTCCACACCAGTCATGATTTTATAGACTTCAGTCCATATGCCCCCTTGATTGTCTCTTTTCCAAGCTGAAAAGTCCCAGTCTTATTAATCTCTACTCATACAGAATCCGTTCCATATCCCTAATCATTTTTGTTCTCCTTTTCTGAACCTTTTCCAATTCCAATATATCTTTTTTTGAGAAAGGGAAACCACATTTGCATGCAGTATTGAAGCTGTGGGCACACCATGGATTTATATAGAGGCAATATGATATTTTGTCTCATTATCCATCCCGTTTTTAATGATTCCCAACATTCTGTTTGCTTTTTTGACTGCCACTGCCCATTGAGTGGATGTTTTCAGAGCTCCTTTCTATCTTCCTCACTAGGATTTAACTTCCAGTTTTTAAAGGATGCCTTTTTGCATCTCACTGCTTCTTTTACTTTGTTGTTTAGCTACAATGACACTTTTTTAGTTCTCTTAATGTATTTTTTAATGAGCCTCTATTATGGTGTCTTTAAAAGTTTTCCATGCAGCTTGCAGGGATTTCACTTTTGGTGCTGTACCCTTTAATTTCTGTTTAACTAATCTCCTCATTTTTTTCTAGTTCCCCTTTCTGAAATTAAATGCTACAGTGTTGGGCTGCTGTGGTGTTTTCCTCACCACAGGGACGTTAAATTTAATTATACATTGGTTACTATTAGCAAGCAGTCCAGCTATATTCGCCTCTTGGACCATATCCTGTGCATCACTTAGGACTAAATCAAGCATTGCCTGTCTTCTCCTGTGTTCCACAGCTAGATGATCCAAGAAACAGTCATTTAAGGTGTCAAGAAACTTAATCCCTGAGATAAAAGTTGACCACAACCCCAATTCAAGTCCCTGCTCCAAAGCAGAGCAGTGCTAGAGCTTTTCAAAGACAAGGTCACCAATTTCTTTTTTTACATGGGCAAAACAGTGTATTTTTCCCTAGTTTTATTCTTAGAAATAAGTGAAAGATTTTGGTTAAGAAAATAATCCCAGCATACTTGAGTTAGAAGCCCAGCAGGGAAAACTTCAACTCAAAAGTTTAAAGTTTGCCAGTTATAAAGCAGCTGAAAACAGGGTCTTACAATGGGAAGTGTCAGGCAGCATTAATAAGCCTAAAATTTCTTCACACAACGTACAGTCATCCTTGCCAAAGGATGTTGTGAAGGGCAAGACCATAACACGGTTAAAAAAAGAACCAGATACATTCATGGAGGATAGGTCCATCAATGGCTATTAGCTAGGAGGGGGCAGGAATGGTGTCCCTAGCCTATATTTGCCAAATGCTGGGAATGAGTGATGGGCTGGATCACTTGATAGATCACTCTGTTCTGTTCACTCCCTCTGGGGCACCTGGCATTGGCCACTGTCAGTAGACAGGACACTGGGCTAGATGAACCTTTGGTCCTACCTAGTAGAACCATTCTTATGTTCAATTATGTACAAAAAGCTATGGAAAAAGAATGTATGCAGTATTGTTGTAGATGTGTAAAAGAACATTATTCAGGATGCAACGTCAAGCAGGCGGAAGATCAGGAATGCCAGATTTCCAGTTACCCATGCAATCTTAACTCTGCCCCTTGTATGTCCATCCTGAGCCCTGAGTGAGGCTTTGATTCTGTGGAAAAATAGTAGATCTATAACTAAAAACTGTATTAGTGCATAATCCAAGCCCATGCTTGACTTTGCAACCTAAACATTCATTCATTCTTTTAGGGTTTTTTAAAATGCAGTTTCCTAGGTTTATAAGGGAAAAAGAGAGTAAAGTTATATTATCCATGAATGTAACACTCCCATCTACTCCCCCATTGTGCAGTACCAGGAGGGTTTGTATCTTGAACCTTTAGCACACACTACTGCTACTACTACTTTGCCACAGGATCAACTAGTTTAACTGGCAGCAGTAGAAGGCTGTTATCCCAGAAATGGAGCATGGGCTGCCAAAGTTGAAGAGTTATCATGGGATCCCAGCCTGCTCTTTCCCCCAACAACCCCAGGTGTTGGTGGGAGCTCCTGCCCTATCCGGTGCCCTCAGAAGGGTGAAGGAGCATAAGCCATTGGTAATACCCACTGTCAAATTTTTCCTGAGAAACGCAAGTTTCTCTCAGCAAAACCTAAATGAAATTTCCTGGGACAAAGAAAGGGCATTTTCTAGCTCAGTAGCTTCCCCCTCCTGAATGTCAACACCTTGCTGTAAACAACAGAAATATGAGAGTTTCTCAAAAAATAAGTTGTAAGAACCTTTTATAATGGAAAGTGTTTGAAAACCTAACCACAGGATTTGATACCAGCTTCCCAATAATTCACCTCTGACCCTTAGTTATTTTGGTTGGCCTTGTTACAACTTTCCACTACTGATAGATAGAAATAGAGAGTTCTGAATTGTACTCCATCTATTATTTACTTTCACAACTCTTGAAAGCCATTTTAGGTGTAGTTTCCATTAGTTTTTGCTGCTCAAAAAAATGAAGACTTTTAAGTTTATTGTTTCCCATAATAAATAACTTTCATGATTTTGTACTGTGCTGTTTTAAGCTGAAGTCATTCTCTGATCCCTAACCTAGTGTGACAGAGTCAGACCAGAAGGATATAGGAGAGTGCTGGAAGGCAGGTATATTAGTCTCAGGATGTGCAGGTCCCTGTTCCCTGGATAGCCAAACAAAGGCTACTCCAGGCCAGTCAAGACACCTGGGGCCAATTAAGAACCTTCTAGAAAGGAGTAGAAACAACTAGCCTGATTGGGACACCTGAAGCCAATCAGGGACTGGCTGAATCCAGATAAAAATCTCCCAGTTAGTCAGGTGGGTTGTGGGTGTCAGGAGCTGTGAGAGGAAGTTGTGCTGTTGGTGAGACTGAGTGTTGGACAACATATCATCCAGAAGGAAGGAGGCCCTGAGGTAAGGGTGAAGTGGAGTTTGAAGAAGCGGAGACTGCTGTGGGGAAGTAGCCCAGGGAATTGTATTGTGTTTTGTGGATAAAAGGTCAGCCATCTTAGCTGATACTATTAGGGTCCCTGGGCTGGAGCCCAGAGTAGAGGGCGGGCCTGGGCTCCCCCCTTTCTGCCTCCCCTAATTAGTCTCTGAGGTTGGGAGACAATAGAGACTGTGCCAGGAAGGATAGCTTCTCCTCACTGGTTTGTGATGAAAATGGCTCAATAGGCTGTGACCTTGTCTCCAGAGAGAGAAGGGCTCTGTGGAGGGTCACAATGAGCTGCTGAGGCTAGTAAAAATCTGCCAGGAAACGCAGGATAAGGACAGAGCTTTGTCACACTAGCCATACATTTATTTCCTCAAGCTACATGAGCCACTTCTGAGTACATAGGACTAATCTAGTCAGATAGTCACTCTTCTTTCCCCATGCAGAATTGGATCAGCTAAGGCAAGTGAAGATCTACTTCTGTCTGAGACAGCTTGCTTTGCAGAACCACTGACTTGTCCAGAGGGCTGCTCCCCTTACAGATCTATTGTCTGTAGACCAACACTCTGAGTCTTGGTTGGGATAAAGTGCCAGGACACCACCAGCTGGATGACTCAAACAAGTCTGTCCTAGTGTCTCCCTAACAACTGGCATTAGTAAGTTTATCCAGTTATGACCTGGGATAGTCTAGGTGATTTAAATAAAAAAGGCAAAGGAAAGTGTTTTTAATACCAACATTAGAGCAATCCCATTTATTACCTTACTAGACCTGCAACCTCTATTGTCTATAAGGCAGAGATGGGCAAACTACGGCCCGCGGACCACATGTGACCCGCCGGCCATTTTTATCCAACCCACGAACTTGTTCCTGGGCTGGTGGTGGGGCTGAGCACGGCATGCTCCAGGGTCCCGTGCACCTGGCCAGGGCTGGGCCGAGCGCGGGGAACCCTGCGGTCTCAGCGCGCCTGGGCCAGGGGCTGCGTGGTGATCTACTCCTGCATTTGGGGCCGGCGCCGCAGGGCCCCCGGATGGGGGCCGGCCCAGGAGCGCGGAGCAGCAGCCCCGGGGCCCCAGCGCTCCTGGCCGGGGGCCGGGCCAGGCGCAGGGAGCCAGCCGCGGGGCTTCCACGCTCCGGGCCCGGACCTGGACCAGGCGCGGCATGCCGCGAGGCCCCAGTGCTCCCGAGCCAGGTGCCTGGCCCGCCCGGGGAACCGTGGGGCCATGCGCTCCCTGGCCTGGACACAGCCGGGGCAGAGCCCAGCGCTCCAGCGCTGGAAGGTAAGCAAGAGCGATTTGGAGGAGGGTCCCAGGGAGTGGTGGTGGTGGTGAGGGTGGGGAGGGGGTTCAGGAGGGGTAGTCTGGGCACAAACAGCAGGGGGACATAGATATGGCATGGGGTTCTGGAGGGGTGGTGGTTAGGGTGGGGGGTCTTGGGAGGGAGGCAGTGAGGGAACAAAGAGCAGCAGGCTTAGGGGGTGGGGGCCTGGGTGGCAGTTAGAGTGGTGGGTCTCCGGAAGGGGTGATCAGGGGACAAGGAGTGGGGTGGGGTTGGCAGTTCTGAAGGGGGAAGTTAGGGGGGTGGGAAGTGGGTGGGGGTTGCATAGGGGGCGGGGCCTTCCTTACCTGGCTCTCTGCATACTTTTGAACCCCAATGTGGCCCTCGGGCCAAAAAGTTTGCCCACCCCTGCTATAAGGCAAATATTAGTAGGTTTTCCACCATATGTTTTGAACTTACAAAACAAGTTTTACAGATAGCACATTATCACTTTCCGCTGCTAACTTTGATGTTAAGGCATTATTGAACTCTTGGAATCAAACAAGTACTGTACTTATACACACTGCCCTTCATGTATGAAAACAAAGGCCTGGATTTTTAAAGGAATTTCAGCATTGCTGCACTCAGCAATGCAATGCCTGATTTAGGATCATAATTCTAATTTTCAAAAGTGATTTAGGCATTTGAGCCTGAATCCCATTGACTGACAGAGGAGCCTAAATTCCTTCTTTTGGAAATTAGAATTGTGTTTCTCAATCAGCCAAACTGGTTAAGCACAACAACATTTGTAATCGCGCTCCCCCTCCCTATGTTTTCTACATACACTACAGTTGGCCCATACAGGGATGGCTCATAGGATTACTAATTGGCTATGAAATTTTCACCTCCAAGTTTCTTGTTCAAATATGAACCAAGTCAGTAGTGATCACTAGTTGCTGGCCTAAGTCAAGTTTCAATTCAGCTCTTAATAGACAGATGTGTGTGGTGCGGGCAAACTGCCAGAATTGGCAAACTGCTACCAGTTGCAACAGAGATTCCTAAGAATGAATACACAGAAAAACTAAACTTCCCTCTCACAGACTAGAGCAGGGATCGGCAATGTTGGCACACGGGACCGCAGGGTAAGCACCCTTAGCAGGCCCCACTGCTTTACAGTCCCGCAGCCCCCATTGGACCGGGACAGCGAACCGCGGCCAGTGGGAGCCGCGGTCGGTGAAACGCCAGGTAAATAAAGCAGCGGGGCCCGTTAAGGGCACTTACCCTGCGGTCCCACATGCTAACGTTGCCGATCCTTGGGCTAGTCATAGATTCCAAAGCCAGAAAGCACAACTGTGATCTAGTCCAGTGGTCTCCAACCTTTTTACACACAAGATCACTTTTTGAATTCAAGTGCAACCCAGGATCTACCTTGCCCCTTCGCTGAGGCCTGCCCATTGCTCACTCTCCTTCACCCTCACTCACTTTCACCAGACTGGGGAGGGGGTTGCAGTTTGGGAAGGGATGCAGGCTCTGGGCAGGGTCCAAGGGACTTTGAGTGTGGGAAGAGGCTCTGGGGTAAGCCTAGGGCAGGGAGTTGGGGTGCAGGAGAGGGTGAGGGGTACAAGCTCTGGGAGTTTGGGTGCAGGAGGGGGCTCCAGGCTGGGGCAGTGTTGGGGTGCAGGAGAGGGTACGGGGTGCTGGCTCTGGAGGGGGGGGTCAGGGCTTGGGCTGCAGGAGAGGGCTCAGGGCTAGGGAGATCTCACCTGGTGGCACTTACCTTGCATGGCTCCGGGGCAGTGGCGCAGAAGGGCTAAGGCAAGCTCCCGGCCTGCCCTGGCCCCAAGCTGCTTCTGGAAGGAGACAACACACCCCTCCAGCCCATGGGACCAATGGGAGCATGCAGGAAGCAGCAGTGCAGAGACCCCTTCCCCGGGGCTGTCGGTTTGTGCTGGCAGTTTCCGGGAGCGGCGTGGGGCCGGGACAGGCAGGGAGCCTTAGTGGCAGCCCCGTTACACCATCAGATTTTTAGCAACTGGAGATCATGATCGACTTGGGAGAGTCTCCAGGATCAACCAGTCGATTGCCATCGACCAGTTGGTGACTACTAATCTAGTCTGACCTCCTGTATAACGCAGGCTATAGAATTCCCCCAAAGTAATTCCTAGAGCACCTCTTTAAAAGAGATCCAATCTTGATTTTAAAAATGGCCAATGACTGAGAATCCATGACTCTTGGTAACTGTTCTAATAGTGAATTATCCTCACTTAATCTATGCCTTATTTCAAAATCTGATTTTGTCTAGCTTCAATTTCCAGCCACTGGATCATGCTAAACCATTGTTTGCTATACTGAAGAGGCCAATATCAAATATCTGTTTCCCATGTAGCTGCTTATAGGCTGTGATCAAGACACCCCTTTACTTTCTCTCTGTTAAACTAAATAGATTGAGCTTCTTGAGTCTATTACTATAGGCAGGTTTTCTAATCCTTTAATCTCTCATCTCTTTTCTGAATCCTTTCCAATTTATCAACATCCTTCTTAATTGTTGTACCAGAACTGGACACAGAATTCTAGCAGCAGGTCACACCAGTGACCAAGAGGTAAAATAACTTCTCCACTACTACTCAAGATTCCCCAATTTATACATCCAAGGACCACATTATCATGGTCAGCTGATTATCCACCATGATCCCAAATCTTTTTCAAAGTCACTGCTTCCCAGGATCTCAAGAAAAGTCCTCTCACTATAGAGCGGGAGGAGTGTGCACTTTGGCTTCCTGTATTGTTCTTACCTCTAGATTAGCAGAGGTCTTTATCTTGCAGGGGTATCAAACTAGCTCTCACCAGCATATTAACCAAAGAAAAATTACATGCTTTTAAATTAATCTTAAAATATTTTAACAGATTAATATTTGTTAATCTGTCCTGTATTCATTCCCCTGCCCACACACATTGCTTTCATATATGTCAGTCACATTTTGTTGGAACATAAACAGAAATTTTAATTGCATTTCCTTCTTGCATTGCATTTTGTCTATATCTACCCAAGACAAAATGGTCTGCTATTTTTCAATTCTGTTCTTACTGATGCTTATTTTGTTCCTATTGATTTTAACGAGATAGGCTTCAGCTATTTAAAGATCAGCAGCAACATTATATAAGAAACCACGAACACAGCTGCACAAGCCCCATAAGGATTGATTTTTAAAGAATATCTCATCAATAAAATAGAAGCTGAAAAAATGCTTGAGATATAAAAGGGTCTAGATTAAAATTTTTATTATTTATACAAAACCAAAATAAATCAATGCAAACTGATCATAGATTGTATGTATCATCTCATATCCCAGCCTGTCTTTTTTCAACAATTCAGTCTACAGTTCAATTTTAGATTATTCCATCTTCACTGAAAACTATGAGGTCTCCATCTTATATCCATGTTTTTCTAGTTCAGCTCTGTATAAAAAGAAGAATCAGAAGTATGATTGAGGCACAATCAAATACTGTCAGATATTTGCAAAGCTCTTTAAACCATGACAAACGCTAACCAACGACCTAAATATTATCTCTCAAGAAAACTTTAAATGCTAATATGCAACTGGTGCTTTTGATACAAAAGGACAAATAAGTGTAATAATTCACATTTTGGCCTCACTCTCTTTACATTCCTTCTAGATTTCAGCTTAGTCACTCTTTTTGACATGGATATGAACCCCAGATAAAAATTCAAAGGCTTGTTTAATTATGGTCCTTTCTTATTATTAAATCAGGGAGGTGCTTTCTTTCACCCTATTTTTAAATCAATACAGCTTCATTAAAAATGATAATGAAGTACATGGGTTTCACATGGATAACGCTTCACAAGACTTCCTTATGCACAATACTAGCACAGTGTTTCTAGCACAGATTTTTTTTATTATTATTTATTTTAAAAGGTGGACGACCATTTAGGAACAAAGCTAAAATTATTTTTTGCAAAGTAAAAACAAACAAGTTTTGACACTGCACTCATCAGTATATCATCACTGATTTCTCCTCATTAATACAAGACTTGGGCCCTAATATATAAAAGGTCCTTAATCTTGTAAGTAGTTCCATTAACTTCAATAGGATTATATATGCTTAAAATTAGGTGTGTGTTTATACTTTGAATCAGAGCCCAAATGAACACAAAAGTTCTGATTCTGCAGTTCTTATAAAAGAATAATTTCCGCTCAACTTGTT
This sequence comes from Dermatemys mawii, assembly GCA_007922305.1. Taxonomy (NCBI): domain Eukaryota; kingdom Metazoa; phylum Chordata; order Testudines; family Dermatemydidae; genus Dermatemys; species Dermatemys mawii. The sequence goes on from ML677349.1 coordinate 33,096,795, forward strand.
TTGACTGATAAATAATTGTGATAGTTTAGATAAGGAGGTTATACAAATACACAGAATGAATCAATCGATCTTTGTTGACCCAATCCAGGAGTAAAGATGGATTTTCATTATACTAAAATGTAAGATTTACTTTTAGGACGCTCAAGTCAGTTGTATTTCAGGAAACATAACGGGGATAGCCAGTGGACAGTGGTAGAGGAATTCTGTTCCAGCCTCAGACTGGGGTCTAATTTAAATACAGAGATGAGGACAGATTAGGAATACTTTACTATAAGATGTAATTAAGGTTTAGTTTTCCCAGTCCAAAGTGTCACGTATTGAACCTTCTCATACAGAATTTTCTGCCACACTTTGAGGATTCATGTAATACTGTTGTCACACACTGTCTTTAGAGTGGTAATATATTTAAAACCCGCAATTAACTTGAAACTACCTTTCAACTTGACAATAAGCAATTTACTTTGATACGCACTAAGGGTTACCTTAACCTTGTTTCTAAAACAAGGGAGTCAGTCTAGTAACTGTCTTAAATCAGGCTACATTAGAGATATTTTGTTACGTGTACAATGTATAGAGGGATTAGTGATAAAGCACAAGTTTGTACTGATGATTTGAACTTGAACTATAGTTCGGCATCAGGAAAAGCTTAGCTGAAACTAAAAGTGACCTACAGAAAGTGGGGTTAAACAATTGCATTAGAAGTGCTCAGCTTCTGACCACAGATATATTTATATTTTAAAAATTTACTTTGATAATTTTTCCTCCTGTAATAAAGTCTATGACTGCCACTAGAACTGGCTGGGAATTGCTTCACTTAATGGCTCTTTGCTGGAAGATGCCGCCTCATTACAAGGAAACTTTTTGTGGGAACATATCAGTATTGACAAGTCTTTTGTCCGGAAAGGTTACTCAGTTTAGGATGGAAAGTTTTTGAAATCCTGAAAAATGTTACAGGATGAGAAAGCTGTTTCCTGCCTCACTCTAATCAACAAACGTGCACTGAGAGGTAACTTGAGTGTTATTTCAGTATTTATAGCATTAACACTGAAGTACAGAGGCTGGTCACCAGTAGTAAGCGTGGTTGGGTTCTGACAGCAAATGCTGCTTTTAAAAAACTCTTTGGGGCAGTTAAGAAGAAATTTGCTCACATTTTTCTTTCAAAAAATTTTTTTTTTAAAATGAACATTTTTTTAAAGTTACAGATTTCACCCAACTAAAAACTACAGACTGAAAGTTTTCTGTTCAACTTCTAACCGTAAATTAAACTCCAAGATTACCTTAACTGATTGGAGAAGTCATCTTCTACATTATCATCATCCCAATTGTCTTCCCAGACATGTGCATCTTCATCTTCATCTAAACCAGCCCAATCTAATGATAGAAAACAAAGTCTAAATATCTTATGTTCTACTGCTTTGGTACCATTTACTGTCAGCAAATAAACCTGACCATTAGATACACTGAAATGTCAACACAACCAAACATTTCCTCCATGTTTATAAAAAAAGTTCTGATCACGCTGAAGTGTTTAGAAGAATGAAATCATTACAAGATGCTATTTAACAACAGAACTTCTTGAATTATAATCAAAATACAACATTATAAATAGCTATAAGCTTAACGTTTCTGATTCCAGGATTATTTGTGCATAGTGAGGATATTAATTAAAAAACATCACTCAGATCTGTAACAAGATAGCACAAATATAAACGGTAACAGTTATTTATGGTTTCTGTAAAGGGAAATCATGTCTTACTAATCTATTAGAGTTCTTTGAAGGGGTCAACAAACATGTGGACAAGGGGGATCCAGTGGATGTAGTGTACTTAGATTTCCAGAAAGCCTTTGACAAGGTTCCTCACCAAAGGCTCTTAAGTAAATTAAGTTGCCATGGGATAAGAGGGAAGATCCTTTCATGGATTGAGAACTGGTTAAAAGACAGGAAACAAAGAGTAGGAATAAATGGTAAATTTTCAGAATGGAGAGGGGTAACTAGTGGTGTTCCCCAAGGGTCAGTCCTAGGACCAATCCTATTCACCTTATTCATCAATGATTTGGAGGAAGGGGTAAACAGTGAGGTGGCAAAGTTTGCAGATGATACTAAACTGCTCAAAATAGTTAAGACCCAAGCAGACTGTGAAGAACTTCAAAAAGATCTCACAAAACTAAGTGATTGGGCAACCAAATGGCAAATGAAATTTAATGTGGATAAATGTAAAGTAATGCACTTTGGAAAAAATAACCCCAACTCTACGTACAATATGATGGGGGCTAATTTAGCTACAGCTAATCAGGAAAGAGATCTTGGAGTCATCGTGGATAGTTCTCTGAAGATGTCCGTGCAGTGGCAGTCAAAAAAGCAAACAGGATGTTAGGAATCATTAACAAAGGGATAGAAAATAAGACGGAGAATATCTTATTGCCCTTATACAAATCCATGGTGCGCCCACATCTTGAATACTGTGTACAAATGTGGTCTCCTCATCTCAAAAAGGATATACTGGCATTAGAAAAGGTTCAGAGAAGGGCAATTAAAATGATTAGGGGATTGGAATGGGTCCCATATGAGGAGAGATTAAAGAGGCTAGGACTTTTTAGCTTGGAAAAGAGGAGACTAAGGGGGGATATGATAGAGGTATATAAAATTATGAGTGGCATGGAGAAAGTGAATAAGGAAAAGTTATTTACTTGTTCCCATAATAGAAGAACTAGGGGCCACCCATTGAAACTAGTGGGCAGCAGGTTTAAAACAAATAAAAGGAAGTTCTTCTTCACACAATGCACAGTCAACCTGTGGAACTCCTTGCCTGAGGAGGCTGTGAAGGCTAGGACTATAACAGGGTTTAAAAGAGAACTGGATAAATTCATGGAAGCTAAGTCCATTAAAGGCTATTAGCCAGGCTGGGTAAGGAATGATGTCCCTCTGTTTGTCAGAGGGGGGTGATGGATGGCAGGAGAGAGATCACCTGATCTTTACCTGTTAGGTTCACTTACTCCGGGGCACCTGGCATTGGCCACTGTCGGTAGACAGGATACTGGACTAGATGGACTTTTGGTCTGACCCAGTACGGCCCTTCTTATGTTCTTAACATGGTACCTGGTTTCCATTAATATGTCTAAAGACTTTTAGAAAGTCTGTAATTCCTCAGGATTGCATGAAAATATTAACTTTAAATGTCGTGCTTTTATTGCCAAGAAAACTCAAAAAAAACACCTTTACTCCATCCACTAGGCTTTCCATTTCTTCTTATACAAAATACTGAAATTACAAGTAACTTATGGAGTAGAAAAATCTGAAACTAAAACAAGAAGGGTATACAACTATAGTTATACAACGAGTAGCGTCATATTATTTTTAATCCTTCCCCTCACCTTTAAAGCTACCAGTTCTATTTTTCATATAGGAAAAGTTGTGTATTTTTCTACAGCTGCAGAAGTAAAGATAACCAGAAAAGTAAATTGCAAGCTTTGTCCCAGCATTGCAACATTGATATAGGCAGAAGTGTCACCTAGCCTTGCACTTGGAAACTGCTTTTGGTTCTCTTATTAATATAGAAAAGTAGCGAAGCGCTGCATGTGAAGTAAGTTCTCTTGGAGCACCAAAAAGGCTCATGGTAGGGAATATATTTTTGGTATTTGGCATCCATGGTACAGATTTATAAGATTATCTAGCAATATTCGTTTTAAAAATACTAAATTTGAGATCATTGCAGTGCTCCTCCCCAACCCTCAAATGGTTTTGAATGTAAATTATGGTGGGACACAGCACCAATCAGCTTTCTACCAATCCAGAAAAACCAAAGCTTTCCAGCAATCATCAGAGTAGCATTGTACATACAATTCAACAACAAAAGGATTACTGAGAGACGGTCACAAATAGATTCAGGTGGGTTGCAACCACCCTTCCTCTCTTTAGGAGTATAGGGAAAAGGGAGCTTCTGAAACTTTTTCTGCCTGTATGGAAATATTTGAGAACCACAGGAACAGAAGTACCCATTCCTAGCCAACCACATATGTAAAAATTTGATGCAGAAGATAAGTGACTAAGATTTAGCTTCAAAATCCATAGAATGGATACTTTATACGTGGAAGGGCTGGGCTGGAGACCCTGCAGAAACTAGAGGAAGAAAAAAAATGGGTGAGAAGAGACAAACCCTTGAGGCAAGGATCATCTTTCTATTATATTTGTACAGCTCCTAGCACCATGTAGTCCTGGTCCATTAATACGGCTCCTAGGGGCTATGGTACTACTACTACTAATAAAAATGCAAAAGAAATAACTACTCTAATGTCCTTTTCACAGTCAGAGTCACATTCAATTCACAAACAATGAAACTTGAGTTAAAAGGGAGAAAAAGGCCTTAATTCAGCACTACTTACAATAAGCAATGTTTATCTACACATAGTGCATTTAACATTCAAATTTAATGTTCTTACAAAGACTATACAACAGTATTATCTCAACTATTTCCTTTTCTGCACTTATATTTCAAAAGACATTCCTCAACAAACAAAAATTTGCTTTTGTAGGGTAAAAATTAACCCAGAATTCAGGTATTACATTAATTGGTAACAAGAGCCTCAAATGATTTGAGATGATACAATCAGGCACAATGGCTCTGAGAGGTTCAGCCATAAAAGGATAGCTGTCAGGCAGACGGACACTTCTTTACTCATGAAAGCCTGAATCATGTGTCAAGAAGCGGGGCTAAGACATCTTCCACATTAAAGTGGGCAAAAAACAGATGAAAGTGATCAAGAAAAGCCTAAATTATGCTCTTATTCCTGTAGCTACAAGACTTTAAACTATTTGTATGTTGACACTATATGCTAGGCTTGTGTATTGAAGTTATTATTCCAGTTACATTATATGCCTGTGACTGGATAAAAGTAAAAAATGATATAGCATTATCTGGGATTTGTAAGTATCAAAAATGTTTTTGTGAGTTGACTACCATTAAGTATTATTACTATAAACTAAAGTTACAAAATCTATTTTGACAAACTAGTCGTGATGGAAGTCTTGGAACAGTATTTTAATATTCTGATCACTGCATGGTGTGTTCTACATTTCAAAAATGAAGACAAAATAGGTTTTTGTACTCAGCTCTACAATACCAAAAGCCATATGATTTTATACCACTGAAAAGGATCACAGAAGCCAAAAGAGACCAATTCATATTATACCATACATCATATCATACTAAACTTGAAATGAAACGCTCCATAAAGATAGAAAACATCTGATACTTATAAAAAAGTAAAGAATACTTATGTAATATAATTTTTGCTATGTTTTAACATAAGTTTGCATTATATAATTTCCCTGGGTCAGGGAAAGTGTATCAAGATGTAACAGAACGCTGACAACATGTACTGCTGCACAGAGAAGTTTTCAACTATCAATCACACCTCAGATTAACCTCATTGGCTATGATACTGCCACTGCATAACTTGGAAGATTTACTAAAATTATGTCAAACTATGAAAGTTTTGATAATAAAATATTCAATTATCATCTCTCACCACCAATATCTTATTGGAAGGTTTAATGACTGCTTCATAGGTTGGTGGGGTTTTTTTGTTTTTTTTTTGCAAGATACATAATATACAATACATAGAATGTTTTTTAAAACGTATTTCAATAGTTAACATCTACATCAAACTTCAACCACAAACTGCAGGAGAGTTTGGAGTTACTTTTTGATAAAAATACTAATGTCCTGCACGAAACATTTTCACAATTTCTTAAAACTCAGGATGTTTAACAAACAGTATGTCCACATACAGTAACAGGATTTCACCTCATTTGGTTTATAGGTAAATTACCATAACGTAAGAAGGACAATGCGGTGTGCAAATAACCTCCCTCATTCTGGCATTTGAAATGTTTTGATTTTTTCCATTATATTATTTTCTCAAATTTATGAGAGCTGGGCTCTGATATCTGGTTCTTTTTCTATTGTGGCAGTTAAAGAGGATTTCAAGAAAGGTCAGTTGAGGTTATTGCACAGATACAGGAAAACTCAAGTATTCAGAAAGGTCCACCAAATCCTAGTTTTCTCCCTGTGTGAGGATGTGGTTTGAGAGTTTTAGAAATATGATCTGAAACATTAATTTTTAGTGGTGATATTTGTCCAATTCAAAATTTATAGTGCATAGATTCCCCACCATCTTGAGTCATTTAATGGGGGAGGAGGAGATCAAGTTGTAAGAAGCATTTTTCCTTCCAATGTGTGTTTTCTAAACAAGCCTCCTATTATCTTCTCAGTTCATCTAACCAGTTAATACAACAATTACAAAAACCTGTTTCTCTTTCTAACTGGAAATACTATATTTGACAACGCTTATTTGATACATCTGGAACTCATAAAGCTATGTCAAGTACAATGAAGATAAGATAGCAGAGCAAATGCTTGAACATCTCTACCCACCATGGTCCACACCAGCAGTTCTTAATCTTTAGTAATCCAAGGGTCCTCATTTTGATTTAAAAAAAATGTGTGGACCCCCAAGTCCCCCACTCAGCTCTTGGCCCTGCCCCCACTTTACCCATCCCTTAAGTCCCCCTCCCACCTCTTCCCATGCCACCCTTGCCCCACCTCTTCCCTGCCCCCTTCCCCCAAGTGCACCCCACCCCTGTGTACCTGAACTAATTTGTTTCATGCTGCACACCTCATCCCTGCTCCTCTCCCTCCCTCCCAGCACCTCCTGCATGTCCCTGAACAGCTGTTCCCTGGCATGCAAGAAGCACTGGGAGGAAGGGGAGAAATTGATAAGCAAGGCCATGGACCCCAGTTTGAGCAATGCTAATCTACTCCATCAGCAATTCCCTTCATTCACTAATACAAGCCATCCCTTTAACCACTAAAACTTTTCAGGGCTTAAAGGAAATTGACAATCATGTCCTATTCTGAAGTTTTCCAAGATTAAATCTAGGGCAGGACATTTTTATTTACAAGCTGGTAAAGGGAAAATTCCTTATTTATAATTCTGTTTCTCTGCATATATAAAATAATTTAGCAAAATCCAGAAAGGACATGTATTCCCTTTATTCACCAGCTTTGTAACTATCAAAAAAGCAGTAGAGTTTGTGTGTCAAGATTTAGTCTTTAAGATAAAGCTGCTATCCACTTCTGTAATCGAGTCATTTTATTACCTTCCCACACTACCCCATTTTAAATCCCTCACTCTCTTCCCCACCTCTATTATTCTGGTTTGTCGGGAACTAAGCTTCTTTTCTTAGTATTTGTTCTTAATCATTTTGTATCTGATGGCAAAATCAAGCAGTTCTAATGGAGTCCAGCAACATGAAACAAATTAGTTCAGTATACAGGGGCAGTTCTAGCAAAAACTTCTCTCTCTCATTCCTGCACACAAGTCAAGCTAGGGCACTATAACCTTTCATTTTTTAATTTATTTTGCATCTATTATAGACTGGATTACAAATATGGACAAAGGCTAATCATTACATCATTTGCTTCTACATCTTTAAGAACTTGCTGTAGGCGGAGGGGGCAGGGGAACTACTGAATTACTCCAATTTTTGCCTCTGTGAAAAAATGGGCATTCTTCACAACAACTGTAAGTTAACTGCTATTATATGTCCCCCTTTGCCTATGTTCTTCATATCACTGTTGTAGCCCGGAGGATCTCTGATTACTTGGAATGTTGATGAATTTCTTCAGCAACAAAGTTTATTAAATATAAATTGACCATGATGTCCACCCTTTCTGATGAGAGAAAATGCAAGTGCAGGCTCAGGAATGTATTTCACCCAATACAGCTGCATGCATGACAGGTGTGTCTTGCGTTATTCCCTAATACGATTACAACACTCATAAGCAAAGATTAGTTTTTCAGAGTTTAAGACGCACAGACGGTACTTAGTGATAGTGGTTTAGGATTTGGCAGAACAAACTGGCCTCTAAGCACGGCAGGCGGACGAGCCGAGTTCACAGACAGTTATTCGGGTTAAGAAGTTAACCAATAACAGGTGGTTGT
>ML677349.1:33114798-33258500 GCA_007922305.1 Dermatemys mawii
TCTTCTCCTCCCCCCCTGCACTGCCAGCCCCATTGTCCTCCTCCCTCCCACCATCCAATCATCTTTCCTACCCCATTAGCCCCGCTTCTCTCCCTATTATATTCAAGTCACTGCCACCGCCGCTCATTCACTGCTCCCACCATCTACCTTCCCTCTCTACTGCCTTCCCCTCACTGATCCAACCCCCCCCCACCCCGGGCCCCGTCTCCAACCCCCCGCCCCTTTTACCGTGCTGCTCAGATCCGTGTGGAGCCAGAAACGCTGCACTCCCCCGTGGAGCGCACAGCTGCCCACCTCCCCGAGCGCTGCCGGCGCGGTGCGCTGAGGCTTCAGAGGAGGGAAAGGGGAGCAGGGAAGGGCTCTGGCTGCTGGAGGCCCTGATGTGAGCAGCTCAGTCTGGCCTAGCCGCCCTGGCAGCCGCGCTGCGCTCTGCATTGGGAGGAAAATACCGGACAATTTATAGTCTTACAAATTCCTTCCGGACTGCTATTTAAAAAACCAAAAAGCCGGACATGTCTAGAAGAATCCGGACGTATGGTAACTCTACTACCTTCTCATCCCACCTCCACCAGCACTCCTTCCCCTCTGCCAGTGTCTCCTCCTCCCCTACTGCTCCCACCATCCCGCCTTCCCTCCCTGCTACCTTCCCACCACCGCTCCTTCCCCTCTGCCACTGCCTCTTCCTCCTCCACTGCTCCCACCATCCACCCTTCCCTCCCTTGTGCTTTCCCCTCTGCCACTGGTGCCTTCCCCAGTGCTCTCACCATCATCACTTCCCTCTTCACAGCCTTCCCATTCACCTCTCCCCAATCGCCATCTTTCACCATCACTTCCGTTCCTCTTCCTACTGCCATCTTCATCCACATCACCTGATGATTTTCTTTGCCACCTGTCCTCTCCCCTCCTCTAATGCCTTCCCTATTATCCCACCCCATCTTCCTAGTATTTCCAGTCCCCTCATCCTTTCTCTCCTGACGTCTTTATCTCCGTTCCCTCCAGCTTTGCCATTCCTATCCCTTCTCCTCCCTCACTGCCATTCCTAGCTCTTCCTCCCTTCCCCCACTGACATCCCCATTAGCTCCTTTTTTGGGGGGGGTTCCTTTTTCCAACTCCTTAACTCTAGCCTCAACCTTCGTCATTGTGCTTAAGTATTTGAGGAGCCTCCAAACAATGCCTGACTTACAGATCTTACGCTGTGTTGTAATGCCTGTCCACAATGGGGTGGAGTTGAGTCATAACTTTTTTCACTTCAGCTTCTGAGAACAAGTTGGTAGTGAGTTGAGCCTTCGCTGAATCCTTGCAGTGTGTAGGTAAGAGGGGGTCGTAAAATGTCACGTGTCTATAACTGTATCACTCTCCCCTTTCCATAGATGTATTCTACAGTTACAGAAGCAGAGGGTAACTGATTGGATTTGGTGAACTACCCACTGCAGCTGCTGGCAGGGAGTGAGATTTATCACTTTAACATGAAGTTGGATGCAGCAGGAGTTAATTGAAATGTAGCACTGACTGCAACTGAGAGAGAGAAGATATATTGTATAGAAAAAATCAAACGTATTTCAGTAATGTAGGTAAAATAAACCTATTGTTTGCTACAGCCACGATAACAGATTAAAGTATTCAAGCCTCCTCCTGTATCTCAATACAGATACATACTTTCTCTCTACAGTCTCTCTTTATGACAGTTATCCTCAAGATGACTATATTACTTATAGTCACTGATTCTCCATCCTACCTATCCCTATTTATTCCTCAGGCATTTTAACAGTATTTCAAAACCTAGGTCTAATTTTTGATGATTAACTTCCATTGTGTATCACAGCAGAGGCAAGGGAACAGCTTGAAAAAGAGGATGAATGTGAAATATAAAACAAGTTAGGCTGCTATGTGAAAAATAAATGATGCATATACAGGGTACCATAAAGTAACATTCATTTGGCATAATTGTGGATTCTGCTGCTGGTTTAGAGCAAGGCAAAGTTCAGTGCCTACTGGTAAGGACAAGTTTGTGTATGTGGTGACTGATGTCTTCTCTCTAGGCAATCACTTCACTTGCCTTAACAGTATGGCCAGGTTGTTGAGTTTTTCCTTGAACACTGAGAGGCTGATTCATGAGACAATGATTTGCACAGCTGGGTTATTTACACTGTGTCCTAGATTTAGAAAAATATGAGCAAGAACTGAAGTGGGAACTTCTATGTAGTTCAGTTTCAAACTTGCGTGAGCCTGTTCTGGTGTGTGGTCAGAGTTTAGGGAAAAGTGGAAAAATCAAATCTGAGCACAAGCCATTAGCACTTTTTATTAGATGGAAGGTCTGATTGTACGGTCAAATTTTATGCGCTGGAAGGACTGATTGTGTGGTGAAATTTATGGGGACTCTGGTTCAATAAAACAATATGAAGAAGCCATACACAGATTTACTGGCACTTTGTTTCATCATTCTCCAGCCACTTTCTGAAGATGTCCTTGTGAGCCAGGACCCTTGAAAAAATAAATGTCCTACCCTATCCCAGAGAGTGCAAGAGAAAGTCATAAAGCACTTAGATTCCAACATGGCAGGAACCTTACAAATATTTATGATCGTATTATTCAGGGCCAGATTCAAGCCCGGATATAAAAGGGCTCAAAGTTCTAACTTATATAGGGCTAGACTCTGGCTTTTGTAGCTGAGAAGGGGATGTGCAGATGTCACGGGGAGCTAGTGCCTCCAAGAAGAAATACAGCTGACCCAGCCAAAATCAGTCCTGAGGGCTCTCAGGGAACACACTGGACTCAGTCAACCTAGGAGAAAGGGCAGCATGTACTGTGGCAGGCCAGCTCATTGTTTAGCGTGGAGACAAGTGAATTTATAGCCTTACCCTGTTTCTTTTTGTCCTTTAACTGCTAGCTAGGTGCTTGCTGAGGCACTGGCCGTGAGCAGGGCCTGTACTTTCCAACAGGATGATGGCCAGCTGTTACATGGGGGCACAAGAAGAGCAGCAGGTTTGTGGAGCTGTATCTCATGTGGCTGACCACAGTCTGTACAATAATTAGGTAATATGCTGTCCTATTCCACTCCCTATTAGAGGATTGGACTTCCTGGTTAGAAGTGTCAATATCAAGCCAAATGTTAGTCTCTTATGGCTACATTAGAGTTGCTAGTTTTTTGGACCTATTCCTGGAGGTTTCATCACATGACATAATCTTTAATTAAAGAATAATTTTTAATTCCTGGGACTCCGGGGCAATCCTGGAGGGTTGGCAACCCTAGGCTGCATTAAACTGTGGTGTTGCCAACTCTGGCGATTTTACAGCAAGTCTCGGGATATTTCGTGCTGTTTTTAAAGCTGTGGCTCCTGAAGTTGTGTGATTACATGAGAATTTCAGCTTTTGTTTTACAAGGAATGTACGGTTCTAGCTCTCATGATTGCAGAGAAAAGTTTGAAAATATGATCCCTACAGGTTCAAAGACTAGAATGCAAATAAAAATAACCCCCAAATTTATTATTTTTAAAACCCCATTGTTTTAAGCCAATCTTACGATTTTTAAACAGTTGTGATTGGCAGTACTGAATCTACTCCCCTCCAAAGGATGAAGTCTGTAGCTCCATCCAGTCTGGTTACAGGCTCATATGATTAGATTCATGGTGATGAGGTCAGGAGGTACACTGAGCTCAATATGAGTTTCTTTAGTCTTCACATCTCTGGGAGTTGAGTTCTTCCTTGGATCATTGGTGTCATCCTCTGAAGATTCTTATACAGGCTATGACCCAGATCCTCAGAGGTATTTTGGTGCCTAATTCCCACTGAAATCAATAAGAACTTGGTTCCTGATATCTTTGAGGATCTTGGCCTTTGTGACCAGAAATGGTGGTCTCCCAGCTTCTTATAGGGAGAAGAATGAGTAAGGGCCCATGATGCAGAAGATTTCCCTTCACAGGTGATCACAGTGTTAAGGGTATGATTAGGGAAGGAAGAAAGAAGAATTGTGATACCCCAATTGTGATGGGGACTTGGGAGCCTCACCCACTGCAAATGGGCAACTGGGGAAAAGAACCTCACTCCAGTTTCCATTCTGCATGACTGGAGCTGGAGGGGTCACCAACTCTCAGTCACAGTTCTGTATTGATAGTGTTTTTAATTTTATCCCCTCTGCACTGCAATTTGTGCAGCTTGCATAACTTCAGTAGGATGAAAGGAGACACAACCTAGGGAGTGGTGCTACTTGAGAGAGAGGCAAGGAATTTTACAGCTCCCCAACATAGAGTAGGTGGGCTGATTTCTTCCTTCTTCAACCCCTGCATGACTACTTACATATATCTTGGATAGATTGAACTGGGGTGAATGTGTCATGAATCGCCTTCTTGGGCACTTCTTTATTGAGGTCCAAATTCTATTACCACTGGAATCACTGGAAACATTCCTGTTGATCTCAGTGGAATCATGATTTGGCCATGATTGTGTAAGCTAGATCCTTACCTTAAATATAGTTTAACTAGTAGAATGTTTAATAGCATAAAGTCTATCCTGAGAAACTCATCAGTCCCTCTGTTATTCTTTCCAGAGATGTACAATAGTTATGTAATCAATATGGTTTTCATGTGTTATTTATTAATCACTACATTTTATGCATTAGTACCAGAAAAGCTGTATCTTCCTCTTAGTAAGTGTAATTGCAAGTTGTTGAGCACGGAGGGGAAATTATGTATATTTATTTATTTAAGGGATGATTTGCATAAATGAAGAATGGAAATAGAACACTTTTCTGAATTGGAGCCTACTTTTTTCCCTTCAAGATGAAATAAAAATTGTTTGTATTTCATCAGTTCATTTTTTTCTTAGGTAGACTGTTGTCAGTTTGGATGCCTGGGGTTGTTTGAGTTGAGTGGAGTATCTTGCATCTAAAGTGAACACATTAATGGCTAAAACCACATTCTGAGGAAAAGATTAAAGGGAGGTGAGAGACAGAGAAAAGAATGAATGGTGTAGTATAAGGTGCAAATTGCCATTCATTGATAGGTAACATCTGCTTAGGGTGTAGGTCTGTGGAAAAAATAGCTCAATTAAAATATCAAAGGTTTGATGCAGCTATACCTTTGTGGATTAAGATAAAAAAAATCCAAATCCTTTATTCATTGCTTCTGGAGGTTAGGAATGAATTTATTTTAGCCTTTCCTATTGCTTCTATCCTAACTTAGCTGTAGCTTGTACCCATTGAATTGTATCTGATGGTTACTGGACTCTGGATTTTACAATTTGTAGGAGTTCCTGGGGGAGGAAAAGGGTTCCCCCCACATTGATTTGTCCACAGAGGTTCTCCTTTTCACTCCATCTATTCATTCTCTGTGTTACATTTGTTTGATTTTAAACAAGAAGTATACCTACCTGTCTCATCTACAAGTTTACTTTGAATTGCTTTTCCATTGTGTATAGTTCATAACTTATTTCATTTATCCTCCATTGCTGCTTTAATCCTGATATGCTTCTATGTTAATGATGCACCTGGCCTGTTAAATGTCCTTTTCTGTGGGCTGTTGTTAAGTGCTTTGCTGGTTATCCTCTGTTCCAGCCTCTGTGCTGCCTGGAAATGTGGAGTGTTCATTTAAGATGCCAACACTGCGTAACAATAAAATGTTAATGACATTTTTAGTATAAAGGGCAGCGCTATAGAATGTTTTGCCTGTTGAACCTAGCAAATGAGGAACTATTTAAGTGACTGAGGCTGCAATATCAGGCCACACCTTCTCTGTGCTCCTCTTTCCATCTATCTCAGCCTTCTGTGTCTTTTACCCTACAATCTTATCTCTCTGTAAGGGACTTGGAGTCCAGTGCAGCACACACTTCTGATTGAGGACTTCAAACACCTCCTCATGGTTGGGTTAGCATGAGATACATGGCTGCAGACCACAAGGAGCAGGGAAGGGCTACTTCCACCCTTTACGATAATAGAGTCTGATTCACTTGCTTGTTTTTAATTAATCTGAAGGTAACTAGGCAGTATTGTTACTGGAGCTGGAGAAAAAAATCTGCAAATAGTAATGTTGCTGAAAATGCATTTTTCAGGGATTTGGAACTATTCACAGTCTGGAAATTCACAAATAGTTTTGGCTGAAAATAATAAAAAATATTGGAGAAAATCAATGACTGTCTAGAAGTATTTCATTTTGACATTTTTTTTATTTCGAAATGGCATTCCATTTAGAAATTTCCCCAGTTAAATCACACAACTACACATACACATAAAGGTGAAAAACACCTGAAAACAACAAAGTAGAAACAAAAAAAAATCAAAATAAAATTCATTTTGAGTTGAATGAAATATTTAGGTTGATTCAAGACAAGAAATTTTCAAGATTTTCTATTGGACAAAAAGTTAAAAAAAAAATAATTTTGGTTTGAATCAAATCAGGTTTTTTTTGGTTAAGCCCCTGCACCAAAAAAATCAGTTATTGTCTCAGCTCTGTTTGTTACAAAGCTCTACCTAAGTGTCACTGTAACCAGCTCATTATGTTTGCCTCCCTCAACACATACTTTGTTCCTCTCCACTGTTGATCTAAAGGCAGTCTTCTCTGGGCTGCAATGTGATTGGTTAGGTTTAGTCCTCCAACCAATGAGTGCTCTGCCTTTCTCAGGAGATGCGCAAATCCAAATGAAAATTGATAGTCTTTGAGTCCAGTGATCCAATCCTCCAAGACTCCTAATCCCCTTAATGCAGCCCTGCATGGAAGCCCCAGCCTGGACTGGCTGCTATCTAATGTCTAGTACTAACATCAAGCTTTTCTAGCACTATACTCAGTATTGCCAATCTCAAGAAATCAAAAATCATGAGTCAGGCTCCCAAAATCATGTTATTTAAATATGAGAGAGTGAGAGTGTGTTTAGGTCTGTCTTTTGATTTCTGAACTCCCATGCCCCTCCCCAGCATGTGTGCATGTGACAATCAGTATTAGCCACTCCCCCAAATGTAATAGGTAAAATGATTTTGGCCCCCACTGCAGGATCTCTCATCCTCACATCTACCCATCCCCCTGTACAGCAATTAATCCTTCCCCCTCAGGCCCTGCCTCAGTTCTGCTTGCTCCCACTCCCACATCGGCTCAGTTCCCCTTCAGTTCAGCCATCCACCAGGCTCTTATTGGCCCAACCTCCCATCAGTTCAGTCCTCTTTTGCCCTGTAGCTCCAGGGACCCACCCTCACTTCCCCTGCCCAGGTGTGGCAGGGATGGAGATGGGGAGGAGCTAAGGAGGGGACGGGGAAGGAGGAAGCAGAGCTTGGTGTGAATTTCTGTACCTCAGGGGAACATCCTGCAGCCCCATGTTCACCCACATAATATGATTATGTGGTATCCAATGCAAAGTTTGTCATGTCAGGTGTCTTTGGAAGGCTCATGCTGCACTGAGTGTTATTGTTATAGGTTGTAATTTCATATATACAATTATGAGGCTGAAAATGTGTCCTCGTGGCTTAAAACAAGCCCAGACAAAACTCTCCAGGAACAGAAGGGCAGTTCACACCTCATCAGGGCATGTAGGGGACAAACCCAGCCCAACCTCACAGAAACAATGGACACTGGCCTAGACAGCTACAAAAGGATCTGTTGGACTCTACAGTGTGTCACTCCCCTTTTCCTTGGTCAGACGGGGACTGTAATGAGGTAATGTTCACTTGACCCTGAAGTGTGTGTGGGGGGGAAGAGGGGTGCACAGCCAAGAGGGAAGAATGAACATGATAAAAGGGAGAGAGATATTTGCCACGCTCTTCCTCTCTCTCCCGCACCTACATCGACAGACACCACCACCAAGTGACTGAAGCACTAATCAAAGGGAAGAGCCTGGCTGAAGAACAACCAGTTAGCCCAGGAGTGGGCAGCTTCCCCCACCAGGAGCTCAGGTGGGCCTGTGGGACCCTGCTCTCCCCCCCTCCCACGGCGAGCCTCAGCGCACTGCACGGTCAGCACTCTGGGGGGGCAGGGCTGCATGCTCCTCCGGAAGAGCAGTGCAGCATGTCTGGCTCCATCCAGGATATCAGCAGTACGGTAAGGGCCCTGGGGCTGGGGGGTTGGATAAGGGGTAGGGAGTCCCGGGAGGCAGTCAGGGGACAGGGAGGTGGTGGGGTCCTGGGGGAGGGGAAGTTAGGGTGCGGGGTGTCAAGGGGAGGGGTCAGGGGACAAGGACCATGGGGGTTTGGATGGGTCTGGGATTCTAAGGGGGGAAGTCAGGGGCAAGGAAGTGGGAAAGGGTTGGATAGGGGGTGGGGCCAGGCTATTTGGACTGGAGATATTGGCTAGTATAATTCGGTTGCACAATCCAAGCAGCTTACATGCCAGAGGCTGTGCATGAACAGCTTAGGAGTGGAGGTTGTCACAGCAGAGGAGGCTAAGGCTGACTCCCAGAGTCAAGAATTGGAGTGACCTAGCAGATCACTGGTCTGGATGACACAAGGGGAACGTCACACTTGGTCTGAGAGGCTGGGCTTTTTCTGCTCCCTCTTTCCTCCCTCCCCTCTTGTGAGACCTGTGAAGGCTCCTGAGGAGTGGGGAAAGAACTCTGCCTGCTTCCTGCAACAGCCTTGAATCACTGCTCTACTCCAGGAGGTTGGCAAGCAGGGCAGGCAGCCAATCAGAGGAATTAAATTTAGTAGGGCTGGAGCTTCTCCCCTGAGTGGCTCTAGACCCAGACAAAATCCCCTCAGGGAGAAAACACCAGAGTTTGCAAATGTTGTCTTGCCTAGACCTCTTCTTTCTTTCTTTCTCCCTTTTGGCATCTTTTATATTATGCCTCCTCTTAAGGCCTTTCCTGAAACCTTTCTGAGGCTGAATGCTCCTCAGCTCTCCTGGGCCCTCTCTCTAGGCGCCCCCCCCGAGCAAACCCCTGCTCCCCAATTAGTTCCTTCAAATCTTTCTCCATAGTGAGCTTGGGCTGCTTCTTATATAGAACTCCCAGTCACCTGTGATGCTCTTGGTTCCATATGATGTCTGAACTCCCAACTCTGTGTCCTGTCTCTTAGGGGAAAACCAGATGCAGCTGGAACTTGTCCATAAAGGACTAGCTCAGCCTGTGGTAGTCACTGCATTCAATATATTATCCAGTATATATCAAGTTAATATATTTTATTGAACTTTAATACAAAGCCATCACAGGGCTGTCCCTTTAAGGGAGTCAGGTGTTCAGCCTACATCTAACAGGCTCCACTTAAAGGAATGAGCCAAGGGAGGTCCATCACTGTCTGGGGACACTTAATTGTCTACATAGCTCCTGAGGAGAAAAGAAGCTCTAGAGCAGTGGGCTTCAAACTGGGGGTGTGTGAGCCCACCCCTGAGGGGTGCAGAAGGGGGGGGGAGGAGTTTGAAGACCCCTGCTCTAGAGAAGGGGTGTGCCTAGGGTGCCTGAATTAGGTAAAAGCTTTTTAGACAGAGAGAGCCTAAGTAAACAAGGGAAAGACTGCAGAGCTTTCTAGATTGTGAGGCCTTAGTTATAAAATGTGGAGCTGCTCCTGTAAACTAGAGACTTTTCTTTTGGGACTTTTAAGTTTTATTTGGGATTTGAGACAAGAGGCTTTAAACCTGGGTTTAAACCTTGAACCTGAAACCTCCTTTCAGAAGGCTTTATTAAAGGAGGGGAGTCACTACTGTTAAACAGAGTGTTTGGCTTCTTAATGGAGTGGTTTGAGTGACCTTGTTGTTATCTCATTAAGGGGGAGAAACTGAGGTAGGTCATAGCAGAGGAACATTCAACCATAAGGGAGTGCTTGGGAGGCAGTAGTAATCCTACAAAATGATTATCAGTTAAACATAAGAACAGTAGCATAGTATGGTTAAGCAATACGTGCTGTGTTTAACAAGCCCCATTTCCAACACAAATTTCAAGACTCAGTGCATATCTTGGAATAACTGTTGAAAACAGCACAGGTATCTCTTTACTATCAGTATAGTATCTCCTCATGCAACTGATTTTGTATATTCTGGCAAAATATATTACTGAAAAGTGCATGAGTGAGCTACGTAGCAACAGCAGCCAATAACCAATGGTATGTGTATTGTGACTGTGTATTTCAGTATGAGTGAATAGAAGCCAAGTAGAAAGGGCAGTCTTTTTTAATATGAGTATCATCATCTCCACCTCTGCATTGAACCTGGACGGGGTAGTAAGCAACTTACCCAGTGATGGCCAAGATTGGGATGTGGCTGCAATCTAAGATAGCTGAAGCTTCAGCTAGAAACAACTGAGGCCTATAGCCTGGAAAAAGTTATCAGGGATTATTTTCACTCCCTTGATTGGAGGAGTATGTTAACTAATGGTTATTTGGGTTTACAAGCTAGGAATCTTGTTAGATCTCTGGTTGTAAGTGTCCTGGTAACTGCAGTGGCTGAGAATGTTGTTTTCTATCTCTGAGTGGTGAGAAGATTGTGACCTTTTCTTTTGGACCCTGAGAGTTAGCCATCTCTAGACAGGATTACTGCAGTTTAATCTAGGTGGGGCTATGCTTGAAAACCATTCTGAAACTTCAGGCAGCTGCCTTTTGCACTTCCTGCTTTCTTAGTGGTGCAATTCTTGGGCCATAAACTTCATTGGTTTCCAATGTGTTTCAAGGCAGTGACTGGCAGAAAAGCATTTTCCATTAGGAACCCTTAACTTTAGAACTTGCTTCTCCCATCGCTCTGCTGATCTTCAAGGCATGCTCAATAACTATCTATCTAGTCATACAGGACCTGATTGTCTGGAGTACCCACATCTATTAAGTAAAGTCAGTTCTAGATAGGCATACTCAGCACCTGTGAAAATCAAGCTGAGGCTTTTGAGAAACAAAGGAATTGAGACAGATATAGGTGGCTTAAAGTGGCGATGGAAATTCCTAAATTCTAATAGGCTAGCTGGGAGAAGAAAAGTTTGCTGTTGGTACTGGTTTACTTTTATAAGTTTGCAAGTGTTTCTATCTTGCAGATACATCTGGAATACAAAATAGACATTTTATAAATAGAAAAATACAATAGAGGGGCAAAGTAGCTGGACAAAATGCATAATGATGTTGTCTAAACTAGTCAGTGATATAATTTGACCTTAGCACAGGATAGGGACCAAAACAAACCGGGAACCTGCACGCTTTTGCTTAGTCACTTAAGGTGTGTCTTCAGCTGTTTAAAACAGGATGATTTTCTCTTTGAAGACTCAATTAACTAGTAATGCCTTCCTCAGTGCACTTAGAGGTTCTGATGACCCATCCAGTGGCTTTCCAGAGAAATGGATGATGATAGGCTGAGCCAGAAACAGGACTGTCAATTACACTTTTTCTAGTGAAGAAACTTTAGAGAACTCTGCTCTTCTCCCATGTTAGGTCATCCATTTTAGAACCAGAATGTATTAATTTTTACAAATTATAACTATAAACTCATCTAACCCTACTGCATGATTATAATTGAGCAGATTTTTAGCCAACTGTATATACCAAACTGAGAGAATTTTTGTCTAGTTCACTGATTAACTTTTTCTGAACAGTATTTTTTAAAACTTATTTTCTATGGCACACTGATTTAATGTAACTAATTTTGAACTATGAAGCTAATGTGATGCAGTTGCAAAAAAAAGTTAATATTCTATGGTGTATTAAGAATGTCACATGTAAGGTATTGGATATAATGGTTCTCTTTTGCTTGGCACTAGTAAGTCCTCAGCTGGAGTATTTTCCAGATTTGGCCTTGGTATTTTAGGAAAGATGTGGACAAATTGGAAAGAGTCTAGATGACAGCAACAAAAATGATAAATGGTTTAGAAAACCTGACTTATGAGGAGGGGTGTTAAAAACTGGGTATGTGTAGTCTTGAGGGGGGAAAAAAATTAGGGGAGTGACCTGATAGTCTTCAGAGATGTAAAGTGCTCTTATAAAGAGGATGATGATCAATTTACTACTTCTCCTACCTTCAGAGGACATGAAGAACATCTGTTTAATCTGCAGCAAGGGAGACTTCAGTTTTTCTTAATAGCTAACCTTATAGCGATAAAGATAGTTAAGCACCGGAATAGAATACCAAGGGAGACTGGTATTTCTGTCACTGGAGACTTTTAAGAAAAGGTTGGACAAACACCTGTCAGGGTGGTCTAGGTGTACATGGTCCTACCTCAGCACAGATGGCTGGGCTAGATTATCTCTTGAGGTCCCTAGAAGTCCTATATTTCTCTAATTCTATATTAACTATATACTGATAGTGACAATTGGGAGGGAACCTTTCAAAAGTAAATATCAGAGTAGACAGGCAAATTGCTCTCTGAAATGCTGCGCTTTTTTTTTTTTTTTTTTTGTAGTACATGTAAAGGAGGGTTGTTTTGATTTTATAGATATTAGGTCACAATTGGCTGAGCATATGAGCTTTCAAGTTTCTGACAGTGCTGCAGTGTTAACTACTTTTTAATGTATTTAGCAACTTAAGGCAATGTAGGTCTGGATCCCATAGAACAGTATGTCTGATCACCAAGTTAGACTGGAGTCCATTATTATCCAGGCTGGCTGAGAAAAATGAAACAATCCAAACTCACTGTAAAATGAAGAAGGGCATTATGAAACAGATATCCCAGTTTTACTGTTTCTAGGTGTATGTTTTGTAACACACAATAGGGGAGTCTTTTATCTGATTTGCTTTTAGTGCTTTAGCACAATCAAAAGCTGACGGTATTATAAGGAAAATCTATAAACAGCGCGGAAATGTCTTGTTGTGACATCCTTGTATAGCCTATGGGCCTGTCTTTCAAAGGTGCTGAACACTCAAGCAGAGCTGTAGGTGCTCAGCACATGCACAGATCAGACCTTAGCAGTCTAAGCATAATATTACAGATTATGTTCACATCTTGCCTTCATGTTCTTACAAACAAGTTAGTTTCTGGGTGTGATAATGGAGGAGCTTTTATTAGCACTGTTCAGAACAGATCCTACCTTGTCTCTTAGAAGAGATCTAGACATTCTGAGGTGTCAGTCTGCAAGACTTGGCTATATGCTAAATTTCAGATATCGAGAAGCGTCACTAACTTCACTGGGACTTCACCCATGCTTAAAATTAAGCAGGAAGAAATAAGACAAAACACTGGCTGGGATAATTTAGTTGGGGTTGGCCCTGCTTTGAGCAGGGAGTTGGGTTAGATGACCTCCTGAGTATCTTCCAACCCTAATTGTCTATGATTCTATGAAGCAAAAATTTCCAATGGTACCTCACACCAGTAAAGTTAAAAAATGTAGGTAGACAGAATGGGGATAAATGTTGGAGAAATTGAGGTGAAAGAGGAGATGTACCTATATGATGAACGTGTCCAGTCATTAGAGTATTGGGAGGCAATGTGTAACCAAATATCACAAATGACTGGATATTTATTACCAAATGACCATTTGGCAATCCTCCTCAAGCTTCCTAGAGGAAATGGTCATAGAAAACTAAATGAGAGAATTAATAGCTTATCTGCTAGTAGCTACTTGTTAGGTTATCATGGTGGAAGGAATAGTCCTACCATTGATGAATGGTTCCAAATATATGGGCAGTTATGGTTATGGAAATAGTAGCATACCAATTTCATACTCTGCAAAATAGAGAGAGGACAGATAGTCACAAATCTAAGTATCTATCTTTTATTCAGTACACGAAGTACAGTAGCCAGCACACCTGTCCAATTTTTTGAATATTAACACTTGATGGAGGTAGTTGTGTGTAGAGATTTCACTCAATTTAATAAAATCACTAGAAGAGACATGGGTATTATGCACACTCTGTAATGCAGTAACATTCTGGTAAATAGAAAATCTGATTACTGTACTATAGTCCTGTATAGTGGCTGTTTAAACAAAAGCTAACTGTAATGATAGTTTTGTTTCTGATATTTACATGGCAAGGATTTGTAAACTTTTGAAAAATTCCTAAATAAATAGTTTAAAAATGAATTAAGCACTGGTCTTTTCAGCCTGGGACCCTAAATAGGTTCTATGGCCTCATTCTGTTTGGAAGAGTTACAAGAGTTTTACAAAACTTATAGTATGTCAACATCAAATGATCATATATAATGGCATATGTGACTGATCAGTGTGTCTGCATGTATTTATATCCATTTGCAATTTTCCTTTTGTTTTGGAGACCATTTTGATTGTTCTGTGCCTTCATCTTGGCTCTGTAGACTGCATATTGAGCTGCGTGTCCAGACAAATTCTTGTCCCTGACAGAGAGCTAATACTGCAGGGTACTTAAAGTTTTTTGACCTTCCATTCAGATGGAAGCACCCTGCGACAAAAAACAAGTTACTGCCCAAGAAAGAGTGTGAAGAACTTCAAAAAGATCTCACAAAACTAAGTGATTGGGTAATAAAATAGCAAATGAAATTTAATGTAGATAAATGTAAAGTAATGCACTTTGGAAAAAATAACCCCAACTCTACGTACAATATGATGGGGGCTAATTTAGCTACAACTAATCAGGAAAAAGATCTTGGAGTCATCGTGGATAGTTCTCTGAGGATGTCCGTGCAGTGGCAGTCAAAAAAGCAAACAGGATGTTAGGAATCATTAACAAAGGGATAGAAAATAAGACGGAGAATATCTTATTGCCCTTATACAAATCCATGGTGTGCCCACATCTTGAATACTGTGTACAAATGTGGTCTCCTCATCTCAAAAAGGATATACTGGCATTAGAAAAAGTTCAGAGAAGGGCAACTAAAATGATTAGGGGATTGGAACGGGTCCCATATGAGGAGAGATTAAAGAGGCTAGGACTTTTTAGCTTGGAAAAGAGGAGACTAAGGGGGGATATGATAGAGGTACATAAAATTATGAGTGGCATGGAGAAAGTGAACAAGGAAAAGTTATTTACTTGTTCCCATAATAGCAGAACTAGGGGCCACCCATTGAAACTAGTGGGCAGCAGGTTTAAAACAAATAAAAGGAAGTTCTTCTTCACACAGTGCACAGTCAACCTGTGGAACTCCTTGCCTGAGGAGGCTGTGAAGGCTAGGACTATAACAGGGTTTAAAAGAGAACTGGATAAATTCATGGAGGCTAAGTCCATTAATGGCTATTAACCAGGCTGGGTAAGGAATGATGTCCCTAGCCTCTGTTTGTCAGAGGGGGGTGATGGATGGCAGGAGAGAGATCACCTGATCTTTACCTGTTAGGTTCACTCACTCCAGGGCACCTGGCATTGGCCACTGTCGGTAGACAGTCTGACCCAATACGGGACAGTCTGACCCAATACGGCCTTTCTTATGTTCTTAAAGCCTGCTCTCCCAGGTGAGCTAGTGACTAAGCAGTAAGTCACCTGATGGGAGACTTTGTTTGCCTGTCAGTGGTTTGTGGTTGGCCAGGAAGATTACCTTCCATTCCCCTCCGTCAGTTATGAAAGGACAAGGACTGTTTTTGAGTAGCTTTCTCTTACTGACCACTACAGAAAGAGAAGATGGTGCTGGATGAGTGTAATCCAGGAGAGGGGACCTGGACCCCTGAAAGGACACTGACCAAATCCCAGTGATTGCTGAAGAGTGGTCAGGAAACTGATGCTGTGAGCTGAGTGCAGGTGTTTGTGATTTTGCATGAATCTGTATATCTCTTCTGTTGTCTAAAAATAGTGATGGATTTACAAATCTCACTGCAAAGTCTTATTGGCTTCAATTATCACTTGTCCCTGAAGGGTTAAATTGAAGTATGCACTAAGATGGAGCTCTGCAAATGGTATGCGTAAAATACTGGGTAATCTTGTAGGGCGGTGGTTGGGGGAGAGTGGGATTGTTCAGCACTCGTCTTGGGGACTAAGGTACTTAGACCATGGTGTCCCATTTCTGAGAAGGAGATGCCAAACATCCCATGCTCAGGGAGTGATCTTAGAAGCCAAGGAAGGAGACAGTGGCTGCAGCCTACACAGGTTCTTGGGAGCTTAAAAGCACATAGACCTGTGTCTCTCCAAACACAGCATCCTGGCTGGTGCTCAGCAGGGGATGCTCAACCAGGTCTATGACAGTCTATGTAAAAATTTTGTTTCTTGTATAAACTCATTGTTGTTTGGTCTTTAGTAGAGAATTTTTCAACTTCATCACTATTGTCTCTTTCAGAAATGGGTTGAGTCTGAAACACAACTCTCTATATACAATTTTCAACCTTGGCTTTGTTAATATCTACATAAACCACATTGGGAAAAAATTAACAACTTATATGCAGGACTGAGAGATCCAAACTAAAGCAGGGCTCTCTGATGCCTATAAATGTGCCTAAATTAAAAATTTTATTTCCCAGTCCAGAATCACACTTACAGTTCATTGGCACAAAGTAAATGAACATAGCCCAGACACCAAAAGTTGAAACATGGAGATAAATAGGGTACATTGCTTTAGTGATATGCTTTAGTGATCCTTGGAGCAAACTACAGGCTGGTCTTCTGTGCGTCATACCATCCCAGTACTCCAAGACCAGATGTACAAGGATCTTCAGGCATTTAAAGTCGCAAATAGGTACGTGATGGGATTGGACTGGGACAGCAAACCGGGGCCAGTAGGAGCCATGGTTGGCGAACCGGCAAGTAAACAAAATGATGGGGCCCGCTAAAGGTGCTTACTCTGCCGTTCCGCGTGCCAAGGTTGCTGAACCTTGGTATACATGTATGTTGTAGGCAATTCCACCTTCTTTCCCTCCAGAAATGTCCAGAAAGTATATGGGAATGTTTTCTGTATGGCAGTTTGCTGATTTGACTGACAGAACCCCATAATAATACCTTATTATTTTAAATTATATGACAATTAGAGCAACATATGTTATAAGTGAGAACAAATTATGGCTGTAAATGTAAACTTCTTAACACAGTGTTGTGTTCCCAGTATAATTTAGTCATCCACAGTTTTGCTTCCTCCTTATTTATATAACACGCAGATTATGTATATTTTCTTATTTAGTTGTGGTAGATGGTCCTTTGAAGCTTTTTGTAAACTTGTTTTAGTTTAGAAAAAGAGCATATTTGAAACATAGAGTAAAAACCTAAATTGTATATGATAAATGTTTTTAAATGACATTCTGTAATTTTCTTTTAAATTTATATTAAAACATGACTGAATTGGACAATTTTCCAGTGGAGTTTACTTCATGCTAATCTATTCATCTGAGGGTAAATGAAGAGTTTAACGGTGAAGTGATGTAACCAGAATGTATTCTCAAGTGGCATGTTAGGTTTATCAATCAATGAAAATTGTGCACTAGAGTGTAAGAGCACATCTACCCATGTGATTCTCCCTACCTCAGTTAATTGGAAACGTTTTCCCATCCTATTATCAATACTTGAAAAGTAGTTTGATAAAGTTAATGATACCTAGCTGTTTTATAGCACATTTAATAATTAGATCTCAAACTGCTTTAGAAAAGGTCAGCTCAGTATCATCATCTCTATTTTGCAGATGGGGAGATTGAGGCTGGGAGAGTTGAAGAGATTTGCCCAAAGTCATCCAGGAGCCAGTGGCAGATCCAGGAATAGAAGCCAGGGTCTCCTGAGTCCCAGGCCAGTACCCTAGTCATTAGGGGACACTGCCTCTAATAGCTGCTTTATCAGTTCCATATGAATTGCATGTGTTTGGATAGACAGTGATGCTACTGCTAAGTGCCAGTTTTATAGGCTGAAAAAGCTGCTTTGATGAGGGTCCTGGGTTGAGAAGGGCTCAAGCAGAGGGGTGTAGCGGTATGGACATTCTCCTCAATCTTCATAATCAGTGGTGTCCAATAGAAATTCGATGTTAGCCACACTTCTGGTTTTGAATTTTTCTTATTCGCCACATTATAAAAAAGGATTAAAAGACACACTACAAACGACATTTCAAATTATTTTTAATTAATATAAAAAATAAGTAGATAATACAAAAATATTAATAGGTACTAGTAACACAAAATTACTTCAGTGTGATACTTTGCATTCTTTTTCTTGTACCATAACCCTGAAATCTGGTATATAATTCATACTGATCGCACATCTTAACTCAGCCTCCAGATTTTCATCCATAATGCTTGATCTGTACTTGGATTTTATAAAATTTACTGCAGAAAAAGTGGATTCCCAGATCCAAGTGATTCTGAACATACATAATAGCTAAGTTGAGTACTAAAAACTCATTTTAAAAGGCGAGTCCACATCATCCAAACAGACTCGTCATTCACAGGACAATCGATTTGGCTTTGAAGCAAAAGCATATCTGTTTCAAAACTGCACCTGTCCAAACAAAGCAGACTTATGATCTCTGGAGATAACTCAGAATTATTTATGTCAAATTGAAGTGGATTTTGCATAAATTGAAAGGTAGGTCTGAATTTTTCAAAATCGCAAAAGCATTCAAATTTTTTTGCAGTTTCCGCAACCAACATACATCGCACTGTCCATTAAAATGAGTGTTTTCTGCATACTGATTCATATTTGGAAAATGCGTGAAATCTTGATTGTTCATATGTGACACAAAAAGTTTTTGTTTACATATAAATTCCCATACATAACTAGCCAGCTCACTAATTAGTTTCCCCTTTCCTTGAAGTTTCAGTTTCAATTCATTCATATGTAATGTGATGTCACTGAGAAAATGCAAGTCACATTGCCACTTTACATCTTCAGTTACAGAATATTTAATAAATGTTTTTCATGGCAAGGAAATCTTGGATTGGCATTAACAAGGAAGTAAATTGTTGCAAAGCCTTTTCATGACTCAACCAGCGAACATTTGCAAAGAACATGACGTCGTTAAAATCATAGTTCTCCATTTCTTTCAGCAGCTCCACAAATGGCTGATGGTTCGTAGCATTACCATGAATATAACTGATGATTTTAATCACTGACTCCATCACACTTTTCAAAGTGTCTGTTCCTGTCATTTGAACACAATGATTTTCCTGCTATGCATTAGCCACAATTCAATAGCCTATTTGCCACATGTGGCTAGTGGCAAATGTATTGGACACTGCTGATCTATATCCTATAAGAGTGAGTGCCCTTGCCTGGGTGTGCCCTCAGTTTCCATGGATTTAAGTGGACGCTGAGGCTGCTCAGTATCTCCCAGGATCATGTGCTAAAGTAAGCAGGTTGTGCTTCACTCTCTCTTGGGGAAAGACCTTTGATACCTGCTTGCTCCAGGTCTAGTCAACAAAACAGAACTTTCTGGAGATGCTTAAATTTGTTCCCTGCTGAGGCCCTCACCCCTCTTCCAGTCTCTCTTACACCCCTCTCTTTTCTTCCCTCCTTCATCCCCATGCCTACTTTTACAGTCATCTGTTTTTCCTCCCCATGGTCTGTCTCTGTGGTTAGCAGACAGGTGGCGTGAAACTGAATGTTTCCATGTAGGAAGGGAAACAAGGGGATACAGGATGTGCCCAAACTGGCCCCACCACTCTTAATGAACAGGGCTGGGGCAAAGCCTATTAGAACTGCTTCCATTGAACTGACTTCTCAGATGAGTGAGACCATCACAGAGAACAGAAAGGGAACAGCACATACTTCACATCTGCCAACTGTCCTAATGGGTTGGGGTGAGATTCTGCCCTACTATATATAAAAAACTTTAAAGAGAGCATATTTAATATGCTCCTCTTTTTTACAAAAGGGTATGGGGGTAGATCTGGCTGCAGGGAGGGTTTCTATGTTTCTGAATTTGACCAGCTATAGGTCAAATATGGTCACTTGATAATTGGTGTACTATATTTTTGTCTGCTTTTCTTTTCTTTTTCTTTTTTTGTCTTGTCCTGGCTTTCAAATACCAAACTGGCTTTCTGATCTTTTCTATAAACATGAAATAACAAAAACATTTTACTAACTGAATGAACTCTTTAAATAATACAAATACGTTGATCAGGATTATTTTGTCTTCAGGCTTAGCTACTGGGAGAACAATGGTTTTATCTCTCTTTCTACTAGGTAGGTCTGATATTGCAAAAGATAGGTCTAAAACTCTGGACTGGACTTTTTGGAATTCGCCAGAAGCCCTTAACAGAGTCACAAATGTTGCAACTGATGTAGATATGATGCCTAAAATGTTGTGTGCTGTTCACAAGGAAAGAGCAGAATGGGTTCAGGTTATTTTTTGTGTGTGTTGCTTATCAACCAGGTAGTCCAACAGAGAAATAAATTAGTCCCAGGAGATGAGTATGATTTGTGACCCACCTAATGTAACCTTCTGGATCCTTTTCCTTGAAACACTGAATGGAAAGGTTTGTCCCTCTACATTTTACTGATGCCACCAAACACACCAGTAGGAAGGCTGAAGAAATATTCAAAATACCTGTTGTGGCACTTGAATTTGGCCCAAGGTAGTTGGAATGCTGGTAGAGTAATTATGGCCTTTTCCTGTTCCTAACATTTCTTATAGTCTTAATAAAAGGCTCTAATGTTAACATACACTATATTTGGTTTACATTTCATACTTGTGGTCCCTCGGGATTTCACCTCTGTTCAAGGATTGCTCAAGTGATGCAGACTCTGTTTTAAGTCCTGCTGTGACCATGCTGATTTAAGAAAACCCATATGAGTTGAGGGCTCAACTCACTAGGTCGAAGGCAACTTATCTGGCATGCCTTAATAATGCCTCAATCTCTGAAATATATAAAGCTGTCATATGGCTGTCAATCACACTTTTCCTTAGCACTATTCTCTTGATTTAGGAGTCAAGTCAGATGCTCACTTTAAGGGAGCAGTCCTTTGATTCAGATTTAAGTACTCCTCTATAGGTTGTTACTGCTAGTCAGTCTCCTAAGAATGAAAACTTGGAGAGGCAATTCTCAATGGAGAGAAAGGAAGTTACTAACCCTTTGTCTTACTATATCACTGCTTCAGATCCACATTCTGTTGTCTTGCTTCTCTGTTCTTTGGAGCTATTCGTGATCACTTTGAATAATGGATCCTTAGAGCAGTTCATTGCCATAGTTCACTACTGTACATAGTTTTGGTGTCCATGAGGTAGCATGAATACCCATTCCTTGGTCGTCACATTCTAGGTGCTTTGGGGTCTTATAATGCCAAGATGCCTGCTCCATCACATGCAGGGCAATGGGTCAGATCCTCAGTTGGTGAGAACAATCAATGAAGCTATGACAAGTTAGATCATGTGAGGACCTGGTCCATTATATATGTAGAAGCAATGTACTGACATAACTCCTATTACAGGTGATTAAATAACCTTCATTTTTGGCATAAAAGCATGATTCAGGTGGATTGTGGGATAAGTGAGAAGGCTGGTTTGAGACCAACTATCCGTAAACTTACCAAGACACCCATGGTGCAACTCTTATGACAGATTTTGTCCCTACAAAGGAAAATATGCTATATACAGCCCTCAGTATGAAAAGTCACAATGGGAGTTCACTTGCAGACCAAGGCCATTATATGGCTCCATGAGAGACTGATAAACCTAGCTTATATACAGGACATTACAGCCAGGTGGCTCAATATTATTCTTTGGTGGGAAAGGGGGTATAATAAAGATTGGTGTTTTACAGTATTTGAAAATGTGTGGTTTTCCTAGTTAAGAAAAAAAAACTATAGGTACAGTAGAAAGAACAAATCATAGCTGAAAGCTAGCAAAACTTGTGAAGCAAAAACAGTGAAGAACTTGCCTTTTACAGCTCTTACATTCTGTCTTTGAAAGCAGATCATTGCCATAAAGAAGATGTATTTACCAATTTTAAAAGGTCTTGGCCCATCACAGCTAGTGTTAGATTTGGAATATAGCTTTTGTTGCCAAGGTGACAAACACTTATAAATATAACACATCTTCTAATGTGCTTTTAACTTAGTATTTTTATGACTTTTAAATCAGATACCATTAGCAAATATATTAGGTAATTTAGCTGAACGACCATTTTCCACTAACACTTTTTGTTACGTTTCCCCAGGTATTTCAGTAAATGTCTGTTGTGACATTCCAGTCCTGCTAGGCTTCTAAGGTGTAAGGATACATACAGTACATCTGCTAAAGATTAACATATTACCTTAGAGTTTTTTTTATTGATCCTTACAAAATATATTTAAAAAAGCATTTAGGATCTGATCTTACAGTCCTTGCTCAGGGAAAGTCAAGGGGAGTTTTGCCTGAGGAATGACAACAGGACTGGTCACAAGTCCGTTTGTGGATTGTTCCTATTGTTTTTGACTAAATCCCCCCCCCCTTTTTATAGCACAGGGATGTGGTTGAAAACACAGAAGGAAATGGAGCACTTCTATATTAAGGCCCATTCTACAAATAAACAAACACCACCTAAATGTTTTTTCCTTGGCTATTGAAAGAAAAGCTATGTAGGAAAACAATTACAACAGCCCATCTGAACAGCACTGGCTACCAATAATATTAGGGACTAAATTCACTTTTTAAGGCAGAAAAGGGGCTTTAATCCTGCTACTGTATAGTGGGGATTTCTAATGAGATGATTCCATTATACAATGGACATATTTATCTGCCTATGTGATAGAAAGCCAAGAGACACATCATCAAAAGGCAGTCTAATTTAATTTATTCGAAATAGTTGTAGCTACTTGACCAGGAGCAACTGGAGTTGAAAACAATATAGCAGGAGATTTTTCTTCAAAAGTCAGATCAATATGTTTGGTGTTGAATGAATCAGGTGATGGGGAAGGAGTAAAGTATAAAACGCCTAAGACAATGTTTCAAAATTTTGAAGCAGTGGTGATTGCAAACTCTGTTACAACACTCCAAAGATGTGGTGTCGAATCATTACGGTAGAACTCTGCAGGATTTAGTTTAAGACGGGGCAGGGAATAGGTTTATCTGAGAAAGGCAGTAATTACAACAGCCCTGAGCGCAGATTAAATACTTTTGCATTTGGCCCCGAGTACATTTTGCTCTCTTACCGAGATCTTAAATGTTTTAACCACAGACAGTTGAAGGCAGAAGTGCCCAGAAGCTGGGCTCATTTTTGTGTCTGCAAACCTGGGAGATGCTATCATCTGAGCGGGCAGCCTCTTTGTAACTATCAGGCATCTCTCTCTCTCTCTCTCTGTGCAGAGCCTGCCAGAGGTGGGAACGAGCTGAAACTGGCTAACATACCTGAGGCGGCTGTTATACCGGTGGCGCCTGGATTCTTCTCTCTCAGACACAAGGCTGGCTCCCCTCATCTTTCTCCTCCCTCTCCCTGGCCCACAAATCTTTCCTTTACCTTTCATGGGAGCTTCATGCCGAGCTTCCCATGCGCCTGGGATCCCAGCCCAGTCCTGCGTCTGGCATTCCGGCGCTGTCTAGCTGGGTGATGATCGCACGCCGGCCATGGCCTGAAGCCTTGAGAAAAACGACCGTCATCGCTCTTATCTCCCCTCTCTCGCTCTGTCTCTTTGATCCCCGCTGGAGATTAGGCATCGGATTGTCATGGCAACTGGAGAAAGTGACAGTGGCGAGCCGGGCGTATCTTTTCCTGGTGCCTGGGACTTCACTTGATCCTGTCCTCCAGGCTCCATCAACAGGCGCTTGTCAACTTGACCTGCCTGGAGAGCCCAGGCTCCCCCGGTGATTAAAACAGGGGCTGGAGATGGATTCCTGAAGCTGTGGCAGTTTCCTCTCGGGAAATCTCGGAGCCACCCAGGAGCCACAAGAAAGGATGGACTGTGGGGTGGGGAAGCCCTAAAACACAGGGACCATTTTGCATTAAGCCCCCCCCTCCCACGCCTTCCCCTTAAACACACACACACGTCCTTTTGCCCCCCCCCCCCCCGGTCCCGTTCCGGGATCCCAAACGCTGCACGGTGCAGTCCTAAAAGGAGGGCAGCCTGGAGCTGCTCCTGCAGCCATGGGGCATAAGGAGGTGACTGCGGGGAAGGGACCTGCTGCTGGTAGCAGAAAAGAATCATGTTTTCTGGTGGCCAGTTTTTAATTCGGCCCAAGATCGCAGTCACACGAGGCTTAGGCGGGGTTAAGAAGCTAATTAGTAAGCCGGCTACAATAGTAATTTGTCAGCTTTGGTTGGAGACCCATCCAGGAAACGTCTTTCAGGCCTGAATATTAAATTTAATCTGCCACCCGGGCCTGCTAAGGCTTGGAATTCATCTGCCCAAGAAAAGGTGCTTATTCTTTTTTAAAATCAGTCTGATGAAGCAGCTTGCTTGGTAAAGTTGCTAGATAGGCAGAGAGCAGAGGAGATAGTGATAGTGTGTTTACAAAGCACTAGTTTTAGAGAAGCTGGCCACAAGCAGTATAATGTGTATATTTCTTTCTCCCCCGCCCACTCCCATCCCCTTGGTCTTTTCATTCAGCGGAGTTATCTGTCATGAAGAATTTAAGTTTCATATTTTCATCTGTCAGTTGTGAAAAGGCCTGTCAGCTGAGGCTTACACTACAGTTTGCCAAAAGGCCTATAGCCCACAGGGACAATACAATCTTATATTTGTGCTTCCAGGCTCCAGATAATCCCTTCACTTTCTTCCTCAGCAGTCCAGTTATGATCAGGTTTAAATTGCATATTTCAGGGGGGGTTAATCCAGATTTTGCTGATAAATACTATCAGCGGGAATGAAATGAAATATAGGAAGGTTTAGCTCTTATTACCAGCATCCAGCCTGCTCTGGGAGTTTTGTGCTTGCTATATAGAAATAGTATTCATATTAAAGAGTTTTAGTGTCTATAGTCACAGGAACTAAAGACAGAAATACTTTAATATCAGCTTTTACCTACTTTGTCTTTTTGCATCCCTGAAATTTACAGTGTTTTTGAGTTTGTTTCTTTAGGCTGGTTTTCAAAGCCAAAACTCATGGTTATAAATCCACACACAATTGTGTTCCTGCTCAGAAATGGTAAAGAAATAGCTGTATGTTGTGCAAGGAAGGAAGTGCTGCTATTGATCCACAAAGTACACTGTCAAAAACTAAATCCTGCCACATTTCATTTACAGCCAGATAAAAGTTGTTTTCAGAATTACCTATATACGCACAATAAAAAGGTAGTCACAAAACACCTCACTCTAATGTATGTTTTGTGTAGGAGAGCCCTGGAGAAACATGGGAGGTTAATCATCACTCAATATAACTTTAGAACTGAACAATAAACTTTGATTCTGACACCCAGGAAACCTCACAGTGAAAAATAAATTTGGCATTGTGTCTAAATCTAGATTGCTTCATCTGAGGACTACAGTGATGCAGAGAACAGTTACCTAGTTTAAACTGTAGCAACCTTGTTTGTTAGAAATCATTTGTACAGCTGTAATGCAATCATTTATTTAACTCATTAAGAGACTTTTAATTGCCTAATTTAACTAGTTATGATTCAATTATACATTTTATGCTAGTAGCAAGATTATGTCTGTGTTATGAAATAACTTTGCAGCTATTCCTTTAAAAAAAAAGTATACATTTACTTTATGGGGAGTTCCATTGGCTGACATTACTCACGTACTTAAAGTTAAGCATATGCACAAGTGGTTTTTTGGAGGACTAGAGCCTAGAAGAATCATGATGCTATGGAAATGTATATGTTCTGGTAATAGGCAGAGAACTGAAAAATGAAAATAGACGTTAGGTATGGTTGGATTGGAACAAAGTGTCACAGTTTTGCTTCTTACGCATTATTAATTAATATTAACATTGTGGTAGTGCCTGGAGATCCCACTCAGGGAGTCTTTGTTCAAATAAAACAAATAGTTCTGGCCCCCAGAGAACTCACAATCCATCATTATTATAACACAGAAGAGGATAAATAGGGATCAAAGGAGAGACAAGGTAACAGTAAAACTGGTGTCTTTATGTAAATTTAGTGCTCATGATGGTCAGAGGTGGCTACCAGGCTAACTGAGGCCAGATGGTAGTGATTTGTATCTATCAAGACAGAGGTAGGTTTTAAGTAGAATTGTAATTGTTTTAGTCTTTCAGATTGTGAACTCTTTGGGGCAAATACTACATTTTCCTAAATGTTTTACCTCACCAAGAAGACCTGATGAAGAGCTCTGTGTAAGTTCAAAAGCTTGTCTCTTTCACCAACAGAAGTTGGTCCAATAAAACATATTACCTCACCCACCTTGTCTCACTAATATCCTGGGACCAACACAACTACAGCAACACTGCAAACTTATCTCACCTAGAACATTTTGGGTTCCACTACAATACAAATAATAATAATGCCATTTGTGGTTGAGTATGACTTGGCCGGCTGAAATTGTTGTAATTTTTGTGATTAAATCTGTGTATACTATTTATGCCCCTACGAGACTTTATACCCTATTGGGCTGGGGCTATACAAATGACATATGTTCTGTGAAGAAGGTGGAATTAATTATAACCTGGGAATCAAGAGGGTAATGAAATCCCCCAGACAACATAGGATTTTAGTTGCTATATTGTACAGTTTTGGAGTGGTTATTAAGAATATTTTTTGACTCACCAAAGAGGTCTAGTTTGCTTCTGAATTTCAGCGTTACTTTTTACATAAGCCTATGTTAGTTACCCTCAATTTTTCTTCCCTCTGGTCGTCTGTCCCTCTTGTTCTTCATTACTGGCAGGCTGACTAACTCGAAGAGTTATGAGAGACAGGAAGCAGATCTTTTCTTTCTGGTTTTGGTTTTGTCTTCACACAAGAACTGAACTAGTTTAAATCAGTTTAGAAACTTGATGTAGCTAAACACATGTATCTCTCTTATGAGGCCCCTCATAAATCAATGTAAGAGTGATCACACAAGGTGGTGGTGATGGGGTTGACCTGATTGAACATAAAGAGTTTATAAACCAATTTATTTCTATTGATGCCATTTTTGATCAAAGACAAAGTCTTTCTTACCTTTTGCCTTTCTGTTCTTCCTGTTCCAACTCCCCTGCCCCCAGCTTCCTCTTTCTACTTCCAATCTTTTAAAAAGATCTGTTTTATTATTAGTTATCATTTGAATGTGTTTTCTGTCTGAGATAAGGTGAGTTGGGCCCCCATGCTGGTATACAAAATCATCATACAAAATCACTTTGGTCCAACACAGTGTTTCCTAGTAGTGACAAATGATCCTGCATCTTGCCACACACAGACATCATGGTATGATACGGATACCACTATGACCAATTCAGGAAACATCACAAATGAAAAGTTCCATTCCCATTGAAGTCAATGACCAATTCCTATTGACTTTGTGTGGAGTAGAATCAGTGTCTTATGTGTAGATCTCTGAGAGGTTTGGAGATGGATTTTTATGCCTTTTCTTCTGCTAATTCCTATGATAAACGTGTTTGTACCTCCTCTTCTACCAACTCAGCTCTCACTGGAAACAATGGCAAAGCTGCCCTTGTTTTCAATGGAAGCAGGATTGGCCTTTTAATAATATTCAACTTCTTACACTCATGTTAGCACTCCTTTGAGAATTCAGCGTTTCCTAAGCAAGGTGATAAAGAACCTAAGGAATCTTGTTTGTCTAAGAACAAGAAGATAAAGCCTAGTATCAGAGGGGTAGCCGTGTTAGTCTGGATCTGCAAAAGCGAAAAAGAGTCTTGTAGCACCAGACTAACAGATTTTAGGGATCATGAGCTTTTGTGATAAAGCCTACAGCCAAACATTTGAATTAAGATGATACTATTCAATTTGCATGTTTTTTACAGGGTTACAGTGACAAAGTTTGAAGGATATGCTTTTCTTGGACTTTTGAAATTCACTATGTTTTTGTGCTTTCACTAACCAGTAGGCTGCTTGGTTTCCATTACTGACAAAATGATAGGTAACTTCAGAGAGAGGATGGAAAAGTAAAATGGAAGAAATTAAGGTCACAAATAGGACCTGAATGAGAACAGGTACAAGGACATTGTGTACAGTGTTTTATTGCATTGTTTCTCATTACTCTATAGAGATCCTAAATGGTTGTAAACACCTTTTTTGGTGAGAAACATTTTAGAACATCTATGCACATCATATAGGGAAGTAAGAAAGTAAAGCTTTAAGTGTGCAAGTATATTTATGGCTCAGTTCAGAATGTATTCAAGCAATAAGCAATGAGGTTCCACACACTTTCAGCTTCTTGCAACTTTCATCATGGTCTAGTTCTCTACTGAACCCCCAGGAGAAGGTTTTATAATGATAATCCTCCTCATTTTCCCTACTCACAAGTTGACCTGGAAATGCTCAGAGAATTGTACTTAATACAAGTCATTCCAATGCCTTTTTCTTCTTTTTTATTTTTTTATCATCTATGTTTTCCCCTGCACCACACATACATAAAAGAAAGGGGATTTCCCCTTACACCAATTAAAAACAAATCTCACATCTCCTGTCTTCCCCCTCAACAAGAAGTTAACCCCCTGCTGAGCTTTCCCCCAGGGTGTCCCTGCAGCCCCACAGGTGAGGCTGCTGCAGCCTTAATGAGAATGAATCAGCACTGATTTTCCAACAGATAAACACAAATCTTTTAGTCCAGCCACCTGGTCCTGCACCTATCAGAAGAGAAAATACAGTTTACACTCTCTATAGCATGGTTTGGTTGGGTTTCCCTCTCTCTTCCAGGGTTTCCTTACAGGATTTTTGTAAACAAATACTCAGGACATTCCCAAATATGCAAAGGCCTTATTTGTTCATGTGTAGTAGCAAAGCTGCCTTAACATGTCTTCAGACCATCATGAGCGTGGATTGCTTAGCAGAATGACTGTCTTAGATGTGGTGGTTTTGTTTAGTATATATTCAAATCATTTGCATAAGGTTTCTCAGCCTTGTAACAACTGCTTTCCCTGTGCTGCATTCTTCAAACATGGACATTGCAGAACTGGGTATAGATAACGCAGAGATCATTATATATCAGTATGTGTTTAATTGAAATTAAGGCTGGATGTTTGGCTTGGCAAATGGGAATTGTGTGTATACATACTTTTGGTCAAAATTCAGATTTTTTTTAACCTATGCAAAATCAGGAATTACAGTACTTCAATCCAAATTTTTTGTTCTATATTCCTGAAGAATTGTGCATTTGTTCATGTCATTACCTCATTAGCATACTCAAAAGAACAATTAGCAAGATGTATATAAAATCCTGAGAAGTCTAGTGGAAAGAAAGAGCAGAGGCATCACACTACCAAGAATTCCTTTCACAGTGATTCCTGGGTAGGGTGTAAAATAGGGGACAATTCCCTCTTCAGTTTCTACTTATTTATTGGCTTCATATTGCTCAGGAGCCTTTTTCTGACTTATCTTCAAATTAATTTCTGCCTCTGTAATGCAAGTACAATCCTGTTGCCTTAACATACTATCTGTTCTGAGGTCATCTAGTCCAACCCCCTGCTCAAAGCAGGGCCAATCCCCAACTAAGTCATCCAAACTGAAGTCCCCCTCTCTAGCCAGTACACAGAGTAGCCAATAAGGGGCTTGAACCCATGACCTTGGTGTTATCAGCAACAGGTTCTAATTAGCTGCCTTAGCCAGTTCACATCTGGGGGAAGGAGGTCATTGAATAACATTGAACCGCTGGTGTTTTGTGTGTTTTTTTTTTTAAACGTAACCTTTCTGAACGGTCCATGAAATTCTAGGGTTCCAGAACTGTAACCCAGCTGTTCCTCAACCCTTCTGCTGGTTCTACAACTGCTAAATGGGACTGAGGTGATTTTCTGAGAGATCATGTCCTTTTTTTTACAAAAAATAATAAAGGCAGAAATCCCAGGTCTCATGACCACCCAGTACAGCCTGACAATCAGCCAGGCTTAATTAAAATAGTATGTATTTGGATTCCATTGATGCTCCTTCTGTAGCCATGCAGAAAAGAAAGAATTATGGTTCAACTATTTGTAAGCTGTTTTTACATGAATAGCTTTGAGGTGTACTTTTTGATAAGTCCACTGCAGAGGAAACAGTTTTCCTGCAAACACACAATAGGGCATAGGACTCGTTTGGTCTGTAATAGGGATATTTGTATCAGATGGTTACACTGATATATTAGCTACATCTATGCAGTTTGCCCCAGCTTGAAACCAATGAAAGCCCATAGAACAGCAAGCCCTTTATTAAACTGGGGCAGTGCTCTATAATGGGGAGCTGAATGGGTGTAGCTACACTGGTACAAATGCCCCCAGTGTAGGCTTTAGCTATTGAAAGCTCTGTAGTTGAATTTATAAAAATGGCTATTGATGATTTCCCCATTGAACTATTTCTTCTATCGGGAAACACATTTGTTTAGCGTGGAGACTTCTTTTCTGTATGTCATTTACTTACTCTCATTTTTCCAAGTCCCATATATTGTATTTGATTACTGGACAGGTCTGTGCTAATTGTACTTGCATGTTATTAATGGCATTATAGCCAACAAATGGATTTGTTTTTGTTTTTTTTTCATTATCCAATACTTTTCCCTTAAGATGTTTTCTTCCTTGTGGACTTAGAGAAATATAATTGCACACTCTTTCTTGATGCATAAGAACATAAGAATGGCCATACTGGGGTCAGACCAAAAGTCCACCCATCCCAGTATCCTGTCTACTGACAGTGGCCAATGCCATGTGCCCCAGAGTGAACGAACCTATCAGGTAATGATCAAGTGATCTCTCTCCTGCCATCCATCACCACCCTCTGAGAAACAGAGGCTGGGAACACCATTCCTTACCCATCCTGGCAAATAGCCATTAATGGACTTAACCTCCATGAATTTATCCAGTTCTCTTTTAAGCCCTGTTATATTCCTAGCCTTCACAACCTCCTCAGGCAAGGAGTTCCTTGACCACTGACCGGTTGACTGTATGCTGTATGAAGAAGAACTTCCTTTTATTTGTGTTAAACCTGCTGCCCATAATTTCATTTGGTGGTCCCTAGTTCTTATATTGTGGGAACAAGTAAATAACTTTTCCTTATTCGCTTTCTCCACGCTACTCACGATTTTATATACCTCTATCATATCCCCCCTTAGTCTCCCTTTTTCCAAGCTGAAAAGTCCTAGCCTCTGTAATTTCTTCTCATATGGGACCTGTTCCAATCCCCTAATCATTTTAGTTGCCCTTCTCTGAACCTTTTCTAATGCTAGTATATCTTTTTGAGAAGAGGAGACCACATTTGATGCAGTAACAGCAAACTGCACCAAGTTACACTATAACCATGTAACGTATTTCCTGTCTAGCTAATGGGAGGAGGAAGGAGAGAGAAATAAAAATGAGAATAAAAAGTAATCAGGGAGACTGCATGGCTCAGAAGCTTGGTAGTAGAATACACAGTATTTTCACCTCCTGATATTCAGATACTATAGTGAAGAACCCATCATAAATACCAAAAGATATAGGTCATCGCTCTAACTGAGGCTTATATCAATGCAAGTGACCAAAAGTAATTAGCAAATGATTGTTGTTGACCAAAGCCAAATAAACTAGTGTCAAGCCAGGTCTTATGGGACAACCATCCACATTGCAAATGTTACAGTAGGTGCTAGTAGGCAGTTTCAGCAGATAAGCCAATGATGTTGGCATGAAGGCTGAATTCATTTCTCAGCCCTACATGCACTCCCCTCCAGGTCAGAGTTGAGACACATTGGTTGTCTGCACTGTTGAAAAGCCTCGATCCTGAAGAGCCTGTAGGTGTCTAACTCTCGTTGATTTCATTTAGGTCCCAGATCCACAAAGGGATAGGCACTGTGATGCTGAGTGTTGCAATGTCTAACTCATAGGTGCCTACAAAAATCAGAGGAATACATTGCAATCCACAAAGCCAGAGTTAGACACCTAGGCTCCCTGTATGATGCATGGGGAAAGAGAGGCATCTAAGACCATGATCCACAAGAGCCCGCACTCTAGGCAGGAAGCCACCTAAGCGAGCAAGTAGAAGATGCTGATGAGAAGGAGGTACCTTAAGCCCTGCCTTCAAACTGAGATTGGCACCTATCTAGGCTTATGATCCACCAGTGGGTATTAATCTCCTGCAAGTAGCTTAGGTATCTAAGACACCTCCTGTGAGAATAGTGAGGTGCTTGCCTTACTCCACACAAAGCAGGGGTGGGGAGGTGCCCGCCTTATAACTTGGGATGTGGGAGATGTAGGTTCAGTCCCGCCCTCTGCCTGAGGGAAGAAAGGATTTGAACAGGAGGTCTCCCACAGCTTTCAGAGTACTCTAACCACAGAGCTAGGGGATATTCTAATATGGGTCTCCCTTACTCTCTCCTGTTGAAGCTGTAGACAAATACTTAGAGTTAATAGAACTACAGGGCTTTGGATCTCTCACCAGACCCTCTCTTTCTCTGGACCAGTGACTCCAAGTATTTATACCCAGTGAAACAGCTTCAACAGGAGAGACCAAGAGAGCCCCAAATCAAAACAGTCCACAGCTCAGTGATTAGCACACCTCTACTGAGAGGTAGGAGACCCCCGTTCAAATCCTTTTTTCCCCTCAGGCAGAGCAGGGGGAATTGAATCTGGGTCTCCCACATCCCAGGTGAGTGCTCTAACCAGTGGGCTAAAAGTTACATGGTAGGCAGTACCACCACCTGCCAGATTCTGAACAGTACCTGCGCCAGTAGATGTGGTCACAGGTGGCCTGGGTCAGGCCCCACAGGCAAAATAGGCACTTGTCTGCTTTTCTTCCACTGATTATGGATCACACTGGAGCTTAGGTGTCCAGATGCCTAGAGGGAGGTAGTAGTAGTGCACATGCTCAGAAGCAGAAGAAATGTAGGCACCTCAGGAATTTTATCCTAAAATTTAAGCACCAAGTGAGTTTAGGCACCTACAGGATTCAAAGGGAGTTTTGTGGATCGCAGTGGAGCATAGAACTGGGAGTTAGGTGCCCAAGTCTGAGGGAATTAAGCACCTTTATGGATCTGGGTTTACATACCTAAATACATTTGAGAATCTGGGCCTTGGACTTTCCACTGTTAGGGACCATACTTCCAGGAGCCGGAGGTTTTTAAGAACAGGTTAGACAAATACTTGCCACGAATGGTCTAGTTCAGGGGTAGGCAACCTATGGCACGCATGCCAAAGGTGGCCCGTGAGCTGATTTTTCAGTGACACTCACACTGCCCAGGTCCTGGCCACCGGTCCGGGGCGCTCT
This sequence comes from Dermatemys mawii, assembly GCA_007922305.1. Classification (NCBI taxonomy): domain Eukaryota; kingdom Metazoa; phylum Chordata; order Testudines; family Dermatemydidae; genus Dermatemys; species Dermatemys mawii. The sequence goes on from ML677349.1 coordinate 33,147,715, forward strand.
GTATTTTAATTTAATTTTAAATATTAAAAAACCTTACTTACTTTATATACAACAATAGTTTAGCTATATATTACAGACTTATAGAAAGAGACCTTCTAAAAACATTAAAATGTATTTCTGGCACTCAAAACCATAAATTAGAGTGAATAAATGAAGACTCGGCACACCACTTCTGAAAGATTGCTGACCTCTGGTCTAGTTATCATTTAGTCCTGCTTTGAGTGAAGGGAACTGGACTAGATGACCTCTTAATGTCCTCACTTCTGTGATTCTATAACTCTGTGATAGATCTGCCCAAAGCATCACTGATTTTTATTCCATTGTGTTTTATACATAGTAGTAGGATACCCTGAGCTCTTTGGCGGGGAGACATCTAGCAGATATCATGGTTACTCTGTCTCCCTGAGACTCTTCATGAGCACTATGTTGACTTTAAAACATTTGCTACAAAAATTAATCAAACACCCAAAATCGATATGTGAATGCAACATAAGTTAATGGACTAGATGATGCAGGAATCTTTGGGTGAAATTCAATTGCCTGTGTTATGCAAGAAGTTAGACTAGATGATCAAAACGGTGCTTTGGTCCCAAACTATGTATACAAAGAGAATTAAAACAGGAAATCCTGCATCCACGGAATTGCTACTCCCCCCACTGTTGCCTCCTCAATCTAAAAACCTGATGAAAATTTGTTCCAAAGGAAAACACAAACAACCCCCCTCCTCTTTTGGTTCTATCCTACTAGCACTGAGTTCTATGGAAGTAGGACAGGGTTCCCTCCTGTTCATTATCCATTTGAAGGTAAAGATTCTTTCAAATTTAATCAAGAAAAAAAATTCTTAATTTAATTTAAGGTTTGTTTTATTGCCACTAAAAGTTTATCTAGCATTCAAACTCTTGCTCTTGAAATAAACAAGATATTTTGGTTAAAGAGCCAGGAGCCTCCTGAAATAGAGAGAATAAATTACTTTTAAATATGTCAAATGTGCTTTACAATTACTAAGTAATAAGAGTTCTGAAGAGAACAAGACTTTTAGAGCTTAACTACATATATATTTAAGTACTTTTAATTTTAAAAAAACCCATTGTTTTCTCATTGAGAATCAGTTCACACTTTGGATTTGGAAAAGAATGTAACACTGAGATAATCTATCTTTTCCCATCATCATCCTTTCATTCTTCTTCTTTTCCCCCCCAAGACATAAGGTGACATACCCAAGTGCTTGTCCTTCATCAGATTCTTCAGTGAGCAACAGAGCAGAAAGCCCTAATATCTATTCATTTGTAATCTGTCATTCTTAAAGTATTAAGGACAATTGACTTCACATGTCTCAGGTAATTAGAACAGTCATCCATCGCTCCAGATTTTAAAGTAAGTGTCTCACACTCTTAATCAGTACATTTAATGCTGTCTTTGAACAAATCTGTGTACCTTGTCAACTGTGTATTAGTTTTTAAAAAATCCTGCATAGTGAATTGTACATATGAATTATCAAAACAGTTTTCTCAACTTTTTATGTTCCAAGTGAAAAAATAAATAAAATATTAGTCACCATATAGTATTTCCATATTCAAAGGAATGAATCCCTTTTCTGAACATGGAAGACACAGGTAAAACATATGAATAACTATAAAAGCCAGAAATGACAAATTGTCTTGTAGCACCTTATAGACTAACAGATCTTAGGGATCATGAGCTTTCGTGGGCTAAGACCCACTTCATCAGATGAATGTTGTGGAAATCTACAGAGGCAGGTACAAACATGCAGGCACCCCCCCTGATTGAATTTACCTTGCTTTCTTGCCTGCATATTTATACCTGCCTCTATAGATTTCCACAGCATTCATCAGATGAAGTGGGTCTTAGCCCATGAAAGCTCATGATTCCTAAGATCTATTAGTCTATAAGGTGCTACAAGACTCTTTGTCACTTTTGCAGATCCAGACTAACACGACAACCCCTCTGATACTATAAAAGCCAGGAGTTTCCTTTAGCACAGATGCTATAGTAAATGATTTTCTTGATGATATTTGGATGTGGAAATGATATTTCCACAGCAAGCAATATTAACCAAGACAGAAGAATAACCAAACAGCAACTATTTTGACCATTTACAAAATTTAAGGATGAGTGGAATTCACAAAGGTACTTCAATGTTTAACTCCCATTGAAATCAATGAATATGGAAAAGTAACTTCCATTGACCTTAGTGGGAAGAGAGGACACTCAGGACCCTTCAGAAATGGATCCTACATATTTATTTGAACAGTAAAGCTGGCTTATGTGTTTCAGTACAATATAGGTGGATAAAATACTGTGGGCTCAGTTTAGATTTCTGTGCAGAAAAGTGCATAGAAAAAATTGTTTTTCTTTAGTGCATTCTCTGAGCACCAAAATTCAGACTATATACTGCTCTTCCTGCTCACCAAATCCATGTATGTGGGTCTAACTATGGTTAGGGCTTTCAGAATTCATACCTATGACTAGATAGGTTTATTCATACAAGCTGGCTTTTGTGCAACTATGGTGTACCTCTTTCTGGCTGTCTAACCCAGGATGCACTTCCTACTCATTACCATTGCAGACCTAACAGATCTCACTCTGCAGTTGTTAGCATTATCGTCCTGATCCTACCACCCTTACTTTTTCAGGCAGCCTTTATGCTGCCTGAAATGAGTCCCAAGCCAAGTCTACATATTGGACAGAAAAAGTTAGATAGGCAAATAAATATCTTGCTGCCATGGGAGTTGGGGAGGGCATTTTAGGCATGGGGAGATGTATATTTTCCCTGCATGAAATGCTTTTTGCACCAATCAACAGATTTGAAGCCAGGAGAAAGGAGATAGAATATGTGTCCAATGTTTTGTCTAACATTTAAATTTTTGTGGAGAGAGCTGGTGGTTTGAGTTGTTAAAATGGGGATCTGACTTTTTTAAGAAGTTTGTAATGAACAATTACCAAATGCTAGAGTGAAACATGTAAGAATAAAACAAAACCACAAGTAAAATATCAAACACAAAATCCAGGGGCGCAGGGCTAGTTAGGACATGCTGCCAAGTCTGCTTCTGTCCTGTGAGTAGTGAATGGCCCTGAAGAAGAGCTCTATGTAAGCCCAAAAGCTTGTCTCTGTCACCAACAGAATTTGGTCAAAAAGATTTTACCTCATCTACCTTGTCTCTCTAACATGCAGGCATCCTTCTTTTCAAAAGATATTTGTACCTAAAAATCCTAGTCCAGGGGTGCAATTAGATTAAAACAGAGGGGAATTTATCCCATTACATTTTTGGGCTGTGCATGTGCAGATCCAAGAAACAATCCCTAGTGTTCAGGTCACAGTCTTTTCATGCCTTAGCTGTGATGACAGCTGGGGAAAAATGTAGCTCAGGAGTCCATTCCTCTCGTTATCAAAGTGATCCTGAGTCAAAAGATCACTGATTATTTTCTTTTCCTAATGGGCGAGCTCTCCCTTTTACCTAACTCCTCCTTTGCCTTAAGAAACAAATTGGAATTTCATGTATACAATGCTTTCCTTTTTTGTAAAAAAATATACAAGATTTAACCACTAGATAGGCAAATATCAATTTAAAGCAAGGGGGAAAAATTATAGTTGCCTCCCACTAAATCATTTTAGTCCTTCTTTAAAGAACTGGTTCACGGGTTATAGAATCATTTAAAGTATGGTATTTAACCTTCACTTTCTCTGTTTTGCTTTTACAATAGAATATATTGATTACTGAAGACCACTGGTGCATTTAAAAACTTTGGGCCCAATCCTTCAAATTCTCTCAAGTGAGCAGTCCCAGTGAATCAAGGTACATTGATTTAGAGCAAAGTAATTTAAGTCACTGATTTTAATAATGATTTTAAATCAGCAGACAGGAAACCTTGATTTAAATCACCAATTTTAATCTTCTGTTGCAGTTGTACTTCAGTTATTTTCCTAGGGAAAGGTTGATGCTTGTTGGTGGGTAACCATTAAAACATGTTGACTTGCAACTAAATATAAATTAGTCTTTACACTTATTTGATACTTCTTTTAGCTAAGCGTGAAGATACATTATGTCTATACACATTTGGTTAAGCAGTTAAATAGGTTAACATACATTTATTAAGATTCTTAATTTTTACATATTTATTGTTAGAAAATGATGAATGACATTAATTTGGTAGATTAACATTTTACTCATGATTTGTGTCAAACTGAATTTGAATGGGAATTGAAATGGAATTAAAATGCACAAAAACAGTATTGTAAAATTACAAAAGAAAACAGTAATTTATATCAGAACATGTTTTGCATTTAAAACAAACTGATCTTAATAATATATTATCTGCAGTTAGTAAGTTGAATTGATTGTTTCTGGTCACCATAGCCTTCAAGATTTAGAACGAGTAGATCTCATCCTCTCACAACTCTTTTTGACATTTAGGCCTAGTCTACACTATGGCTTAAGGTCGACTTTAGCGCCGTTAAGTCGACCTAAACCTGCACCCATCCTCACATGGCAGCCATTTCCGTCAATTTAAAGGTTCCTTAAAATCGATTTCTGTACTCCTCCCTGACGAGAGGAGTAGCACTGAAATCGACCTCTTGGGTCAACTGCGGCTTAGTGAGGACGCATGTAGACTTTATTGGCCTCCAGGAGCTGTCCCACAGTGCTCCATTGTGACAGCTCTGGACAGCAGTCTCAAGTCACTGCTCTGGCCAGGTAGACAGGAAAAGCCCCGGGAACATTTGCAGGAAAAGTCCCGGGAACATTTGCAGACAGGAACTTTCAGAACTTTGCAGACAGGAAAAGTCCCGGGAACATTTGCAGTTGCTTTCATGGTGGGCGGGGGGTTAGGGAACAGAGAAAGCTACCCACAGTGCACTGCTTCAAATGGTGCCTGCTGGTGACTCCGGGAACTGTGGGATAGCTACCCACAGTGCACCGCTCCCTGTGTCGACGTTTTCCACAGTACTGTGGACGAACGCTGCCGACTTGCTGTGTTTTGTGGGGACGCACAAAATCGACCTTATACAGTCTGCTTTGAAAAATCGACTGCAAGGTAATCGACCTAAGTTTGTAGTGAAGACATACCCTTCTAGACTGGAAGACAAAAAATGAGTTTTCTTGCTTTTTTAACTCCCAATTGGTTTCTCAACTTTGAATGAACTAACCATTGAAGTGAACTAGTTGAGTAAACTGAAATAAAAAAAATATTCCTTCTGCACTTATAGAAGAGGCTACTGCTGTCAAAGCTTGTTTTGCTGTTCAATAAACTCTGCTTCCAGCTGCATAGCCAGTGACTTTCAGTTGATTTGACTTTCTTTAAAACTTCAACAGCAAACATGTATGGCTTGAATATTTTAATTTAAATTATTTTAATAGATTATAGTAAATTTAGGCCTTAACAGAAACTGTCACTTTCAAAATTAATTTTAAAGATTTTTTGAAAAAATAAAAATATTTAATTTAAATTAAACAAAACTGTTTTTTTTTTAAAAAAAAAACCCATCAATTTGTACCTTCCTACACTGAAGCCATTGACCCTATATATCTTCGTTAGTTTTACTGGAAGATGTCTAAGCCTCCTCTATTGTTTTGAAAAGCTCAGCATATACATACACAAATGTATGTGTGGCTATATTTGCCACTGGTGTCTTTTGAACTGAAAGCAACTTCACCCTGAGACACAGCTTCAAAAACCTTCCCACAAAAAAAACTGACTTGGGCTCTTGTTGTTTATGATGTCACCAAAACCCCTTGATAGAATTATAGCCCTGTATTACATGGATGTTAATTTATTATTTTTTCTACCTATTGACTTAAACTTGGAGTGACATCTGTCTCCACTTCTATCTCCTGTGGAGAGACTTGATAACCCAGTCATGATAGTAAATGTTATTTCATGACTGAAGCCGTCATGATTGTATGAAAAACAACTTTTTCTTAAAATTGTATACGTCAATGGCCTCTTTAGGAGAAAAGAAAAAACCCTACAAAACACCACCACCACTTTGTTAGAGACTTGTTACAAGAGAAAATCTTTGCCATTACTTATACATAGATTTTTATTGAAGGACCGTCTTAAAACCCTGCTGAGTGTGGGAACGTGACAGAGGGAGCTCAATTGTTCATCACACAGTTGTCTAACTCAGGGGTTCTCAAACTTCATTGCATCATGATCACCTTTCGACAATAAACATTACTATTTAACCCCAGGAGGAGGGGCTGAAGCCTGAGCCCCCTGGGGGATGAGGGGGAAAAATCAAGGCCCAAGGGCTTCAATTCCAGGCAGGAGTCTGTAATATGAGTTCTGATACCCTTCAGCCCTGGGTGGTGGTGCTCGGGCTTCAGCTTCGGCCCCAGCCCCCAGCAAATCTGAGCCAGACCTGGCAACCCCATTAACACAGGTTCTTGGTCCACTTTGGGGTCCTGACCCACAGTTTGAGAACCACTGGTCTAACTTGTTTACTGACTGCAGTTGCACCTTTAAAAAAAGAGCCATAAAATGTGTTTTGGATTTTTTGGTTACACTATAAAAATGTCATTTTTTACAATTAAGATCATAGACTCTGTTAGATATCAGTACAGTAATGAAATATAACACCTCATCAGAAGAGTATAGGATATTTTTATGAATCTATGCACAGGTAGTACAAATTGACCAAAACCGATGTCTGATAATGGGTCATCACTAGTGTTGAGTAAATAATTGATTGTTCCGCTTGGTTGCCAAATGGAAAAATCCGTGGAAAAAAATTGTTTTGGGTCAACCCAAAATGCCATTTTTCTTGGTTTTTCTCAAAATTTTTTTTTTAAAATGTTGAAAAGACATTCAGTTTTATCCCAAATTAATTTTTTTCCCATTATGTTTAGTTTGGGGAAGTTCTAACACTTTTGATAAAGTTAAAAAATTATGAAACAAAACATTTCAAAATGAAGACATTTCATTTTGAAAATGTCAAAGCAAGATATTTTGACTTTTTTTCCAGCTTTTTTTCCTGGCCAGATTTGACTCAAATTTTCAAATAGTTTTGGTCTACCTGATACTGCATTTTTTTTTCAGCAATTAATCCATCAAAGTTTCATCCAACTCTGTTTACCACTGTTTTATTCCAGTTTTACATCAGTAGAACTCCACTGACTTCAGTGAAGTTGATCAGTGTAAAACTGGAATAACACACTGGTGATTCAGAGTCTTGGATTCTAAACCCCATCAAATTATAAGAAGTTTGTATGTCTGAGAACTGAGGAGGGAGGGGAGTTTAATTTGAATCCCTGTATCCCCAAACCTTCTTTTTGGGGTTTGGTTCCGTGTGCATTCAAACCCAAAGGGAACCATTTTTCAGATCTGGTTGAGGTATGGCCCAAGCCCTCATAAATAAAGCCATGTTTGTTAGATTTCAGTCCAAAATGACAGAAGGCTCATGAGAACAACTCCTACCTTCCCCCCTGGCAGAAGGCAATCAAGAATAGTGTCATATGGCAACCCTAAAACTGGGGCACCCTCCAGCAGCAGACCATAGCATGACTGGTATGCCTGCCTCAGTTTCCCCTTTCTTCCAGAGTCCCCAAAGTATAAACAGCCCTCTGTGGGGTTAATTTATTACAAAAGATCCTACAGACAGAATGGAGATTTCCCAAGCACAGTCCAAACAGCACTTTTTCAAGTTCCCACAGTCCATCAATACACCAAGTATAGTTCCAGTATCTTCTACCAGTATCTCTTACTCCAACCTCTCAAGCTGGGGTGCTTCCTTCCGTTTCCTTCCAAGGCATGATTTCAGCTCTTGCCTGAAAACATCAGTGGTCTCCCCTTTCCATTATTTCCCACCCTTCTGCCCTCTCTGTTCTCCAGCATGAGCAAGCTAGCATCTCCCTCTGCTGCTTCACCGCTCTCTGACCGTGGCTTTCTGGCCTGGGGAAGTTTATAAATGCCCCTCCTTCTCAATTGCCTTCTACTTTCACCACACTGATCTGGATCCACTGCTTAATTGGGGTGATCTCACCACTCACTCCTTCATGACCATCCCATCTCTGAAGAGCAGCCCCCCAGTCAGAGTATTTATAACTCCCAGGAACTGCCGCACCTTCCTCATGACACCAAACTGGGGTGCACCTGGACTGGAACAGGAGCACTGGGCCAGATTTCATCTAAGGGGCTAGCTACCCTGTCACAAACAGCATGTGAGATGTTAACAGCATCGGATCTGAACCTAAACCCTAGGCCAAACCTGATTCATAATCACATTCGAACACAACATCCTTGGCCATTCAGAATATGTTATGTATAATACAACAGTGTCTAGGTAAATATGGGTGACCTTAAGTTAGCATTGCCACTTATCCTCTGCAGAGACTATCCCATCTACAATGTTTATAAAGCATTAGCACATTGTAGATGTTACTATGAACAAATAATAAATAAGGCATTTGGTATGAACATTTGTATCTTTATCTTCAATGTGTTATTACTCATTCTTTCTGTCTCCTGGCATGATTAGGATAAATAAAAGTATACAGGACAGTAACTGTAAGGTTTGCATGGGGAAATGTGGCAAATACAAATATATGCCCTGATGCTAAATAATAATCAGCATATAATACAAATAAACACCACAGGAAAAGCATAAACTTGTAAAGCAGTGCATAATTTTACCACTGATCTTTTACTTCTTCACAAAGTTTTTGAATGGTTTTCCTAAAAAAGAAACTACATGCAAATGCATACTGGCATGTGGATCAGTTTAAGGGAAGAGAGTACATTTATGCATGAAATCTAAATTCATTTCTTGAAAAAAACCCCTACTCTTCCTTTCACCTCAAATAGAATACATGTGCAATGACTGAAAGGAATTCTGCATGCCACTTTTCTTACTGACAGTAAGTGATTTCCCACTAACAATTAGTATGAATTATAGAATCATAGTCATAAAAGTTTGAGATGGAAAAGAACAATTAGTTCATCTCGCCCTTCCCTTGGCAAATATAGGAATCTCCCAGCCAATGAATGAATGACAGTATCAAACGGCACAGAGATGGTGTATCCTTCAGTGCCACTTCCCATGGGTATGATTGGCATTCATTGAAAGGATGTTCCAACAAATGCCATATCCAGTCTTGAAAAAAAAAAATCCCTAACAATCCCAATTGTTCACTTTTTCTGTTACAAAAATGAATCTTTTCTAGAGATATTTGTGATCTCCCTTGGTATCTGAAATAAAATATGCAGTGTTGCTACTATCTTCCAAAGGTGGGGACCTAGTCTGCCTTCACTTTCATGCAGGGGTGAAAGTAACTTAAAGGACTTATTAGCAGGCTCTGGGGATGATTTAAAGGGCTCAGGGCAGTAGTGGCAGCTGGAGGCCTGGGCCCTTAAACTTGCTGCCAGAGCCCCATCACCACTATCCCAGGCCTCCAGCAGCAGGGCTCGGGCAGCTATTTAAAGGGCTTGGGGCTCCTGCTGCTGCTACCGCCCCGGACTCTTTAAATCATCCCCGGAGCCTGCTGGAGCCCTCGGGTAATGGCAGCGGGGCTCTGGTGGTGATTTTAAGGGCCTGGGGCTCCAGCCACTGCTGGGAGCCCCAGGGCCTTTAAATTGATGCCTGAGGAAGCAGCTCGGCACACTGACTCTTGCTGGTACGCCGTACCAGGACGAACTGGCTTACTTGCACCTTTGTTTTCATGCCACACGAAAGAGCTTAAATTATGCAAGGAAGGTGCACAAATAGTTCATTTACTTAACAGCATCACAAAGAAGTAAGGCCCAGATCCTCAGAGGATCACTATTGAACAAACTACAATGTCAGGTTCTAGTGTTGGCTGCAAGTTAAAGGGAAGAGCCATTCATGGGAGCCTTGGGGCTGCTCTAAATTATTGTGCGTATAACAGCCTCCTCTTGCCCCTTGAGGGGCAAAGCCCCATGCACTGGGTAGAATGAAGTTTCAGAGAGCTGGCTATTCTTTCTCAATTCCAGTCAAGGAATCCTTTGCTGCCTATTTAGAACTGTTTTAAGGCTAGAGCATAATGGAATCTTGGAATGGGTCAGGACTTGCCCTGGATATCCAAGGGATTGAACCTCTGTGGGAATTTACGATCTGGTCTGGCACTGAAGAACGCCATGCTCCCTTCTACATACCACAGATTTCCACCCAGAATTCTGACTGGCTGTGAATGCTTCTGAACGTGTGTGAATTATATAGTATATTTAACATGAGGTGGAAGACGCACCCCTGTAAACATGTTAGCTGTGGCTGACTGTAGGGAAAACAGGTATGTTGCATTGCCTGTATGCATGCACATGCAATCTATTTATTTATCTGAATTTGTTTCCAATTACACCTATGTAAAACTCCAGGCACAGTCAATGCATTTGAAAACACAAGGCCAGGTCCTGAGTGCATGTAAATTGGCCTACCTCCATTAAAGCCAATAAACATATGTTAATTTGTACCATATGCATTTGGCCCAAAATCATTTCCCCAAACTCTTAAAACAAGCTTCCTAAATAAATCTGTCAATCCTTCCAGAACCCAAAAGGATTCAAGGTTAGGCATTTTGCTGATCAGAATGGGAGACACCCACATATATAGTGCTTTTAGGGTGCAATTCAAATCCTAATGAAGGCAATAGGAATCTTTGCATTGACTTCAAAGGGCTGTCAAGGAGGCCTTAATGATCAGAACAAAATCCTTTGAACTGGAGATTAGCAAAGTGAGAGTACAGTACAGTAAATGTAGGGCTGGGCCCCTTTTGGGGATTAAGTGATAGTACAAGGAATTTTATTGTGTTGTGATGCACTTCTGAGAGCTTCCTGCATCTTCGTATGAAGAATTTGGAGTTAGAAAAGACGTTGACATATGAAGTATATGGGGGAATGAAATATTATAATCAAAGGAGGTCAAAATCTACTGTATGTCCTGATTAAGTGCCTATGACTGAACAGCACTTGTACGTGTGATGAGAATCAATAAAGGTAAAATGCCTAGAACCAGTGTGAAAATTGGCTTACACAGTCCTATTGGGGGGAATTTTTTAAAAGGACGTTGTCACCTTGGAACTGGTTAGTTTCAACAATATGAACTAAAACAATTTTGATAAAATTGACCTGCCCCCGAGCCCTTGACAAATACTTTTTAAAAATTGGATCAGGTTTCCCTGATTTTTTTAAATGATTTTTCTCTAACCTCTTTCAATTACAGCAGTTTTAGATATTCCTTGTAACAACAGGAACTACAACATTTTCAGCTAGAAATCAGATCTTTAAGTAAATAGTGTACATTTAAAAATAGAGTCCGCTAGTCCTTACTCAAAACTAATGCTGGGTGTTCTCAGCTGCAAGTCACCACAGAAGTTTGCTGAACAATTCTAAGCTTCATGCAGCAGAGCATTCCTGTCCCAGTGGACCAAAGAACTTCCCCATGGCTAGAGATATTTTTAATTCTGCTCTGGACTTTCTCCAGGAAATCAGTAATAATTACTAATTGTATTTTTGTAAGCTAAATGAAAGGATGCATTCTTTCTTAAAATTGTCCCTTAGCTTTTGCAATTAATTATGTTGTTCTTTTGTGTGATTAAGTGAAGCTGTAATACAAAGACAAGAATTAATCAAGATGAACTGGCTATGTAGCATGCAAGGAGTTCTTACATGTAAGAGATTTTCTCTAGTTATGTTGTCATTTTACCTTATTATTGCTGATATTGCTGGTGAACTTTAATAAAAAAAAGATGTTTTAGGGAAGAATTTGCATTTGAAATTCTCAGAGAATTTATCTATTCCTGTTGTGCAGACTAAAGGCCAAATCCACAGATGCTGTAAATGGCCAGAGCTCCATTGACTTAAGTGGCACTACACTGATTTCCACCAGCTGAGAATCTGGCCCTGTAGTGTCACCAGGTACTAATGCAGATTTCTTATATGCATACTTTAACAGAATGTCAATTAAAAAAAAGTTAAATGACCACCATTTTCTTCTCTGACTCACCTGAAATGATAAACTAAAATTGTCTTCTTGCAACAGATCCAACTGTAACATTTCAAGCAGAAAGGAGTTTGTTTCGAGTGGTTTAAAATTGGTCTTAACATTAAAACTGTCTTACAACCTTTGGGCCAGTATTGCTTCTGCCACTACGGACGGTTCTTGGGCAGTGGAATGTGAACATTTTCACTGTGTAGCCCTAAGCATTCCAAAAATTGTGACTCAGCCTCTCCCATCCCCCAAATCATGAGATTAGTTTAAGAATCATGAGATTAATAATAATTTAAAAAAGCATTGGGGGTTCTTTTTCATTACCTCTGGTGTCTCAGCCTTTAGGGTGCACTTGGGGCAAATTTCCCAGCTTTTCTCTGCAACCATGAAGGCTAGAGACTTACTTAAAAAAAATTGAGCTGAGATCCTCATCACTCCTGGCACTGGGGCTCTAAGAGGGAGATCAAATATCGCAAGTTTATGATGAAACAGTAAGAGTTGGCAGTGCCGTGGCTGCTTAGGAGTTGCAGGAGTCAGGTCTGCAACTGTATCCCATGTGCCAGCATGGAGACATGAGTGAAACCAGGGAAGGGTAGATGATCAGCTCCTATGGAGACCCTCTCCTCCTCTGCTAATACAGAAGGAAAGTATTAAGGCTCTGGGCACTCTACACTGTAGCGCTTCACTGTAAACACTTGCTACAGTGAGGGAAGGGGTTTTTCTGTCACTGCAGTAAACCCACCTCTCCCCCTTGAGAAACAGTATCTAAGTTGAAGGAAGAATTCTTCCATAGCTCTAGCAATGTCTATACTGGTGCTTAGGTCAGCCTAAGTTTTAGGTCTACCACAGGCCTTAGAGAGAAGAACTCCTTTTCAAGGAGCTAAGCACTGCTAGTTGCGCTAAGTATTGGGCTGAGGATTTGGAATCACATAGGCCCCTATTCAGCACAGGCCTTAAGCACATGCATGCTTGTCCTTAACTGGGGAATCACCACTGCAAAGTCATAATTAAATAGTAACCAAGTAGTTATGACTGTATATATGTCAATAGTTAACAGATAATGTGCCAGTAGATGGGGCTCAAGAATGTGAGCCATTGCTCATTGTAAGACCAGTAAAAGTTGTTTTGGGGCCCTGCAAATGGCTTCTTCCATGCAGCTCTTTACATGCAACTCTTACTGGCAGGAAGATGGAAGAGATAGCAAAAGAATAAATAAATAGAATGAACATATTCAGCTGAACACCTACTAAGCAAGTCCTAAATAGCATCTTAAAATATTCTGCCACGAAGGCTCTGATGCAGCAAAGCACTTATCTTATTTTAAGCATGGGAGAAACCCCCCTGGAGCTAATGGAGCTACTTGCATGCTTAAAATAAAGCACATTCTTAAATACCATCCTGAATCAGGTCCTTCATATGAACAATCAGCCACAAACATTGTGCAGATTTATTATATGATTTTTCGGCAGAGGATGGGCTGTCTGTATTCTGTATATTAAATCCTTCCTGCTGCTAAGGTTAAAGAAATGAGTTCTCTTGTAACATATTTTCATTTGACTACCGTACCTTCCAAGTGCCATAAAGCACCAAAGCGGTTTACCTTGGCCTCACACCTAGTTACAGTAGTGCTAACTTTAAAATTGCTGCAGAAACCCACATCTGGAGCCAATTGAGTGAATTTTAACCAGCTTTGGTGGTAATATGCAAGTAATATTTCATCCTAGTGTGTATTTCAATCATCTTATGAAAAAGATGCCTCATTCCAAGACTTCTAGACTTATTTCTTTGCTGTCTCATATATCAAGAGTATCAGACTAAGCAGACTGCTTAAAACTGAATATATCCAAGACACACTCTTATCCTAAACAACCAAGAATATTTTTGACAACACTTCCATTTCCTAAAACTGAGGGGCATGGATGGGTGCAGGGGGAATCAAAACCACACGTAGGCCAGATTCTGCTTCCATTGGAGTCAATAGCAAAATTCTTTGTGGAGACAGGATTGAATTTTGTGTCGGGGAAGTAACCAACAACAATAATGTGACCATAGTCTGAGGTTCAGATTAGGTTTAGTCTAGAGTTTGGGTTCAAGAGCTGGATTCGGGTTCCAATTTGACTGTGCCAAAATCTCTCAAACTATATCCAGCATCAGAAAATAGGCCTCATTCCATTTTGAATTTGGCTTGGAATCAAAACCAGAGGGGTGGTCTTAGATCCAGGAATTTGGATTTGAAACACCCGCAGGCCCCCAACTTCAACGATTTGTGATTTCAGTTTTATACCGTCTCAAATAAGGCTAGTCTGATGTGAAGGGGAAAGTACTTTTATTCATAGAATGCAGTGAGTGTAAACAACTGACAATAATTAATTTTCATCTAAAGGAACCTGTATGTATTCTCTAACCTAGAATGTCTGCACATAGTATAGTCAGCTTTTTGGAAGATTATCTGAACAAAATACCAAATTGTTTCCCTTTTATCATAAGGGACGGCTACAGACATCACACCAGTTTTGTTTGTTTCGAGCAGAATCACAAAAGGCTATTATAGACAATGTAGGGAGGCTGGCAAGATGGACAATTGAAAGCCAGATGCATCTTCCTATTGGTTTTACTGACATTTGCCTCCTCCGTCCCTGATTTGACATGAATTTCACACAGGTGCAGACACAGGCCAACCATAAGGGAGCAATTTTCTGATTCATTCATGTCAGACCCTGAGCGACAGTTGGAACAAGATGTACAAAGGTAATATGGCATTGTTAAAAAATTAACTTTGCTTCTCTTTTTGCTGAAGCAATAACACTGAGCTGCTTAGTTACATGGAGCAGGAGTTTAACTGTAAACAAGGCATTTCTCTCCTCAATGCAAGGCTCTCAGCTCTATTTGAGAAATAGTTTAAACTGTGCATCTTCTACCATGTTTGGGGGTTTTCCCTGGCCATTTCTGATCCACTTTGTTGTTACAGTGGGACTTGGAAAGGGAGAGGGACAGAGAAGTGGCTGTGTTAGCGTGAGGATTGCTGAGCTAGAGGCACACTCCTCACAGAATTCTACACTTGTTCTGAGATAAGATAAGACGACTTGGGTCTCTTTTTATTTTTTTGGTTTATACAGATTCTGGCTTCAGGGGTTCAGAACCTAGAGACTGCCAGCTGACCTGTGCAGATATTTAACTGGTTGGAAGTGGGAAAGTGGTTAATTATCATGGTATATTATTACATCACTGGTGGAAATTCTTCTTGTGCCCTCAGGATCCACTTTGCTGTGCCTGCTCAAAGCTGTTAAATATGACAAGGTCAATAACCCTGTTTTTGTAACAATGAAGGCTAACAAATTTGGGGTTAACATGCTTTGTCATTGCTTACCAAGGTCATCCATGTAACTAAAAGCACTGCATGTGTCTAGTATAATGGTTCTCAACCTATTCACCATTATGGGCTTCATATGCAGCTCTCTGTGTGTTACATGGCCTGCATCCACACGATATATATGCTATCTGAGGATGTCATATGGGCTGCAGCTGTGTGCTGATTGGACTGCAAGTGGCCTGCAGGCCGTGGGAATCACTGTGTCATGCAGACCTCAGAGCAAGTCATATCCTATATTATGCTGTATTATATTCTAATCTCTTTATGAAAACACATTAAAAATATATTCCCTTCCCTAAAGAGTTTACAGTCTGACAAATGAGACCCAGAACAACAGTTTAGGAAAGGGAAGACGTGGAGAGATTACTGGGGGGAAGAGGAACTGGAGAAGGTAAGTAGTGGAGCCAGAGATACAAACAAAACAGGCCAACATAAGTCTGGACAAACTTCAGTGGCAAATTATTTTGCGCTGCTATTGTAGCTGTTTCTAAAGAGTTTCCTATCTATCTCTGAGGAGGGGGGAAAATTATGCCCTTTACAACCCCATTAACTGAAATAGCACAAAGTTTAGTCAGCCACTAATTACTAGCTCTTCATTAAAGTGCAAAAAGATGAGTTGTGAACAGTACTTGGTCTTACCCAGTGTCATTTAGTTAAGGCTCTTTTTTTTGTTTTTTGTTTTTTGAGAAATAGCCAAATATATGTTTAGTAGAAACAATAATATTTTGCAGCTGCTATCTTGATGCTACAGTGCATGTTTCCTTTGCACATCTGAGTGGTTAAAGTACCTTGGCTAATATTTCTTATCTTAAAGAGTAAACTTTTTTTAAAAAACCTTACTAATTACCTACATTTCTGATGTGCCGAGGACTTCTGCTTCCACTGTGATCCATGAAAGCTGCGCACAGCACTTAATGGAGCTCTGTCGTCCCGCTCAAGTTTTATAAGAACAACACCATTCCCATTAAAGCAAACCACCATTATCACCATGGTTGCTCAAGTCTCTTGAGCATGTAAGAATAGTCTTTGTGTTTCTCTAGTAAGGGAACTCTTCAAGGGAATATTTGAATGCTGAGGCAAACATTAGTGAGCAATGCACTTGTTTGGTTAAGACTTCAGCCTTGACCTCCATCTTTAAACCCTTGTCCTTTATTAATCACGTGTTTCCTGAATCAAAGAGAATATTTTTGGAGAGGGAAAATTGTTCTGGGACTGAAGGAGTGTTTTATATGCCAAACAGACATGCCTAGATGACAAATAGCCCTTGCATGATAGCCAAGGTTCATCCAGCTGCTCGGCCCCATATTATGTGATTGATGGTGTTGATGTTCTAAATAGGCTTAAGATATGCCAAGTAGAAGAGCCATAACAAAGTCCTTCAGATTTATACTGTAGATAGGCAAGAAGGCATGTTCCCAGCATATGGCAGTTCTAAGAATGGTGTTGAGATTACAAGTAACCTTGCATGGTTTGTCTGGTTTCTTTCAAAGTTAGACAAAAACTATTTTCTGTTCTGGAATGAATAGGGTCACATAAGGTCTGTCTGAAGCTTCCGATTACCACAGATTCTGAGTAATTGGACACCCTTTGGAGCTATAACAACATTTGATTTCTTAGTAGAGATCAATAAACTGTTTTTCTGCCTGGGTTCAGAGAAAAAAAAGTAGGACATGGTTGAAAGTCTGTTTTTTTCCCTTAAAGAAAGGGGATCACAGCTGAAAAGTTTTATCTTGATAACCGGATGGTACAAATTCCTTTTACTAATTCAAAGAACTGTTCATTCAGTACATCCCACAAATGCAGGTAGTCACAGCACTGAGGTGCCATTTTCATTGGTTATTGTTTTGCCCCAAACAAGCTGCTTTTATTTTTTCTTCGTGTTAGCATAACTCTGGTGCTTTTGAATGTGAGGTGCTGATTGCGTTGGCTGACGAAAATGGAAGCATGGTGTGAGAACTGAGTAGATATGATTGCTAGTGCAAATTATGGCCTGATCCTGGATTTCTTGAGCCCCTGTAACTCCTGTTATGGGTGTGCGAGGAATACAGGATTAGGCCCTTATTCCTGACCAGGAGCTCTCTCACTGTCCATGAGCAGGAGAGAGGGCAGGTTTAGAAGGCTAGGTTGAGACCACAGAAGTCATTTTCACTAAGTGGTCCTGGAAGGGTTTAAAGCGCAAATTCCAGAAATGAGAGGCTGTTAGGTCCAGCTGCCTCTGCATAGAATTTTTAATCCATCCTCAGGGCAGTAAATTTGACTTCAAAACTGACCTTTTTAAAAAACAGGTGTTGGCCCCCAAATACCCAGATACATCTTGAGCCAAATTCTGTGCTCAAACATATAGCAGGAACCCAATTAGCTAATGGCATTTCACAGGTGTAACTGAGGCCAGAATTTGGTCCCTGACCTTTACGAGGTGCAACGTTCCCCTCCTTTAATGTTTAAATATTAACTGGATGGTAAGAGAGGCACCTCTAATAAATACCTACATAGAGATCAGGAGATATTTATCAGTAAAGCACTGAAGTAAAAGTAAATATGATACTCTTGAAAAAAGAGATCCCCTTGACAGGTGCCATGTCAACACAGATGGTGCATCTGTATGTTAGGCTCATGACACAGCCTGCTCCATTTTAGCATAGCTCTATAGGGGATAAGTTCCGTTTCTCTCTCATGTAAGAAACCTATATACCTGAGGGGCTGGCTCAGGCAAGCACTTAAGCACATGCTTTTCTGTAAACTGCCACTGTTCATCCTTGTCCGGCATCAAATGTTCCTACTTACAGCAGGTCTTTAAAAGTCAATGGGCCTGATTCACCACAGTATTGTTCTGATTGTACAGCAGTAGAACGGCACTGATGAATCAAAAGAAATGTTTAATTTAAGGTAGACTAGAGAACACATACATAAAATGAAAAGATTTTAAATGCTAGCCATAAAATATATTAATCTGGCAGATCTAGTACATGAAAGTCAGTACGCATGCATCTGACGAAGTGGGTATTCACCCACGAAAGCTTATGCTCCAATATGTCTGTTAGTCTATAAGGTGCCACAGAACTCTTTGTCGCTTTTGCAGATCCAGACTAACACGCCTACCCCTCTGATACTTGAAATTCAGTATGTTACTATGGGTATTACTTTTCTCAGATATGATAGCTACCTCTTTATGATCTGTTTTATTCATTTAGATGGACTACATAGGCGAAAGGTGTTAACATAATGCAGTCACTGTCCCACATTAAATAATGTTAAACCAAGTCCAGAGTTTGCTAGGGAAAGACCTCAGTCTGCTTAGTGCCATGGCAAACACACCAATACCAATCCTCTTAAGATTTTATTAAAGACAAAGAAAAGAAAGGAAAACAGTTAAGCATTTCAAATGTAAAGTAGGAAGTAAGGCCTTCATTTTCACAGCATCCCTTGTTTCTTTTCCCTTTAGCTGGAGAGAGTTTTTAAGAAGGAAAAAGGCCCTGTTTGCCAGTCCCTTAAAAGGTATCAAAGATAGCAATAACTGTTCTTTTGGGGAAAGAGAAGTTAGTTTGAGATGGGCTGTTGCTATTGTTAAAGTCCAGTCCCATTTTCGCATGTTTGGAATTCATCCAGAGGTGGCAGAAGTGGTGATATCTTCTGGGTACCTCTCTCTGGCCCAGTCAGGACAACTCTCAGGATCAGGACAGTGAGGCCTGGGGCCTCAGGAGATTGTGGAAGTAGCAACCAGGATGGTAAAACCAATTTTGCTCCCTAAAATCTTCTTCTTTAAGGACTCACAAAGGGGCTAGAATAATCCATCCCCTCATTATCTTGTCCACCACTTAGGTGTAGTTTCGAACACACCAATTTTGTGTCACTGATTTCTGGTTCCATACTTTTCTTGCTTACCAAGCATGATCTTAATATAGTCCTTGAATCATATCAAGAGGCCTTTTTGTTAGGACTAATTCAGTACATCCCACTTTTGTACCTTTTCCCATCATTTGTTGTTAGAGGTTATTGGGACCTCTTATGAACTTTTTACAACTGAGTTCACAGTTAAGGGAAATTTGTAGGCCCAGTTATCACAACAGACCCTTTTGGGCAGTTTTCCCAACATAAAGACTGTGAGCTAAATTAAGAAGTCCAGACTGTGAACCCTGTATGCTGGTAAGCAGTTTCTTACACAGGCAGTCCTGCTGAAATCAATGGGATTAAGAGTGTTCTATTCTGATATGATTTAAGTTGACTTTTACAGGTTTAAATTAAATCAAAATAGGACACCCAATCTGAAATAAGAATGTCCAGATACAGCCTTGCACTGAAATAAGTAAATGTGTGCATTAGAATTTATTTCATTATTTTGGTTCTGGTTTGTATGTAAACAACTAAATCAGTTTTAGTAGTTAACCTTTAGTTATGTCAATGCAAGTCTATGTGGGGATGTTTTTATTTTAGATTGAATTCCTATTTTGATTTAATGTAATCTTGTTAAAAATTAATTTAAATTAAGGTAAAATAGAACACTCTTAATCTACAATAAAAATGCCCATACATAGACTTGCACTGAACTTACTAAAGATTAACCATTAAGATTGATTTAGTTAGTTTGGTTCTAGCTTGTGTGTAGACAAGCTTTCAGTATAAGAATACTTGCCAAGACAAATTATAATACTACAGTACTATATTACAAATTATAAGAACAGATGCAAAAAAGAATAATATTACGGTCCCATTCTAGACTTCCATAATAACGTTCTCATAAACTTGATAGATTTTAAGGCCAGATGGAACTGCTATAGTCATCTAGTCTGACATCCTGCATAACAGAGACCAAGTAATCTTACCCAGTAATTTTTGTATCAACACCATAACTTCAGTTTGAGCTATAGCAGATATGGAGAGAGAGATCCAGTGTTAAAGTAGGGCTGGTCTACACTAACGGTGTAAATCAATCTAAGTTGATTAGTTACATAAGTTAAATAACTGAAGCTGACATAACTTAGGTCAACTTACAGCAGTGTCTACACCGTGCTAGTGTCAATGGGAGACGCTCACCCATCAACATAGCTTCCACCTCTTGGGGAGGTGGAGTATGGACATTGACAGGAGAGTGCTCTCCCATAGACTTAGCATGTCTTCACTAGACCCCTAAATCGACACCACTGCATCGATCACAACAGTGCCAATTTAGCCAGTAGAGTAGACATGGCCTTAGTCTTCAAGTGATGGAGAATCCACCTCATCCCTAAGTAGTTGTTCCTATGGTTAATTCCCTCACTATTAAAAATGTGTCCTTTATTTCTATTCTACAGTCTTTTCTCCAATTTTGACACTTGTCTTCCATAATAGTGAATTGTGTTCTTCCTTCCATCACAACTTAATTTAGCTCCTCTGGCAAAACATCATCATCTTCCTATGGGTGACTTATGAACAGGTCAGTTACTGAATGATTCCATTTTTTGATAGTGCCCTTACTATTTGAAAGCACAAGGAAATATTTGCCTTTCTGAGCCTGATCCTTCTCTCTTGTATACTGAAGTAAATCAGAAGTAACTCACCTGAAGTCAATGGAATTATGCATGTATAAAACTAACACAAAATCAGAATTAATCCCTTTATTTATTTATAGGCATTTCTGTAGTTTCCATCACTGTAATATATGAATGCCTCACCAATATTAATTTATCCTCACACCATTCCTATGAAGTAGAAAATTATTGCTCCCATTTTACTAATGGTGAAACTGAGACACAGATGGGTTAAGTGACTTGCACAAGGCCAAACAGGAAATCTATGGCCACGCTGGGAACTAAACCTCAATCTCTTCTCTTCTAGGCCAGTGCCTTAACCACAAGACAATCCTTCCCTCCTTTCCCTTCTTTTTCCCTTGCAACTTTGTAATAGAGTACGTTTTATAATAGACTACTTTTCTTTTTTGTGTCACTGCTCTAATTTCAGCCCCATTAACTCTTATTCTGTCCTTGTAGATTAATGAAAATAATTGGTCCCTGTCTTCCTTTTGTATCTGTAGAGAATTAGCATGTCTTCCCTCAAATCTCTTTTTCTCTAGACTGAACATATCAATTCCCCTAAGGTTTTCTCATGGCAATTTAAGCAAACTTCTTATTTTTACTTCTCTCCTGAAGTCTCTCTTTCAGGCAGTTTAGTGACCATCTCTCTATGTCTCCAAGGGTATGAAAACAGTTTGGAAAGAGATCTGTATAGAGACCTGACCCCAGAAGTCAACACCAGTCTTGGGGCTATCTAAATTACAAACCTGAAGCTCAAGCTTGCATATGCTCCTATCTTTATAAAGTGCCTAACCAATCTCAGGCTTTGAACACCCCTGAACTTTAGGTAATTAACATTGATCTGTTTTGCAGCTCAAGTCTCTCTCTAGTTACTTACAACTACTTATTTGTATACTCCACCAGTCCAATGGTGTTAGGACACTATTGTAAAATCTGCTTTGGAAGATGATTTCAGTTAATGTACTTTTATCAGCAGTATGGTCAGAGCATAAGTTTGTTAAAAAGTGGGTTTTTTTTAATCTGGATTGTATGCAGCTATGTAAATATACCTGTAAACCGTAGTCTCTAACTTGCTGAGTGACTTCAAGATGACTGTTGTTTTAAAATGAGTCACATATGCTATGTGGCGTGTGCTTTGCTTCCTTTTGTCTAAAATGAGTGTAATGCCGTGGATACAACAATGTTAGCAGAATGGTTTCCTAATAACTATTTGGGTACTTATGTAGGGACCAATCTGTCCCCTGTCATGGCCATACATGGACACTTCTTAGGTATTTCAAAGAGAATTAATGGTAATAGTTTCTCTTTTTTTTTCCGAACATGTGGGTGAATTTGGTTGATTCCTTCATAGAGCTTTATTTTTATTCTATTTTGGCTTTGTGTGTGTGTACGTGTGTGTGTGTGTGCGTGTGTGTGAATGTTGGGGAGGAGTACTTTGTGTGCATGCAAAGAACTTACTGAGGGAAAGCTACACTGAATAAATCAGTTTTGTGTTTCATTCTGAAAGTGGCTAGCTCCATTAGCGTTCTTCTTTCTGCAGACTAGGTTCAGGCCCTGTGGAAGTGTCTTAGGGTGTGTCTTCACTACCCTTGTATCGGCGGGTAGTGATTGATCTATTGGGGATTGATTTATCGCGTTTTGTCAAGACATGATAAATCGATCCCCAAAGGCGCTCCTATCGACTCCGGAACTCCAGCTCTCCAAAAGGCATAAGCAGAGTCGACAGGGGAGCCTGCTGCTGCTGTGAGGACGCCAGGTAATTCGACCTAAGATGCGCCGACTTCAGCTACGTTATTCATGTAGCTGAATTTGCGTATCTTAGGTTGATCCTCCCATCCCTCACTATTGTAGACCAAGCCCTGGACTCACAAATATCCTTCTATTGATCAATACTTTCATTGTTGCAGTGGAACACTGTTGTCATGGAATTTGTGGTCGGAAGGACAGATGATCTCTCAGGTAGCTAGGACCAGTCTCCTGGAGGATTTTGATTATCAAGACAGAAATCTTAAATTAGATTATATTCACTTTTTGCAGAGAGAGGAACTTCCATAGGATGTATTCACAGTGACCTGTGGTGTTAAAGAGAAGGGCTACTCTATTTCATACCAGTTGGACCATTTGCAGTATTTGTAGTTTCATTCCTAGATATGATAAATTGCAATAATCAAGCCTGGTGGTCATGGATGCCGGGTATAGCTGGATCTGAGTCTAATAGGAAGGAGACAATCTTTTGATCAGTCACAGATGGAAGAGGGTGTTTTTGACTGCCATGGTTATTTGGGCACCCAGTAGCACTGAAAAGGAAGAAAGGGTGATTGTTCTATCAGTAAGTGATATCATGAACTACAGCATAGAGGGCTAGATTTTCAGGTAGTGTAAATTGCCATAGGGCTGTGGACTTCAATAGAGCTACTCTGACTTACACTACCTGAACATCTGTCCCAAAGGATGGAATGACAGAAGAAAGACAAGGGAACAAATACATATTATTCTCACATTATAGTATATTGTTATATAATAAATAATACATATTATTATCATTACTATTGTAATTTGTTAGGTTAATTGGAACCTCATTGTCTCTCCAAGTGTCACTGCAGTGCCATGCAGCTGAAATCACCATGCCTTACTTTGATTTCACAATTGACTGGAGCTTCATCAGGGTCTGTGGTGAAATCATGTACCCAAAACAGAGCCATTTCCTAAGCATTTCCCATGCCTACTTTGAAGATATTACGGGTGAATTTTTCACTCTGGACACTGCACTCACACAGCACGGCTGAATGTTCCCAGATTTCCTGCAACCAATGATCCCTATAAATGTGTAGCAATTCACTTTTTTGGCTGAAAATTTGTTAATCGATATTTTCAAAGTAGCAAATATGTTAATTCTTATAAAGGCCTGTAAAACTTCAAGTTACTTGAGAGCTCTACGAGATATTTTTTTTAATCAGACCTATTTTTTCTTCTCCTGTAACTGAAAAAAAAAGATCTTTTATGTCAAGTTTCAGCCTGGAGCAATTTTTTTGGCCAAGTTATAAAACACTCAAAATGTGGGTTTATGCTGGAAATGCTGACACAGACTTAACTTCTGGAAAGTGATTCAAGCGGGACCCACTGTATTTCTAAGAATCAAAGAATATAAAAGTTCTGTGGATGTGCATTTGTGAGTGTATTGCAGCATTCATTTGATGGCCAAAGCTATAGTTAAATTGTTTGCTGAAAGCAAATTTCTGGTCTATAACCAGAGTCATTTAGTTGTATTACAAAATTCATTTTGCAAGGTATAACCTGCTCTGGAGTGGAATCCATCTACAAAATGCCACAGATATGAGTGCCTTAAAATAGATACAAACTAAGCCTGACTTAAGCCTCTAGGGCCCATTGTCTTTGATGAATAAGATTTCTGTCAAGTGGGGAAATAATACATCTGTGTAAAATACTCATCATGAAATTAAAGATGCTTAAATGTTACCCCTTTCAAGTTTGTGTAGACTCCAAGAAGTGTTATATTTTTTGCAGAAATTTTTGAATCAGAAGTTGGGCACAAAGAGTTTTTTCCACTAACTCAGTATAAACAAAATGTTCGGTGCAGCTTTGCATGGTTTTGTGTTTCCAGATGAATTGGTTGAGTTTCATCACATCACTGAAGTTACATAATATTTCTTGAGGATTTGCTGAGCTTGATCATTGTCATGTTCATGTATGCTCTGGCAGCTCTCTTCTCTTTGTGCAGGATGTGATTGGACATTTAAATGTGGGGTCAATAAGAAACTTTGTGGGTGACCTTAAGATGCTCTATTATTCCAAGCCAAGAGTAGCTCCACTGAACTCAACAGGATTACTCCAGATTTACGTACATGTAACTCCGATCTGGCCCTCTCACCTCTCAACAATAGAATTTTTTTCAAATTTTCCTGCCCTCACACATCGTCTGTTTGAAATTTTGAATGTGTTAAATATCACACAAAAGTGTCTTCACTCCCTTTTGCAAAATTTGATACAAAATATATTTGGCAGGGAAAATAACATTTCAAATGCATGAAATGACTTAAAATGGAACTGACATTTATTTTTTGGTCATGCTCCATTTTCCAAAAAAATGTGCTTACTTTCACACAGCTCTAGAAAATAATTTAGTTAAGAAATAAAGACACTAGAAGTGCCTGGAAAAGATGTACCGAGTAGTGATGTCTTTCCCTCTAGCAAAATACGTATGGAAAGCGTAAGTGTACACAGCTGTATTTATGTCAGTGATTAGACATTCTAGCTCCATATGACCCCAGTGTGCTGAGACCACGAGACACCTGGCTATGCTTATGAGTGGTTCGATCAGACATTACATTTGCATTTATCCAACTAGGGCCTTTCTTTCCTTTTTCTTCTTTAAAAAAAGCACAGAAAATCCAGTGCAATCCTCTCTCTCTCTTTCCTGCATTAACAAATTATCACGGTTAAGAATATAAACACACAAATGTAGAAATTTAAAAATTAAGGCACTTGCAGCCATGTTAACTTGTTCAAATTTTTCATATACTAGGCACATATTTAAGATTCTATTTAGCCATACAAAATGAGCATGATTAATCATTTTGTATTGCACTGTTAAGATCAGGGACCCATGGTACTAAGAACTACCCATCAAAATAGTAAGAAAATGTCCTGGCAGAAAGATCTTATAGTCTAAACAGTTAAAGATGTACTAATATCTCCAGTTTACTTATGGAGAACAGAGGCATAGAGAGATTAAGTGACTTGCTCAATGTGACACAGGAAGGCTGTGATAGAACTAGAATTGGTCTTCTGAGTCTCAATCCAATGCCTTAACCATCCTTCCTTTAAAAATATAGAAGAGAACTTACTGGAAACCTAAAGTTTTGATTTTCCTGAGTGTAGCATTAAATATTTAAACTTTAGTATAGTCATAGTCCTCCTCCTATTGCAGTCAATGGCAAAACTCTCATTAACTGGGAGTTGAAGGATTGATGGTTCAGAATTGGTTCCCTGGAGGATTAATATGTTTTTTTTAACCCCACTGAATAACTAGATAATTCTAGTGAAATGTTTTATTGGAATTGAATTTATTGTGGATCAAATTCTGCTTACAGTAACTCCAGTGTAAATGCTGAATAATTTCACTGGTTTCCTTCGAGTTACTCCAAATTTACCCTGGTGTAACAGAGAAGAGTTTTTGACCTTGTATATACAGACTTAGAGTGAGTTGCATGGAGATCTGAATAATCCATCTGTATGGCACTCATTTTCATTTCCTTCATGCTATCTCAAGATGTTGTGGCTAAACTTTCTATAATTTAATGCATCCAATAAAACATCCCATATCTCCTCAGCTTGGTGAAATCACCTTTCTTTTTTCTGCTACAGTTTTCATGCTTCAAAACCGCACAAGTCATATTCTATCCTGCTGTAATTGAGACCTGATTAAGGGTTTTTCTGGTTGTTCACAGCTTGGTAACCTGTACTATTAGATCATCCACAAGGTTTTTATTTGGTTTATTTGACATTGGATTTTTTATTTATTTATTTTTTTTATCGGGAACCTTCTTCTAAGGATTATTTGGCAAAGGAAGATGAGAGAGATTCTCTTAAATGATGATTCCTAATTTGCTTGTGACCAGAATTTGTTAACCTTTGCCACAAAGCTATCCTTCTTTTCTATGGGCTCAGAACTGCATGGTGCTGACCGCTCACAAGTTCCACTGAAGTCAGTGGTAGTTGTCCACCCTCAGCACCTCACAGGAGTGCACAGCACCTTGTAAGATCAAGATCAAGCCCTGTGTGCCTAGCAAATACATTTAAATAAAAGAAAAGAATGTTGCTGAAGAGAAAGAAGAAAGAGACTTACTGCATTGTCACAACACACAAAGCCAACAGTGCTAGCTACACATCCTAGAACTTGACCACAACAGATGCAAGAAGGTAACAGATTGTCTTAAAATGACCCGGCGAAACCATCCCTGGATAGTGGAAAGACAGGCTATTGAAAGGAGCTCAGAGAACAGCAACAAAAATATAAAAATAGCTAACTGTGAGGCTGAAGTTATGTCTACACTAACAGCCTTTTACCTGTATAGGAATACTGGTATGTTCTACTGGCACAGCTATACCAGCAAAGCTGCACTTTGTACCGATACGGTAAAACCACCTCCTGAGTGAAACAAGCTATATTAGGAAAAGGACCAGTGTAGCTGTGTCTGGAGGGGATCACACCTCTTCATACCCCTGACCAACATTGCTAAACTAGCAGAAGTCTGTCGTGTAGACCTGGTCAAATGCTCTAGAGCATAGCTGGTTATTTGGTACTGGTTTGCCTCATGTTAATCTATGGAAAAGTGCATGCATCGACAATGAAGGAACTTAAAAAACAAGAGCTAAATATGTGTAGCTTAGCTAAGACAGGCAGGATAAACAACCTAAACTATCCAGAGGCCTAGGCTGGAAGAGAATTATTCAGGAGGGGTAAAGCAGGGTTAGCTGAGTGAAGGAAAATAAAACAAAAAATAGTCTGAATCGTGTGAAAAATATCCTGAGAGTAAAATAGGTGACAGTGGGATTTTCTTTCAAGAGACAGGTATGGAGCCTCTTTACTTGGGATATTTAAAACTACACTAGACAAAGCACTAGCAAATAGACTGGAAGGAATAATGTTACACTGGTAGGGATAGATTAAATGGCTCTGTGGGAGACGGGGGATTTTGTTTTCATCTCAAGGGTCTACTGCCTCGTGCTGGTGGGATTTTTCAAATGTGGCGAAGGAAGTTAAACACCCAACTCCTATTAAAAGTCAATGGGACTTCCAGCAACGTTCTTTATTTTATATTTTGTTTCAAAGTATTTGGTCGGCATATAAGAATGAGGTGCCTATGGTCCCATAAGCGCTTTGGAAAATCCCCTTTGAATGTATGGTAGAGATTTTCAAAGGGACAAAGGGCAAACAGGCACTTAATTCCCTCGAAAATTATCTGTGTGCATGCAGTATGCGCGATCCTGTCTATATAAAGATACATTGTAGTTTTCATGCTTATAAGAAGACATAATGAAATTCACCCCAGTGTGAGCAGCTAGCTCAAGGCATTCTGCACCATATATACCCTTTATTGGAGCTGCATATAACTGGGAAACTATGAACAGGAGGACTACAAGGGGTGATGCCATGAGCCAGGGAATGCAGCAATAAGAGAATCAAGGGAGAGCCTGCAGCAACTGTATTTATGCAAAGCTTTTGGGCTCAACTCAATGTGCAAGAGGCATACGGGGGTTGAGGTGGGGGTGTGCAGTCACTTTTCCAGTCCACAGTCTACTACAGTAGGCATGGAGGGAAGGGAGTGGAAAGAGCACTGCAGTCCTATGCCCTGGTCCCACGCAGTAGGGTGGTGGATTTTACCTATTCACTCCTCCCCCATTGCACTCACATAAAACCTGATTACTTGCGCTTTATGTGGGTAAAGTGGATTTTATGTTCTATATGGCTCATGGATTTGTTACCCTAGGGGCTAGACTGTGCCAGACCTGTATTGGCCCACAGTGGGGGAAGCAGGCTCGGTGCTACAGGAGGGGCAAAAGGGACGTTTGCCCCCCTCAAGCAACTTGCTGTGGGTCCCATATTATTGTCAGAAAGGCCAAATTCTGTTCAGCATTCCCCCCTCTGAAGCAACTGAGCAGGACTGGAGGGGCTTCGTCCCCTGTACAGAGTAGAAATCCCTGCAAAATACTGTCATGCAGTAGCCAAATTTTTATTTTTGTAATCGCTTAAAAATGAAAGATTTTCCAGAGGTCCAGACTCCTGGAGGACTATTTGTTTTTTAAATAGTTACATCCGGGGCCCCAAAATACCCACTTCCCCGCCCTCACACATACAGTAATGGGACCCTCAAATCAGCTCTGTGGGGAGGTGTTTAGCCATCCCATTCCAAGGGAGAATTGCAGCAGGGATTGTGCTTTGATTCTGCATAAAATGCATCCCCATGCATAACTGGCCAGCTGTGCTGACTTGCTGACTGGGGCACAGAAGACAGCCCTGGCTCTTTGCTGTTATCCCTGGGCTGGCTTTTGTCTATAAGGTAGTAGGAGGGGGTAATCTCATTGCTCAGGAGGGACTGCAGTGACACCTGGAATAAACTGGACATAGATGCTAGAAGATTTCTCTCTCCCCACCCCGTTAATTTGTTTTACTAGGGGCAGAAGTTAGGCTTATGGGATGATGACTGTCTTTTTTTGTAATTGTTGTATTGCCAACTCATGAGTTCATCATGCATCATCTCAATATTTGGTGTCTTAAAGTCCCAGCTGCTTGTAGCAGGGGATTGTATGAGAAACTCAGCTTTTATTTTTTTAAAAAATCTATCCCTCTCATGTTTGAAGAGAAAAACTTCAGCCATGAAATGATTGCGAGCGGAAAGCTCAGAAACCAAAGCAAAATAATCCAAAATATAGTAGTATTTTTTAAAAAAATCATGATTTTTCAACCAATCCCGTTCTCATGATTTTTGGGACCTGATTCCTAAATTTTGAATACTTGGGATTGGTAATAATTGTATCCAGTGGGACTTCAGGACTGAGCCTCAATACTTACAAACATTTGGGTTTTCTTTATTTGGACATTAGAGACGCTTATTTCAACAACAGAAAAATAGAATGATTTTGCAAGTAAAGGAGTTCCATAGTACTCTAACTACATACAACAGGAGAGCTCATACTTGCTCCAATAAATATATTATCTGCATAATTGGATTCTATTAATTCAACCCTAAGAGACATACCTGGGACGTTATGCAAGGGGTAGCAAAGAATTCTGGGGTGAAGAGTTAAAACAAATGCCTCATGAAGTAAATCTTTTGCTGGCCCTAAATATTTACTGCTTGTTTTGTTCAGATGGCAAAGCCTGCCTTCGAGTGGCTTAGGAGAGAAATGGGAAACACAGAGAAGATGGGTGATAAGTTTACTGTAGGAAGAAATCAAAAAAGAAACGATGGAGAAAATCCATTCAGCTCATGCTGCCTGAAACTGCTTCTCGTTTGTCATAAAGGCTGCACTGCCTCAAGCAGAATAAGTTCTGGCATGGGGAAGTGCAGAAGAAAGAAAGAAAGAAAGAAAGAGAGAAAGAAAGAAAGAAAAAGAATTAGCTGATTTAGGTTAGGAAAATTAGGGCCAAACTAAAAATCTGACAGGAATGGGGGATGAGGTCATATTTATTGTTCCTATTCAAATGCTTGTAGATTGTATCAGGTTTCTCAGCTGCAGGGCTAGTGCCTCTTTATAGTTCTCATCCAAAGCTCTGCTGCTGGACTCCCACTGGGACTTCAGCAATTCCAGCCCAACTGCTATGCCTTGTGAGGGGACATTTCAGTAGAGATCCTGAGAGCAAAACGTTCCACTGACTGCACTGGAGATTGCATTTGGACCCCTCTTTGAGGGCCGCAGGTTCATGCAACTCTAAATCAGATTTTATTATCATAATGTACCCACAAAATATGCAAAAACCTGCACACACAAAAACTTGCCTCTGTGCACACAAGTGCGTAGCCTGCACAATTATCCAATTTGTGGATGAACATCTTTGTGCAACCATGCACGTTTTGGTGGGTGCAGCAAGTTCCCTCTCCTCTGAACATTTGGCCACGCTATACAGGAGAATGGCTACAGGGGTGAGGGTAGATCAGATTCCATTATGGGTGTAAGCAGAAGGGAAATGTGAGCTAATGAGGCTTGCACTGCAAACGTGAGACACACCGGACAGCCAGAGGGTGTGAAATCACAGAGAGAGTAATTCATTAGCTAAATCTCTTTACAGGTGCATTCCAATCAGTTCCCTGCCCCCGACCCAACCTCAAATGAGACCTAAATTAGCTCTGGCAACCCCTCTACTAACAGAACAACATGTTTGATGTGGGGGAGGAGAAAAAGTGGGAGGGAACCAAACTTAAAATGGCAGTTCAGTATTTTACAAATATTAAAATGGGGAGAACAGGCTTTCAAGTGCAGGCAGAAGTTCTTAAGGCTATTTTGGCCTGGTTTTTCTTTTTTCTTTTCCACTGGAGACTTACCATAGTTATTCATTATTAATAGGGATGCTCATTGTTTTCCCATCTGATATTTCTTTCATTACATAAAAGAAATCCCAGAGGCTTGCTTTCACAAAATAGTGATTGCATAATTGATGTGATTACGATGTGTTTCACTGTGGCACTGCGGTTCAAGTGATTACTTTGAGAAGTGCTGTATACTGTTAATATGTTGCTTTTGTGTTATTCCATGGGCCAGAATCCTACAATCTTACCCATGTCAAAAATAGCACCTCACTCACCCAGTTGGGACTACACCTGGAGTAACATACTACTCAATGTGAGTAAAGGTGTCCGTAACTGGCAATGTATCACTAGTGCCAGTTAAATGAATATGTCAAGGGCTAGATTGCAGAGCCTATACTTACAATAGAGAACACTTACTCATGTGAGTAGCCCCACTGATGTCAATGGATTACTTGCATGGGTGAGCACATGAGTAAGGAGTCTGCAATTTGGCTCAGAGTATTTTCATATAATATGGATAAAACTAACAAATATGTGAGCATCTGCCAGGGATGGGTTTGATAAGAGGGGTTTGAGAACTGCGGGGGGCGGGGGGGGGGGGCGGGGGGAACGACAGTATAAGAAGAGTAAAGTAAAGCAAATAATTAATTGTAACCTGGGAGAGAACATGAGCAGTTAAAGAATTTACCAAGGCAAGATTTCAGTAAGAGCAACTCTTTCCTTTTTTCATTTGAACTTGTTAATGATTATTGCCCTGAGGGCTAGAGAACATAATAATCATTTTCTTCCTCCTGATGACATCTTTTTTTATTCCTTCATCCACTGTATTCTCCTTTCCTTGACTTCTAATGCAGAGATGAAACATTAACCTTGTTAAGTCTTCTGAGCCTGATTGCCAGACCCCTGAGCCTTTGTTTTTTCTCAACATGTGTGCAATTTTCACTATTTTTGTCCAGCAGTGACCTTTGGAATTCCAGAATAATTTTCCCTCCCCTTCCTGGTGCCCTCACATGACCCAGGAACACAAACATCTGAGAGACCTCTGGGCATCTTCACATCTGTTGCCATCTAAGATGAAGGCCATTGTGTGATGTATTTTTAACAGCAGGTGTTGGGCTTGGAGAAGGGTGTGTTGGCTTTTGAGGGGATGGGCAGAATCTGCACTTAATTCTTAGTTCCCAGGCTATTTAGGAACAGCTTAAAAACATGCTTAATCTGTTTGTACAAATTTAACATTGTAAAACCACACTAAGGAATTGCTAATCAAGCGCACGCCTGGATTTAGTTTCAAGCTGCTAAATTTGCGTGGGTTCACCATCTAAAAATAAATACTTTAAATCTGAGTCCAGGATTCCAGCTTATAAACTTATTCCCGTGAAATACTGTTAACTGATTAGTTGAAGCCTACTAATTATTATTTAGTCACAGTTTTCAACAGCAGCAAAACAAACAGTGTGGATGTTTTACCTTTTGCCAATCAACACAGTCCTGATCCTGACTTAAAAATAGGTTATTAGCTAAAGGTGTGATTCACCACTGTGTCCAGTTCTGAGCCGCTGGAACTCCACAGCTGTCTGTGTAAAAGAGTGTGTAGTTTAGAAAGACACATGGTTCTTTTATTTCCTGCTAGTAGTAAAGAGACCAACTTCAAGAAACAGTATGAGCGCAATGTTTTACCACAAATATCATTGAAATGCCATTTTAACAGAATCTTTCTATTTCTTTCACATTTTGTCAGAACAAGCATGAAATACTGCTTGGGTGTTCAGTTATCTGCCAGGTATAAATGGTATAAATGGATGATTACTTTAAATACATCTTCTTGCAGAAGGGAGTTATGGAACTTCACAAAAGCATCAAGCTGTGCCTACATGCAGTGAACTCCCTAGAAATAAATAAACTGATGTAAAGTTTGTTAGCAAATCCTTAGATTCGCATTACCTTTTTAGTCAGATAATTGACAGTGACTCTAACGTGAGCTGTAATTGCTTTCTACTATAGCTACATGGAAGGCTTATTTATTATTTGGGGGAATAGACTGAATGGCCTAATGGTACTGTTCAGCCACAGAATCTATGATGATCACTATTATACCACCCAGTATGTTGGAATGTCTTCAATAGAACAAAAGGGGTGAAATCCTGGCCCCATTGACATCACTGAGTTTTGTCATTGGCTTCAGTGTGGCCAGGATTTCAACCAATATGTTTTTGGGGATAGATTTGAGTTTTACAGTCTACCCCCAGTACAGGGCTGTGAGTAACTGCTGCTCCAGTAGGCCCTAGGGAAGGAATCATGTCTGGTCTCTACTGTCCTCTAGACAAGACCAAGGGAATCTGTTACTGGCTCAGGTCCTTGCCAGTATTCCTTACTAAGTCTCCGTGCCAGCTCAGCTGTACTAGCTGGTACATTGGGAGAACAAAGCCAGAATAACCATTCACTCTGCACCCTGTCTCCCCATACCCCACCTATCTGCTGAGAATGGAGAGTCGGAAACATCTGCTTGCCCCTATGGTCTCAGTGTCTAGGGAGCCCGTGCAGATGTTTCTTACTGCCACTGACATCTCTGCACAGCCATAAGGCCTGGACCACAATGTTTAATATTACACTGGGCAAAAATTTGCTATTCCCATAGTCAACCCAGACACACATTTTATTTTACTTTCTTAACCACTAATGGCTTAAATCAGATACTTTATTTCCTGTTGTCAGTTTTAAACACCTTTGTCTCAAATTCAAGCTGAAAAGTATCTTGCTTAATCAATGGAAGGGTTTCCATATCCTTGTTATTTTAAACTATTTTCTAATTGTTTTCCTTTTGGGTTATGAAGCTGCTTTTCAAACCTTCCTTTTAAGTTTTCTCCTTTTAAAAATTATCAGATGGGGAAACTGAGGCACACCAACTCTTAACTGTATGCCAGTGTTTTTGCCTAGGAACTGAGGGCCTGATCCTGTATTATTATAATCAATGGGAATTTTGCCATTGACTTCAATGTAAGCAGGCCAAATTAATAAAGGGCCA
Organism: Dermatemys mawii; assembly: GCA_007922305.1. NCBI lineage: Eukaryota > Metazoa > Chordata > Testudines > Dermatemydidae > Dermatemys > Dermatemys mawii. The sequence continues at coordinate 33,181,622 of ML677349.1, forward strand.
GATTGTGAAAGCTCTTTATTAAGGTGCACCGGCTGGAGTATTGCAAAAATTGTAGCCCCTGCAGTCCAGAGAGCCTGGGCCTTTTTCCTGCTGTCTGGCACCTGACTACAGAATGGGACTTGCCCACAGTGGATAGTATTCTGCATCTCACAAGGAAGTGCAGAAGTGAGTGTGCGCCTCCTATTTACCCCATGTTCCACCCACAGCTTACCATGGGATGGAACAAAGCAAATTTGTGACTATTAGCCATGATGAAGCCCATTCTTACTGACCACATTCATTGCATGGTAAAATTTGCACCATAATTAAGCTGAACTGACTTGAAGCGGCGATTTAAAATCATTAGACTAATACTGCCTATCTGATTTACCCATGTAACCCCTCTGATTTCAGTGGAACAGTGTGTAAGGTGAATGGGATTGACCTAAGCATATGTTAATGCACAATGACTAAACATTATAACTCTCCCACTGATATTAGACCAAATTATTCTGACTTAATAAAATACCGAAGGTTTCATGCCAACATGCGGTTCCACCTTTGAATATTATAAAGCTGGCCCCGTTCTAACTAAAGTTGGCAGGCAGTTTGCCATTGATTTCAAAGGAAGAAGACTCAAACCCTCCATGTGTTAATGAAAATAGTATGTGAAATTCTGTTGATTTCTACTACGAAAAGAAAAAAAAATAGATGTCACACTCTCAAATGAATGAAGCTTCCATTCTCAGAGTCTAATGGAACTAGAAAGGCTCCAATGGACCATTCTAAGGATTTTGAGAGCCCGTATAACAGGATTGTTATCATTAAGATGGCCCCTAACTATCTTCTTCCATGGCTTTGTCCTTCTAGGTTACCTTGGACCATGAGGGAAAAGGACTAGAGCACTGGCGGCAGAATCAATTACACCTTTAACACTGGTTGAAATCTTACTGGTTATATATGAAGCGAAGAAAGTGGTTTTTTGCCTCCATTTTAGCACCTAGAGATCAAGATTTTGGGGATTCGTTCTGGATTGTGGGCAGCCGGATTAATCTAGTCTGCTGTAGTGTGGATATTCTAGGCATTCTGCCTAGAACATCGTTCATATTCGGACCAAACTACCTTTATTTTCAGGACTTAAGGGTCAAATTTTCATGGCTGTCCAACAGAATTTGGAATAGGAACTGGGAGTCCAGCTCCCCTAGGCAGCTTTGAAAAAAATATAGCCTAAAGCTATTCAGAAACTGAAACCAGTCCACCATGCACCAATTCAATGAGTGGAGTACCTTGTCAGGAATAAATAACTCTTGTTCTTCATAAGCTGCTCTGGTTGCTGAGTGGCTTTTGTATAGAATTTAAGGTGTTTGTTTTGACATAGAGCACTAAATGGCCTGGAACCTGCCTACTTAATAAACCACTTTTCTGATTGCTAAAGATGCTGTCAGCAAAGGCCCGTGAGCTGCAGCTCTCTTGACATATATGAGAGTGACATTCTCCTTGAAGGACCCTCAGCTTTGGAATTTATTCCTTGCTTGGTCCAAAATAACCAAAATTTGCTATGGGTCCTATGTGAGTAAAGTTAGGCTCATGCTTAAGTATTTGCACATGCAGGGCCAGGGTTTGATAACTTATCTTTGTTCACCGATAAATGCTGAACACAGTAGTACTGTGCCTGATGTGCTTTGCAAAACATGGTTTTCTTCTTGGCCTTGTCTTATTTGTTGTGTGATATATCAATATCTGAGTTAAAGAGAATCTATTGATATAGGTATTCCATTTCTTTAGAAAAGGTTTCTGCTTGACAGTTTGTTTGTATAGAGCCCAAGTGGTATGCTGGAACAAAACAGTTTCTTTTTACCAGCCACAGATCACTACTTCTTCCATATCTGGCAAAATGGGTGCTATTGTTGTTGCCTCTCTCTCAGCACACAGTGTAGAAGAGAAGACATAAAATAGATTTTTCAAACAAATTCCAAACAGAACAAAAGAAGGAGAGAGACTCTTAAAAGGTTCTCTGTTACTGAATATTACTGTTGGCACTTTGCATGCGATAATAGTAGCTACACTAATTAGGGTTGCATGATGCCACAAACAGGTATTATGAAAAGACTGTATGTCTAGTAGGCACTAATAATCTATTCAGTAGCTGTATTTTTGACATTCTTTATTAGTATAATGAGAGTTCTGTTCTGCACACTAACAATCATGTATGTCCTTAATAAAGACTGGAGGAGTGTGAATGTTATCTTCTTGAGTATCATATTCATTTAAAATCAAGTAGGCAACTCAAAGGTTAAGAGGTTTAATGCTCCTGAACTGTACAATTGAAGCACTATATAGTCCACTTTATTGATAGCAATTATTCAGAAAGCTTGGAGGGGTATTAGAAATTTCATTTTATAGACGAAATTCCCCCACACCTTTAGCCTGCTTTGCAATGTCACTGGTTAACATCCAGATATTTTTGCACACAGCACATCATGTGCTATTTTCAGGGCATAACTTGCTTCCAGCTATTTAAAAACTATTAAATAACCATCCTAAATGATGTTCAGTCTTCTCTTAAGTTTGCAGCCTTCAAATATTTCCTGCAGGATTTAGAAAGCTCAAGAACATAAATATTTACAATTTAATGTGATATATCTAATGTGTGTTGCAATTTATTTCCTCTTTAAAACCATGGTTGTTAGAACATACAATATTTACTTGCTTGCAAGTCTACAAACTCAGTGAGAAATGTTGTAATGCCCAGATACTTTAATAGCTTCAGGCTGTAGCAAATCTCATGTAGCTGAGTTTCTTTCTAAGCTGTAAGGTAAGCCAAACAAAGGGCCATATCATTCCTACTTAGTCCACTACCACATAAAACAGTGTTGAAGGGATTGAAACTCACAAACGGTAGCCAGCTTGGAGTGGTAAGCATAGAAAGAGTGGTGAGCAGAGCTGAGCAGGCATAGTTTCCTTTCCCTCAGTTCTGTGCGTGTATTTTACTAATCTATTTAGATTTTTAAGTGTATTTATCCTGTGTCCATGAGCACACACATATTTTATATTAAAACGACACCAATTTTTACGAATGGCCAACAGACTGAGCCCTCTCAGATCCTTTCAACTCCCTCCAAAACAAACTGTCCCACCACCAATACCCCACCTGCATGTTCCGCTCCTCAGGAAAAGCCTGGGAGAACAAACGGGCTTTGTGGCAGAACCGGAAAGTCAACGAACCCAGACGTTGGTGAACTGAAGCAGAAAGGTCATTCCGCATCCGCAGTACGGGTTCCTCACTGAGAGTGGTCTCCCACTAGTCCCCTCCTGGGACCTGTAAGTTCAAGCATGTCACCTGACCGAACTGCTATGGTGTTACGCCCGGAGAGAGGTCACTTAGACTCACCCATTAAGGATGAATAGAAGCGAGTACAAACAGAGAGTAGTGCCCCCATAGCCCAGAGGTTGATGGACTGAAATCATCCCCTGCCAGGTTATGGCTCCTTTCCAGGCATTCAGCTACTCCAGTGACGGTGCCTGCCATATGAGAACCTAGAGACAATTCAAAATCATCACCATCTTAAATTGCACCCTGAAACCAACAGGCTGCTAGTGCTGCTCCTGGAGCACAGATATGTAATATGTTTCCTGTGAGAAAACTACACAGTCCTTCACAAAGAGTTTGCCATACAATGCAACAGCTGAAGTTTGAGGTGTTTTAAGGTGAGTAGCCCTAACTACACCACAATGCAGTAATCCAGTCCCCAGGTGACAAAGGTCCGGATGACTGTGACGAGGTCTTCATCCCACAGAAAATGTCACAACCTTTTAGATAAACATAAGTGCTAAAAAGCCCTCTCTTGCCACAGTTATGTGATCATCCCAAAATAGCAAAGGAGCCAACAGGACAATGCACTCTAGACTGATATTTGCCTTTCTCAGAACTGCATCATATTATTGGCTCATACTACCTTTGTGATTCATTATATCCCACAGATCCCTTTCTGCAGTAGTACCCAGTTACTCTCCATTTTGTATTTGTGTATTTCATTTTTTCCTTCCATTTCTCTTTATTGAATTTCATCTTGTTGATTTCAGACCGATCCTCCAATTTATCAAGGTCATTTTGAATTTTAATCCTGTCCTCTACAGTGCTTGCAACTCCTCTCAGTTTGGTGTCATTTGCAAGTTTGTAAAGCATACCATTCACACTATTATCAAAGTAATTAATAAAAATATTGAATAGTACAAGAACCAGCACAGAAGTCCTAGATACATCCTGCCAGTTGAACAGCATATCATTAATAACTATTCTTTGAGTACATGTTTTAACCAGTTGTACAACTTTATAGAAGTTCCATCTAGACCATTTCCCTAGGTTGCTTATGAGAATGTAATGTGGGACTGTGTCAAAAGTCTTACCAAAATAAAAAAATCACATATACTGCTTCCTCCCTATCCATTAGGCCACTAACTGTGACAAAGAAGGAAATTAGGTTGGTTTGATGTGATTTGTTCTTCACAAATCCATGTATGCTATTATTTATCACCCTACTATTCTCTGTTTACAAACTGACTGTTTAATAATTTGTTCCAATATCTTTCCAGGTATCAAAATTATGCTGACTGGTGTGTAAATCCCCAGATCCTTGTTGCTCCCTTTTTTTGAAGATAGGTATGATATTTGCCCTTTTCTAGTCCTCTGGAACCTCACCCCAGCCTCCATGAGTTCTCAAAGATAATTGCTAATGATTCTGAGATTGCTTCAGCTAGTTCCTTCAGTGTGCTAGGATGAATTTCATCAGGCCCTGCTGACTAATACGAAATATCTAACTACTCTTTAACCTGGTCTTTCTTTATTTTGGCTTGTGATCCTCCCCCCTTGTTGTTAATCTTAGGGGTGTTAAGCATCTGGTCACAATTTTTTTAGTGAAGACTGAAATGAAATGGGCACCTCAGTCTTCTTGGTGTTGCCTGCTGAGTAATACACATACACTTTCCTTCATCTTTTTTTGCTCCTAATATGTTTATAAGAACATAAGAAAGGCCGTACTGGGTCAGACCAAAGGTCCATCTAGTCCAGTATCCTGTCTACCGACAGTGGCCAATGCCAGGTTCTATAAATGCCAGCATTTATAGAACCACTTCTTATTGCCTTTTATATCCCTTGCAATGTGCAACTCATTTTGTGCCTTGGCCTTTCTGATTTTATTCCTGAATGCCTGTACTATTCTTTTGTACTCATCCTTCGCAATTTGTCCATGTGTCCATTTTAGTAGAATTTCTTTTTGATGAAAATGCTACCAAAGTTGAAAGGTCACTTTTTACACCTACTTTGGACAGGTGTAAATGACCACACAAGACAGAAGATGCAAACCAAAGTGAAACTCAGCAGACTAGGTCCCTCTGTCCATGCTGAGTGAAATACAAAAAGAAAACAAAGAGTGTGGCTTGCGGCAAATAAAGTATTTTGACTGGACTCTCCTCTTACACTAGGGTAACTCGAGAGTACCTCTACTGAAGTCAGTGAAGTTAAATTGTTGTAGAGCCAGTGTGAATGAGAACAGAATCAGACCATTAGTTTTCAACTTGCCAATGCACTTTTCACTTTGTATATCAGCAAATTACGTGTCAACCCCTTTTGATGGTATACGGAGGATATGACACAAATTACTGCACTAAAATTCACTATGAAAGATAAATGCAAAGATGATTCGATCAGATGCTAAGCAGTTCTTAAGCAGGACTTGAGAATTATCAGAGTTCACTGGAGCAAGCATCCTGTGACAGATGCTTGTCTTATTAGATAACAATAGGTAATTAGATATTAAATATTTATGTAAATATCCAGTACACATCACATAGCACTGTTGAGAAAATATCTTTTTCAATAATGCTACAGAAATTGAAAGTTGCTGCACCTACCAAAGTTATTTTAGCCGCACTACACTGTTAACACTGGAATTAAGCCATGTTTTCATAGTTAAATGTTAGTTTAAGGGCCATTTGTATGGTTCTGATCGTCCAATCCAAATGTTACTAAATGCTTTTCTAAAAGTGCTAAATGGAATTCACACTTCTCAGCTTTCTTCTTTTTGTTATTATCAGTATGGTATTCAAAAGGTAATTTTTTAAAGCGTGGTAATAAAGTAGCCAGGAATAATCGTATAATGTGTCACATTGAAAAGCTTGTGATTTATGACTTTCACCTTCAAATTATAAAATACCATGCAATGCAATTACATTTGCTACTTTGCTCTTTCTCCCTTAAATTAAATACTTCTGACTATAGTTTTACAGAAAGATTTCCCTCCCCCATTTTAAAAAAGATAAACAAAACTACATCTTCTCATGCTTAGATCTACTGAATACGTAGGTAACATTATGTATTATTTAATTGGCACGTAGCCTTTAAGGAGACAGCAAAAATGTCAACACATGTCTTAGAAGTAAGGCTGTAAAAGTCAGGTAATTTGTTACTTCAGAGTGTGGATCGAAGTCACACATCAAGGGCAAGTCTACACTTAAAACTCTATATCAGCGCAGCTGCACCAATACAGTTGTGCTGCTGTAGCGCTTTAATGAAGATGCTCTACGCTGATGGGAGAGAAGAACTCTCCCTTTGGTGTCATTAATCCACCTCCATGAGGCACTGACATAGCACTTCCTGCAAGGGGGATTATATTGATATAAGTCTGTAGTGTAGACTGGGTCCAAGATACATGTCTCATTTTTCAAATGAGGAAATTTTATTTTTAGTTTAGGAATTATCTGGAGTTCACTGATTTTTAGATAGCAACACATGAAGATAGGCGTGGACTGAAGCAGGATCAATTGATCTACAAATCCAGACTCTGCACCCATGGGGCCACAAAGTATGGATCACCTGATCAATGAGAAGTGAAGATTAACTTCCAGACAATGTTAGATTTTGCCTTGAGGACTGGAGAGCAAGAAGTAGCATTGGCACGGCAGGGAGACAAGACTACTACAAGCTCTTTTGCAAGGAGGAGAAAGGTGCCTTTGACTGGGTGACACCTTATTGCTTGGACTGGATCCAGGCCTCATTTTATTGTTTACTCTGAACCCCACCACTGGATCTAGGACCTGATTTTCAAAGGGCCTCAACCTGACCTCCGTTTATGCATAAGCACAAATAATTTGCAGTCAGTCATTGAGTACTGTTGTTTATACATACTTATACTTGAATTTACCTGCTCAAAACTCATTTGTGCTCAATTTTCACATGTAAATGCATTTATAGATGAACTTTCTATCATTTGCATGCACAAGAAATAATGACCAAAAATTATGTGAATGAGATTGAACATATAAAGTTATGTACAAATGAAAGCCATTTTTTAAAAGCATCCCACTTAATGTAAGATACAAACCCCAGATTTCATTGCCTATAAAGTACAAAATTTACACTGATCATTCATTAAAATTAATCATCAAAAATTAAAACATACAGCCATATTAATTCATATTATTATTGGTCATGTGAGGGTAGTGTGCTCATTATTACACAAGTCTTAGAAAACTTGGTGTCTCCCCAAAAGTGCTTACTATCTAAACCAGGGATGGGCAAACTTTTTGGCCTGAGGGCCACATCTCAGTATGGAAATTGTATGGAGGTCTGACTGGAGTAGGGGATTGGGGGTGCATGGGCCGGGGGGAATGAAGGCTCTGGCTGGGGGTGCAGACTCTGGGGTGGGGCTGGGGATGAGGGATTTGGGGCACAGGAAGGTGCTCTGGGCTGGGATCAAAGGTTTTGGAGGGCGATCAGAGCTGGGACAGGCGGTTGGGGCATGGGCGGATCTCAGGGATGCAGGATCTGGGCAGTCCTTTCCCTTAAGTGGCTCCTAGAAATGGCAGCCCTTCCCTGCTGCTGCTCCCAACCCCGCTCCCCAGCAGGAGCATGAGGATCAGATTTAAAGGTCTGAGGGATGTGGCCTGCAGGCTATAGTTTGCCCACCCCATCTAAACAGAAATTTGCAATCTAAATTGAATCTTTCTATCTAAATCTACCATCTTTGACTCACGTGCACAATTCCCTTTAATATTAATCATAATTGCTCTCACAGATTAAAAGCAGTATATGGGACATAAGTTGTTCTGAAAATCTTCATGAACTTCTACTGCTTTTGGAAGAGTTAACATTGTGTCCTTTCCTTTGCCTTGTTGTATTTATTTATGAACAAGGTTGCTTTGAATTAATTTTGGATGTGGAAGCAAAACCTGATCACAAATATGGTTTCAAAGGGTCACAGGGCTACCGCAGTTGTTGAGCTGTTCTAAAATTTGCTAATATTGGGGATAGGGACAATGTCTTTTACCATTATCTAATATACTGAATTTACTTGGGCTTTATGGTTAAAAATATGGTAACAGAATTGCCATTTTGAAGGGTTTTGTTGAGTTCTTTTCACTGCTCCTTTCAGGCTTTATTGACCCCATTACTTCAACAGTGAGTCTAAGTTGAAAAAATAGGGTATGTAATTCTCCACTACCCCAGCTTCTCCAATGATGGCAAGCCTGGCAGCTGTAGTAGAGTCATTGGTACCATTGTATCATCTGACCCAATAGTTACATAACTAAATACACCCACAAACCATATATAGTTTGATAGCTCTCTGAAACTGACCTTTCAAGTCACCTGCTTTGAATCACCAAACTCAGTCACAAGTATATTTTTAAAAAAGGGGGGAAGGGTTTCTCTGTCTCTCTTTCTTTTTAAATCCCTTCAATAACGATTCTTGGCTTCCCAAAATGTCATTCATGTTTTCCTAACAAACTGGTGGTTGTGAAGGCGAAAGATTAACTGGCAACTCCTTTCTGTCCCTTCTCCCCACTTCCTGCCATGCTGGCAAGTTTCCCCTATAAAAGCAATGGCTGTTAGGTCCACACCCATCTACAAAGCACTTCCGTTTGCTCAGCAATGCAGCCCCACCACAATGTCTCCAGAAGGATTATTGCACATAATATTATTCCCCAAATGCATAGTCTATAAAAAACCCTTAGATATTTTGGTCGCGTTCCTACAAGGTTAATGGGATATTTGGTTTTATAGAAAGAATCAGGACGGGGGGAAAAAACCCCACACAAACAAAAAGACTGAGTTGTCTCCAGCCAGTGGGGGAAAGGGGAGGAAATTGCTATAGAAATTTCCAACACTAACATGAGTATTTTACTTGAATTTTACCACTTTTCCTCCCAAAAGGGCCTGAAGCACTTTATGAACTATGTAATGCAAACTTTCACCACTGAAATACAGCCTTCTCAAGGGTGGAGGGCAGCAAACAGGAACATAGAATAACAGTGGGGGGAAAGAAATTTGGGGCAAACCTCTACTCTGTGAAAAGTGCCACATAGTGTTTTATGTCCATGCAGAGCAGTGGGGATTTTGGTTTCTAAAGTCTTGAACTCTTACCACTCATTTTACTGTAGGCAAGACCATGTGCCATGTCTTTAATGGTGTCCCACTGCACATCCACAGGAAAACCCACCTTGTGGTTGCTCTGTATTTAATTGTGAATTAGATCTCATTATTTTAAGGACCCCCAGGATAACTATAGGTGCCTGCTCACTCTCAGTACGTCTCTGAGCAAACTGGTAAAACTTTCTTTTTGCATAAATATTTATTTTATTCTGGCTATTTCATATGATAACTGACCCAAGTGGTGTGTGCGCCTAGATTTTTCTACAGGATCAGGTCCAGGTGTAACTAACTATGTAATTAATGTCACAGGATCACAATTCACATCAGTCTAATTCCCCCACATTTAAAATAATCAGTATCAACTTCTATAGACTGTAAAAAGCATGAGAAATCCAACCCCCCTAATCCTCACATTGAGAAGCCAGAGGGGTGGAAATACGGACCCTCTTTTGATAATCTAAATAAAAACAGCCTAGGAAGTAGAGCAAAGAGTAGGGACAAACTGACCCAGGTGAAAGCAATTAGAACAATAAAACCAATGAAAACTTTTGCTAGCATCTTGCAGTGTCATTGACTGACTCGAGATGAACAGGGCTAAAAGTGTCCTAGAACTTTCTGTGGCAAAAACTGCCAGGTGTGACTGTACAGTCCTCAGCCCCAGACCGCTCTCTGTCACACCTGGTCTGACCTTATGCATGCAGTGGAACCATCGGGGTGTGACTGTGCTCAGCTTTTTTGCTGTTGCTGCCAAAGGTGCATCACCATTGATGCTGAGAGCGGGTAAACCAGTCTCCAGCTTTGCAACCATTGTGACATCTAACCTGAGTCAACAGGATCAGATGACAGGGTGGTGAAAATCCCAGAAGCTGTGGTTCTCCCACCATTGCTACTATCTTCAGAGCTACAGCAATGGTGGGAAATTTTAGGAAAAGACCCAAGGCACAGGAGACACCCCAGGTTGCATGATCCAGCCTCAATAGGCTTTTCCCAGAATAAGGCAGTGGTTTTACTATGCTTTACAATCTATTTCCTGTCTGCCCAACTATTCAGGTCAGAATAGCTCTAACCAGACTGTGGTGACTCTCTTGGATAATGTCACATGCTTCAAGGAGATCCAAGGCATGGAAAGGCTCTTAAAGATGATGCTGTTCGAGTGAGTTATAATTATAGTATTTATTAACACTGTTCACAAGGTAGAAATCATGGTTCTTTGTGACAAAGTAAAAAGGGAATGTGTAGAAACTGTGATACTGAATCTAAGGAAATGTTGCTTATGCTCTAATAAAGCTTTTTGTCAGAGAAAGAAAAACCTAAGAATACTTGCAAACAGCCATTTTTGGTTGTCCTAACCTGATCTCTTCTCTAGACTACAGAGATAGGTTGGCACCTGCATGAGCAAACAGTTTACAGTGAAGGACAGACCCCTAGTCCATTCGCAGCTTTTCACCTCATTTCGTTTCACTGGAGGAATGAGAATAGGGCTGTGAGAACCTCTGGCCAGCCACCAAGGTATAGACCATTCTGTGGAAGACTGTACTGGCAAGCCCGCTTCTGTGTTGGCAGTGACTCCTGATTACATGTGTGTGCGGGGGGTGACAAGTCATAAAGAACCATGTCTTCCTGCCCAAGCTGGGGCTCTGAAGCACGGGTGCAGTTTTCCTGTGCAGAGAGGACAAGATAAGAATGATAAAGCTCACAGCTCCTGGTTGCAGCTTCTATCTATCTTTGTGCAGGGCTATGAGGGGGACAGCAAGCCAGGAGTTGAGCAGAGCACAAACCTATCAATCTCCAGCTACATGGATACACCAACCAAACCAGATATACTGGAACATTTCAGTAGTTGCTTAGGTTACTGCAGCCCTGAGGTTGCCGGAACATTTCCAGAGGTGCAGTCTGGGAGCCCAGGCCTGTCGTCTATGGAAATCTCTGCAGAAAGCTGCAGTTTACACTCTTTAGTGTTCCACAGCTGATGCAGCCCTGGATAATTTAAGGGGAATGTTACTGAAATACTTTTGCTTCACTTGTTTCTAATAAGCTGTCTATCTCCTCCCACTTTGCTCTTGTCGGAGAGCTAAGAATTCATTCTTTCAGCCCTCAGATCCAACTGAATTTCAATTAGCTTCTTTCTTCCTTCTCATAATTAAAAAAAAAAAGACAAATGGCCAGATTTCCCTGTCAGTCTGGTTTTACATCAGTGTTAATATATCATTGACTCCAGTGAAATTTCTCCTGATTTACACTGGCATGAGAAGAGTATCAAGTCCCCAGAATTGCAAGAAAAAGTCACATCACATCTTTATACCTATATTCATCTATAGTAGATGATATAGCAAATGTCTGTACACATTTGCCTTCTGTTAACCTCATGGTGTGCAGCTTTAAATTGGCTGTAATATAAGTATAGTGTCATGGTTTATGGGGTTAGACATAAATTTACAAACAAGCATTGCTTTTGGTCAGGTGTTTCAGGCGATTCTGGATGAAAAAAGATTATGCAGCTATTTATCACACACAGTTAGATAGCAGGATTTCCCATTGCATCTGAATTGATGGGAAGCCAAGATTTTGAAATAAGATTTGGTTTGCTTGGATTCAGTTAATGAATCTATTTCTGCTCCCACAGAGTTTGGTGGCTTTGGAATGTTTTTGAAACAGTGATATCTCAAAGTGTGAACTCATCTTGGAGCACTAGAACTGTAAACAGCTTTTCACGGGCCCTTATGTTTTTATTGTAATTGTGGTTATATCAAGAGCTCTGTGGCCATCTCCCTTTTGAGGTGTGTGAACACCAGATCTATAACATTATTTTATGTATTTATTTTGCATAAAAAACTCACACCGCTGACCAAACTGGTTAACAATCATGTTTCCAGTCAATTCCTAACAAGCAAAACCAACAACGGCTACCCTAGTTTTTCACTGTGTTGAAAGCCTATGAACTCCAGGAGATAAATTGCACAACACCCAGAATATTTTGACATTGCAGGTATGAAGGAACAGAAACCCAAGGTGTCTTCATGACTCCTCTGCAACTAAACCTTGAGCTTTTAGAAGTCCCCACTGCCTGTTGGAGAATGGGAATGTCCCATATCTTTCCAGCCAGTGGTCCACCCCAGAGTGGAATACATCGTCAAACAGTCACTATGCTTTTGAGGTGTGAAGGCTTTGTGCTCAAAGCATAGGGCCCGGAATGAGGAAATGTGAACTCTCTTACCCAGCTCTATCACAGACTTCCTGTGTAAATTGCTTGAGATATTTATGCCTTGGTTTCCTAATGTGAAAAATAGGGGAGGGAGTGTTCTGACAATTAATAATTGTAAAAGTACAGGTAATGAAAGATGGGAGATATTATAAGCAGAAGGTACTATTGGAGAGCAAAATAGAATTGCCTTGTTGTATCTCCAAGTGTTTAAATTAAAGAATGCACTTGAGACTGCAGGCAGCATCCATCTGCATTTGCATAAATCTTTTTTCACCCCCAAAAACAATTTGTGACACTAAACAGGGTATTTCAGCTCTTGGCACAGAAGCATCCTTCTAGGCCTCTGGCTGCATATGACTGATGTTAGTAATATTTTTACTACCAGCAAGCCAAGGAAAGGATTTGCTCCTTTTGGTAGCTTTTCTTTGAAGTGCAGTGAAATCCTACAGCTTTTATTTTCATGGTGAAAAGTGTGTAAGAACTCCCCTAGCTTTGACCCCAGATGGAGTCCTATAATCTAGTCTCTCTTGGGGCACCAGAACCTTTTAGTCCATCACTGCTGAAATTGGCACTGAAAGGGAAAATAATATCTCTTGGAAGAGTCAAAAAAGGAAATTCTCAGAGAGGAGAATGTGAAAAGGAGAGAGCTGGTTTGCTTCTTGTTATTCTCATTTTAAGTTTAACTCTTTCCTGTTTGCAGTAATCTAATCAGGCGAGATTTGACTGGACAATTGGTATGGATGGGATGGCTGTTAATGGTGCATTTAGCTCTTGAGTGCATTTTAAAATAAACTGTCATCTTGAAGTCTCTGAGAGAAAAGGGTGCTTTTGTGTAAAAGTCTGATAGAGCTGGGGGAGAAGGGGATTTGTTTTGGTAAATTGTAATTTCCTTTTGTGATAGCTGATGGGCTTAGTTGGTTTAATAAATCTGGCACTGATTGTGCAGAGAGTTGGGAGGCGGGGAGTGAACTGACTGATTTTTACACTGTGCTTCATTATGTCTTTGTTCTTTTCAGATGATGCTTGTGTGGGATCTAGGGACAGCGAGAGCTGCGGGATTAGAGAAGTAACATGAAATGCAGCACTGTGTTTTGAACAGTGAGGGCTGGGGTTCTTTCTGGGTAAAAACATCCATGTAGGCAGAGGCAGATTATAGTTTCATGGGGCCCAGGGCCAGAGCAAGTGAGGGGCCCTCCCTACCACTTCCGCCTGCAGTCCTGCCCCTGTTCCACCCATTCTGTCTGCAGCCCTGCTCATGTCTCCACACCATTCTGCCCCTTTCTCCCGGGGCCCTGCCCCTGTTCCTGTAGCTAGGCATTCTGGGACACTTCTGGGGGCTGAACAGAGTGCATTAACAGACCAGGGCATCCACACTGGCGCTCCAGCAGGGGCGCATCAAACATTATTCCACTTGACGAGGTGAATTACCAGGAGTGCTCTAGTGGCGGAGTCAGAGCGCTGTACGTGCCTTGCCAGTGTGGACGGGGCGTGAGTTAGAGCTCATGGGGCTGTTTTAATGTGCTCTAACTCGCAAGTGTAGCCAAGCCGTAAGTGTGTTGCCTGCCTTAATATTAATATGCCTTAATAACTTTGTCATTTCTTTTTTCTTGTTAATAAATCCTTAGCTAGCTTACTATGGGATTGGCTACACGTGTTGTCTTTCATATGAAATCTGAGGTACAGATTGACCTGGGGTAAGTGACTGGTCTCTTGGGACTGGAAGCAACTTGGATATTTTGTGATCTTTGATGTATGGCAACCAACGATCACTCACTCCAGCGTGCCTGGGTGGCAAGATAGACTGGAGTGCTCACGGGGACATCTATAACTCCATGGTAAGATTTGCAGTGCTCTGGGAGTTCACAGTTGTTACTTGGTCGGTGAAATCTAATTCTAGAACATACCACCAGGTTGGGGTGTCTGCCCTGCTTTTTGGCAGCCTGCCCAAAGGCTGGCACTCACAGTGGTGAACCACTCCAGATGGTGTGATGTTACAAATTTTCCATTTACCAATACCATCTGTTGCTTTTACATATTTAGCCCCAAGCCATATTTATTTATTTGGAGATATTCAAATGCTCGAAAAGGATGTCTGTTCATTCTCTCTCTAGGTGCCCTTGACATATCTCACAAACCCACAGCCTAACTTAAGTGCCACAACATCATGCAGTCTTCCCCAGCTTTACTTCTCCCACAGTTCACCACCTTCCAAAATTTCCCTAGTCTGAACCCTAAAGTGAGCCACAACTAGGCACAAATAGTTGTGTCTTGGAATAAACATATGTGAAAGGTCTACATGTGCATTTACAATCATATTAGTTAAGTCAAGTGAACTGGCGTCAATTAACTTGAGTTACCACATGACCAAAATCTCTCATCTAGACAGGGCCAATGTTTCCTGGTAATTGTCTGTTTAAGATCTGTCTGCTACCCTTTTCCAATAGCACAACATCTGCTGTCCTGCTGTTGAACAGCTTGTATATTCTAGCAGTTGAAGGTTCCAGCTTAGATTTTTGTCACATATAATTTCTGTATCGCATATAGTTAGTTACACTCTTAGTTTTGATCACTATAATTTACTCAGGCAGCATAGCAGGTGGAAGTATTTGAGTAATTGGCTATTTGATAATTTAAAATGTTGGATAACATCTATGAATGTCATAATATGGTGGTTAAGTCTGTTAATCCTTTTATGTGCCCTTGAGGATGAAAGCACAATTAATACTGCAGGATTATGCCAACTAGATACATTTGTGATCATTTATATGCATATATAAATGTCTATGTGTGTGTAAATATAGATGAATATATAGCTATCATATATTGATAGTAGTAGTAGTATTTTTCAAATTACACTAAGATTCCAAGTACCTGTCTCTCAATTACACTTATTTAAACTGTGGTTATGGACAGAAAGATGACTAGTTTCAAATGACATCTTTTTACCCAACATGTCTATCTCAAATGTATTCAAATTGACAGCTGCACTCTTGTTCCAAAAATAAATTTAAATTTTAAATACAGTAAAATAAAATTTTACTATTTTTATCTCTGTTAATAAAGCCCATTGAGCTACTGATACATGAGAGAAAGAGTGGGATTCTTTTCTTGCTCATAAATCTTCAGTGAAATTGTTATTTGAATTCTAGCTGTAGAAACTTTACTTAAAAGTGTACACAGGTGTACAGCTAACTTGTGCCTTAACTACAAATATAATACACCTGATCTGGGTCAAATTTACAGGTAGGGATGCCAGCTACAATACAGCTGTATTTCCAGAGTCTAAAATGAATATGTAGAGTTGCAGTTATATCTCAGTTACACTGATATGCAGTTAAATCCTTATTCCATTGTAGTCCATGGGAGTTTTGCTATTGACTTCACGGGGGTCAGGATATCAGTTTAAACCAGCGGAGTTACTGAGGTTTACATCGGCATAACCAAGCTAAGAATCTGGCCGACATTCTTTTTTTCTCGTGAGCTGAGAAAATGCCCTGTGGAGACACAATGGACACAGCACCATACAATGCCATTTTCAAAGTCATTTTCAGAGTAGATCTGCTCTTTCAGGCTGCACAGGTTTTAGACATGGCAAGCCTTTGTGAGCTTCCCTGTGTAGCCTGTAATAACCACAGCTCTTCTGATTGGAAAGTTTGACAAAAGACAGCATGCCCTTACAGAGAGCCAAGTGAAACTAGGATACAGGAGTACACTAGCCTTTCATTTCTGGAGACTCAGTTTCAGATGCTTATATAGAGAGAGATCACAAGCTGAAATGAGTTTGATAATCTCAACTAATTTAGCACAAAACAATTGAACATAGTTCAGCATAACTATGGCCTGCTCAAGGGAGACCGAGGAGTAAAATAGCAAAGGTGATACTGATCAGAATATACGCGTCTGAGGTGTATTGGAGTATGTATTCATTTTTAGTGTTTTCCTACCACTAGTCAATGCTATTAGGCCTTCACTGTCATGAGCATCAAATTCAATTACAAATTTATATTTTTCAAATGCTTATAGTACAGTATAATGTCAGACAATACATCTGAATGAGTGAAAAACAAATAATTGAATTCCATTTGAAAGTTCTAAAAATGAAAAAGTGGTGTAAAGGTTACTTATAAGCAATGTATACATCTGACCTGGGAAGGAATATTTACAAAAAAGTGCCACATGATCGTAGAGTAAGATAATGAACTCTTGCTACTTGTGAACTCTTGCCTCTGGCTGATAAAATGCCCCATGATCGTAGAGTGAGATGAACTCTTGCTACTGGTGCCTTCAGTATTCTCTGAAAAGGACAGAGAAGCTCAGTCACTAATGGAAAAGAACTAACGTGAGATGTCCACACTACAATTTTTTTTTATTATTTGCAATGACAGAAGCCTGATCAGCAAAGAAAATCCATGCTGGATCTAACACACTAATGACATTGTCAAAGAAAAGCTACACGATGAGGGCTGGGTTTTGTTTTAACTTATACCATGATGAGTCCAGAGTAACACGGTATTTAAAAACATTATTCAGGGTTTACATCTATGAGGTCGGATGCGTCCTCTGTACTTCAAGACAGGAAATGTGTCTGCCTTTATGTTTGTTTAAATTTCCCAGCAATTCTATGCATTATTTTTAATACTAATATTGACCTGAAAATATGACTTTTGGGATGCAACTGAGGTCAGGGAATCCTATTTGCTACTGAGAATTAACAGGTTTTGCAGTGGAACCTGCAGTTTTACTTTACACACCCATTTTTACAAAACATCCCAGGTGCAATTTCCTTGCATCCAGTGAGTTTACACAACGAATGAAGTTGTCCCAGAAGAAAGCAATCCATTGGCATTTTCTCAGTAGGGCCAGTTTTTCCCTTTTTCTATGTTCTTTATTTTCCTTAATCACATCACAACCTACCTTCCTCTACAACCATGGCCAGTATCTTAGGGAGGGCACCCAATTCTAGTGAGAAGGATGCCAGTTTTGAGTAATTTGAACAAGAAAATGTCTGCCACCTTCCTTTAGCTTTCAAATGATATGGAAATCTGAGCTATGCAGTTTATACCTCATCATAATAGACACCTAATTAGTGGGGCCTGTATGTAAATAATTTGGCCAGTACATTGCAGAAAGTCCATATAGTTGTGGCTTGGAGCACCTCAGCCTTTCCATCCACACAATTGATCCCCTGTGCATTTGTAGGATTGTGCGGGCCAGACCTGGAACATATCAACTACTTACTGTGGTGGCTTGAGTTTCAGATTTGAGCATGAGTTACTACTTCATCCACAAGAAGAGAGGGCCAAGTTCATTGCGGCTTTGCCGTGTTGTGGTCATGCTCGTTTGTTACTCTACCTCTGAGTCTCATCAGTTTCTGATACACCCACTCAAACCGTGCTGCAGCAAAAGAAACTAGCTGATCCAGTTATAATGCTCAACATGTACTGTCGGCATAGTAATGCAACCATAGAAACTGTTGCTTCTTGTTGCTCAATGCACTGGGAGCTTGAAAGGGCTGTTGAGTGAATGTGGAGCCAAAGTGTCTGGCTCCTCCTGCTCTGGCCTTGCCAAAGAGGCAGGAGGGAAAAAAACATCCCCCTGTTGTTTTCTGGTTTAAATGGGCCGGTTGCCTCTGTATGTGTGTGTATGTGTCTATGAGAGAAAGCTGCTGTGGCAATATATCTCTGCTATTTGGGGAGAAGGGACTCTTTTCAATATGCGTATTTAAAGCAGAGATTCCTTTGTCATATGAAAAGAGGTTCAAAATAACTAAATAGCAATACATTGAAATTAAATGATGAACATAAAATACATTGTAAAGAAGATTTCAGCAGATTTGACATGTTCCTCCTTAAGGCCTTGTCTACATTGCAGAGCTTTGTCAGTAAAAGGCAGCTTTTGGGGGCAAAACAGTGGTGGTGTACACAAACGCCACTTTTGGAGACAAAACTCTTCAGTTTTGGCGACTAAATGAAACTGCCTCAATGAGAGACATAGGACTTTCGGCACAAAAGTTTTGTGAGCCAAGTACCAGTGTCGATGCTGCCATTCATTATGTTGACGTAACTAGCCTCCCCCAGTATCCCACAATACCCGCTGTGACCGCTCTGCTCTGTTTTGAACTCTCGGCTACCCTGCAGGAATTTATCCCTCCCCTTTCAGAGTTCCAGGAAGCTTTGACATTCCTCAGCCTGGGGCATTCACAGAGCTGCTGAGGATGCTGCTCCTGGTAGCTGAAGAGGCTGTAGGAGACCTCAGAGGGAAACACAGAACCATTAATGTGGAATCGGCAGGCAGCAGAGTGGGTTGCTGTTGCAAGAGAGGAGAGAAGGTTAGAGACTGCTGTACTGTGCAGAGCTGGGGGCTGATGTGGTAGGGTGTCCCTTCCCCCAGGATTTGTTGTTCAGGCTGCTGTCTGAATTTAAAGATACACAGTGCCGACACAGTCTCCCAATACACACACTTACCTAGCACACACTCTGTCTCTCTCACATATACACTCCCTCCTCCACAATCTCTCACACACTTCCCCAGAAGCAGAGTATGTGTTGTCTCTCCCCTAGCAACCACACACACACACACTCACTCCCAGGCACACACTTCCCTCCCCCCAAAGGGTGACCAAACAGCAAGTGTGAAAAATCGGGACAGGGTGGGGGGTAATAGGAGCCTATAGAAGAAAAAGACCCAAAAATCAGGACTGTCCCTATAAAATTGGGACATCTGGTCACCCTACTCCCCCCACCCCCATACACTTCAGTTGAAAAGTGGCTGACAATCTAGTAGGATGCCCATGGAACGATTGGATTGAGAAACCTGCATTATGTTATGCTGTACCTGCCCCATGAGGCATTGCAAACCCTTCACAAAGTACCCTGCAACCAGTTGCACAGTGGAATAGCTACCCACAGTGCACTGCTCTCTGTGTTGATATGAAAGCTGCTAGTGTGGATGCGCTCTGCCGACACAAGGAGCATAGTGTGGACATGCAACAGCATTTTAATTAAAGCGCTTTAATTAAAGCAGCATAACTTTTGTTGACAATACTCTGAATTGTAGACAAGACCTAAGGGGGTTAGTTTATTTTATCCACCTCCTACAGGACTGGATGCATCAAGTGGAGATGTATGGCATCTTGTAACTTCAGTCTTGAAGACAGTCACTTAGGTCCCAATCATGCAGTGTTTGAGATGTGGGCAGACTATCTGCCACACATTGTAAATTGCGGGATCAAGGCCCTAATACTCAGCCTGCCTAGCACCAAATCTGAGGGTATGTCTACACTACTCGCCGGATGAGTGGGTAGCAATCGCTCTATTGGGGATCGATGTATTGCATCTAGTCTAGATGCGATAAATCGATCCCTGAGCGCTCTCCCATTGACTCCGGTACTCCACCGCCATGAGAGGCGCAGTTGATGAGAAAGTGGCAGCAGTCAATTCACTGCCTTGAAGACACCGCGGTAAGTTGATCTAAGTATGTCAACTTCAGCTACGCTAGTCTCATAGCTGAAGTTGCATATCTTAGATCGATCCCCACCCCCAGTGCAGACCAGGGCTGAGACTAAAAAGAGGAGCAAAGACAGAGAATGAGAGACATGCCAAAATAGTAGTGAGGACAGATTAAAAGGTTGTAGGGTGCTTTAAAGTGAAATAAAAGTTGATAGAAATAATATTTTTCTATAACTCCATTGTCACGTGTCAGCATTCCTGCTCCAGATAATTTACACTAATTATGGACAGGATTATGTTGGCTCCCTGTGGAGGAAGTAAGGACATATATCTGAGAGACAGCTGTATACTTGGTGGGTCTGCACAGAACTATCCCCAAATTCTCCAAGAGGATGTCAACTCAAGTGGCAACACACTTAACCTATGAAACACTAAGTTGGTAGCATTACATTATCAATTAACTGGGAATAATGATAATTGCCTGTCTCTGGAAAGTTCTTTGAGGTATTCAGAAGAAAACCCTATATAAATGGAAAGTTTTATGGTGAGTACAATTATTATTTATTATTCGTTATTTAAACATTTTTATATACTAGTGATTCATTTGATTACCCTCCAAAAACTAAAATATACCTGTATAACATTGAGGAACACATTTGTGTTTCCAAAACACTGGAGGAAGTCAATACTTACCTTTCTGCCAAAAAACTGCAGAATACTGACCCAACCGTACCTCTCAAATATTCTTCATTTCATGGGATCTCCCTCATATTAGCTCCACAGTATGTTCCCCCCAAAAATTCGTGTCATTTTTATTGTTGATAATCATTTACATTTGGGAGTAATTCTGAAACTGAAGTTATGGAAAGAGTTATTTACAGGAAAGGAAAGAATCCAACAGCATCTTAAGCTTCTGGCACATATTATTTTTAGTATCCCTTCTTTTGGGTCTTTGACACACATCCTATCCTGCAACTGAGCCTTAGCAGGTTGAGAAGAATGGCTCTTATCTGGCATTCATGGTGCTACCAAAGCTCCCACTGAAGTTAGCAATTGTTTTAGGTGCACAAGAAACTGTCATTGACTTCAGCGAGCTACATTGAGTTACACCAGCTGAGGATCTGGCCTATAATCTTTTAATTAATTTTAGAATGAGTTATGCTGCTTACATTTTGTGTATTCAGACATTTTGGGGGAATGGTTATTGTTAGAGAAATGTAAAGTTGTCTTCAATTTTGTTCTGGGTTACAGCATGTGTGTAGGATCACTGTAGGGTCGGTAACACTGGGATAAGGATTTGTCAGTCCTGGGTTTGAAGGTCATGACCTTGTGGATTCTTCTTTTTGGCATTCTTCGGGGAACCATTGATGTTACCTGGAAGTGACATGTTTGATTAGAGATTACGGCATATGTCATGGTGGCACTACTTTGGGATTTAGTTAACATTAATTTTACTAATATAGTTTTGGTCACTGACAGCCATAAATAGAATACGTGTGGGCAGACCATAGTGTCAGCCAACCATACAGAGAGGGGATCATGAACCTGAAAGAGAACATTGACCCACCCCAAAAAACTGAGAGATCTTTGTTCCATTTAGATAAGCTTTGATTCTCTTTAAAATCATCACTGCACACAGCAAACTGAATAGGATGCCGTGTTTAAAATGGTTGCAGATTAGTAAAATTTTGTTTTCTACCAGAACTGACCTGACTTTAGTCATTTGCTTTTATCAAATAATATAGATTAACACTTTGGTTTGTAGAAATACCCCTACTTCTTGTGGCCAGAGGAAAACTGCATTTCACTTGGATTTTGTGAGGAAAATCCTGGGGATTTATGCAAAAGCTTAGGAATAATGGTCTTTGTTTGGCTTATTTTTCAATACATTAGGAAAAAAAAACATTTTGGTTGGAAGAGAAAAGAAACTCTTTGCCACCAGAAACCCTGCATTATCACATTAAGATCACCCTGGCTAGAGTTCTAGTTTCAAGAAAGAGGCATTCATAAAGAATTTGG
The DNA here is from genome assembly GCA_007922305.1 of Dermatemys mawii. Classification (NCBI taxonomy): domain Eukaryota; kingdom Metazoa; phylum Chordata; order Testudines; family Dermatemydidae; genus Dermatemys; species Dermatemys mawii. The sequence goes on from ML677349.1 coordinate 33,203,697, forward strand.
TGTATTTTCAAGTTTAAAAGTTCTTGTAGTTTTAAAAAAGAGATTTTATTTGATGGCTTTTTATACTGTGATCATTACTGTTGTCTCACAAACAGATCAGCATCCCTGTTGGGTAGGCAGGTATTATACCCATTTTACACACACAGGGCTTAAAGCACAGATAGGTATCACATTAGAAAAATCAACCAGATTTTCTGAATGCCAGCCATGTCCAAGATCATTTTCCCTTTCAGATAAACTCCAGCTGCAAAATTTGTACCTGAAATTCTGGCCCCTCTTTCCCTTGACCTTTTGGTGATGAACTAATCCAAGGTTTTGACACAGCCCAATTATAGGGATAGTGCCTAGCCATGACATTCATACCTACTCTTGGGTTGGATCCTGAACTTACCCCACTAAGCTTTGGACTTGTTTGGATTCAGGCATTTGTTTCAGGGTTATCTCTGCCTAAATACTGAAATTCGAGCATATATTCAACCTCATTCCTTCCCCCGGGGTGGTCCAATAATCCCTAACGTATGGCAGACATGTCATACACAGTCCGATCACAAAAACAATGGGTTCAGTTAGTGTAATGTTCATGGTATCTGGGGAGCTCCTTAAATTAAGGCACCGAGACTCACTTGAGAGGTACCACACACAAACTCTGAGGGACACATTTTCAGAAGTGGACTCTAATTCTGGATGCCTAGACATGCAGGACCTAGTTTATGAGAAATCTGGAGCACCCATGATGCCAAGTGAAGTCAGTGCCCTAGGACAAAATATCAAACTCAGGTGCCTAATGTAAGTACCCAAATCCATATTTAGGCAGCTAAATAAATGGGCTAATGTTCACAGGTAGTGAGGACCTGCCAGGGATGGAGGGGTCTTCCGCATTTCTTTATAGTATTTCTTCTTTTACTCTCCCCTGTACTCTCAAAGTTGTCATGGCATCTCTTTTCTTGCAAAGAGGTCTGTATACAGCCTGTTCTGACACTATACACCACCCACTGCCTCAGTTTGCTAAGGAATGCTGTTAGAGACTGACACAAGGTGATCCTAGCAGTCCTAGTGTCCCATCTCTGGGAGGCTCTGTTCCTGCTGGTGAGGCTTGCAGGAGGTGGTTTAGTCTTTTACTATCAGTCCAGTTTGTTCAAGTATGGGGTTCAGAGTAAAAGAAATTAGAGATGAAAATACCCACTACAGGATCATCTAGTCTGCCTTCCGTCCATGTAGGATTCTTCCTTAGTATATATTTTCTGGTGCTTTGTCAGACACAGCCTAGTTCGTATCAGACTTGCTGTGAATAAGTTAAACAATTCAAACTAAAGAGAGCTGATTTGGAGTTCTTGTAGGGTTCTGTTCTGTTGTTCTGCATATTGTCTATATCAAGCAAGCTGGTCCATGCTTTTGTCATGATGACTAATGACCTGCCAGAAAAAGGAAAATAAGCCTTATGAAACAGCTCTGCATGCAAGGGTAGGTGGCCCTGCCCTGCCCTTCCAATTTCTTTGAAGGCAAACTGTTATTTCTAACCTTTGTAAAGAAGCTCTTTGAGATTCAGAATTCAAAAATTGCCATTTTCCTAACAATATTGATGACTCAGCGGTCATCTGGAAATGGTCAACTAACGCTTTATTTGTGTCTAAAATATAATCCATGCTTTATTTTAAAATGTGTCTTTGAATCAAGACGGTAATTAGTACCATTAACTGTGAACCAATTTAATGAACTGATTGCTGTTTGAAAAAGGTTATATTTTAAGTGTCTTTTCCTCTATTCCAGTCAAAACCGAAATTCACCAAGACTAACTATAATACCTACATTTTACCTAATTTTATCATCCAGACATCTCAAAGCACTTTAACCGCATTTTACAGATGGGAAAACTGAGACATAGAATGCAAAGTGACACCTATCAGGCCAGTGGCAGAGATGGGAATACAACCTAGGTCCTAAGTATGGCCATATTGGGTCAGACCAATGGACCATTTAGCCTAGTGTCCTGTTTATCTGTCAGATGCTTCAGAAGAAATAAACAGAAAGGGCAATCTTGAGCGATCCATCCACTGTCATCCAGTTCCAGCTTCTCACAACTGGAGATTGAGGGATACCCAGAGCAAGGGGTTGCATCCTCAACCATCTTGACTAATAGCCATTGATAGACCTATCTACCAGAATAAGTGTTATAAGTCCTACTCCAGAGCACTTCCTCTCTTGGAGTATAGGGGAAGATGAGCAATTCATCTTATTCCCTCCACAATATGCAATGGGTTAAATTTTGCCCTCCTTTATCCCCATGCAATAACACTGATTCCACTAGTGGCAGCCCAAAGAGGTTACACAGAAAAGTAAGTAATGCTAATATTGATCAAGTTTGGCCTTCCTGCTTCATGGGCGGTGATTCCTGCCACACTTACATTATGACTTCATTTCTCACTCTGCTTGTTTTCTGGTATTCACAGCAATGATTGAACCCCTTTTGATTAACTTTCAGAAAGGAAACCCAGTGACTGATAATGACTTGAAGAAGAGCTCTGTGTAACTCAAAACCTTGTCTTTTTCACCCACAGAAGTTGGTCCAGTAAAATTATTACCCCATCCATCTTGTCCCTCTATTTACTCTGGGCATCACTGAATGAAATTGAAGTAGGACAGTAATATCCATAACCTGACTCTTCTAGCTTTTTAAGCCTCATTAAGAGTATTTCAAAGTATTGCTATTCAGCTGCAAATGCAAAGAAGGTTTAAAGGACACGATGAATTTGCGACAAAGATGCCCTATGTATATATTAATTCTGGGTAACTTATGCTGCACTCCGTGCATTGTTTAAACTTGCTATGAAAACCAAAACTACTACATGACTAGCATTCCTCCTTGTTAGTATGTGACTGTGGTCCAGTGGATTGGGCATGATGCAGGGATTCAGGAGACCTGCATTCTATTGCTGGCTCTGCTGTGTCACCTTGGGCTAGTCCCTTCACGTGCCTTGTCTATTTAGATTCAATGGTCTTGGGGGCAGAGACTTTCCCTTACTATATATTTTTGTTCAGTTCCTAACACAATGGGGCTCTGACCTCACCCGACAGGCTACTTAAATGCTACTACTAATAATAATCTATTAATTATACTTTAATATTGACTAATATATTCAAGATTAACTAATTAAAATTAATTAATATATTAACTAATATAACTATCAACATTAATATAGTCAAGATCTTGGATACTCTGTACAATGCTACAGCCACATTCTGCGGCAAAGTTCCTAGATTCCAAAGTGCTCTGGCATAGCAGATTGCAAATTTTGCAGCAGCTTCATTGACATTTTTAAAAATTCGCCTTTAACGAATTAGAAACGCAGAATCACCCATGTTATTCATTTTGATATTAATTTCAGTTTATTTTGTCCCATTCCCACATTTCCACTTTTCAGTATGTTTCAGATTTTTGCATCCTATAAGTTATCATGGGGGAAACTAAGGTGCAGCCCCAGATGAAAAATTGTGGATAAGTGGAATGACAATACATGAGTCCAGTAGCTGTATTAAGAGTGGGATCAACAGGAAAGGGAGAATTTGGGAGCACTTCATTTACTGAATGCCATCAATGTTCCAAGGCACATGGACAGACATTCCCCAAACCAACAGTTCATACTCTAAGGGGTAAATTGGATCTCTAAAGGGAAAACCCCATACTGAACCTTAGAGACTCCGTTATGTTCCTCTTACTGAATTTTCTTTGAATTCTTCCATTGGGGTGAGGGTCTGCTTCCCCCACCACAGCCAAGAGAGATGCTGCTGTAAGAGCGCTCAAGTAGCCAAATTATGCTGACAGGAAAGAGCTCTCCCGATGACAGAATAGAACCAGCTCAGCGAGTACCAGCAGCTATGTCGGCAGGAAAGCATTGCCTGCTAACATAGTGCTGTGCACACGAGTGCTTATGTCGGCAAAACGTGTGTCACGCAGGGGGGTGTTTTTTCAAACCCCGAGCAACAGAAGTTTTGCTGACATAAGTGCTAGTGTAGAGCTGGAGGTCTAGCTATAAAGTGGTTCCTCTGAAGCGCAGCAGACCTACCAGACAGGTGAAAAATATGAGAATGTCTGTATATTGAATGCAGGCAATAGGCATTTCTGTTTAATAGAGCCCTGAGCTGTTCAATTCCCACAAGCAAGGAAATGTTTTTTGGGATTTCAACTAAACGTTTGTTATGCTGTCCCTTTAATGCTGCCCATGGGGAGGATATGATTTACAGAAGAGGTTCTCAACCAAGGGTCCAGGGCCCACTGGGGGGCTACAAGCAGGTTTCAGGGGCTCTGCCAAGGAGGGCTGGCATTAGACTTGCTGTGGCCCAGGGCAGAAATCCAAAGCCCCACCACATGGGGCTGAAGCCTGGGGTTCCAAGCCCAGGGCTGAGGCCGAAGCTTTATATGCAGAAAAATATTTTTTGTGGCCCAGGTGGGCTGTGGAGTTTTTATACCATGTTGTGGGGGCCTCAGAAAGAAAAAGGTTGAGCATCCCTGATTTAGAGTTCACTAACAGCATCGTCATCATTCCAGCCAGCCAATCATTCTGTAATGGCTGCGCTGAAGAGGAAAAAGATTAGAAAACCGGTGGGCTTGGAGGAGAGAGAGAACACACAAGCGAAAAGGAGAAAAGCGAGGTACAGAGCAGGAGAGAATGAGAGGGACAATTACAGGACAGAGACACAGAAAACAACAAAAGATTGAGAAAGAAATAGAGCCTTTAAAGCAAAGAGAGAGAGAAAAAAAAAACTGTGGCCCAGTAAGCAGAGAAAGTGGGAAATAGACAGAGGGCCCTATAAACAGCCAAACTCTTGGAGCACTGTTCTCTAGCCACTGGATACAAATAATACCCCATTGAAGAAAATAATAGCTACTCATATCCTGCTGTGGGAGAATATGGGCCCTAGATTCAGAGCAAGAGTGAGAGATAAAGATATGGCCTTAGAAGCAAAGGTGGGCAAGTCCTAAACAATCCAGCCCTAAGATGCCCATTAAGCTAAACAGGCTGCTGATCTGAGATGTTTGTTTTTCTGTTGATAATTTTATGCCATAAAATGTAAATGTATTAAACAATGGTATTGCCTTTCCAGGAAATAAAAAGGCTGCTATGTCGATCAAACCTGGATATGAAACAAAAAGAAAAGAGAATTCCCTTTTGGTTTCTAGCTGTTGCCTCAATAGCAGTAAAATGTTAAAATGGTCTATAGAGAATTAATTATCAAACCACAATCACAACTCCACAAATAAAGAAAGACCTAGAGAAGAAATTCAGTTCTGCTGGAATAGTGTTAAAATATGACGCCTTAACTCGATCTGAACCAAGTGCAGTATCGCCAATCTTACAACACAATAAAAGCATACAAAAATTAGGAGTAGTACCCCTCAGGAGATTGGGTTAAAAGTAATTAAGGTTCTTGTTAGCCAAGATTCTCATGAAATCAAATAACTCCAGTATCTGGGCCTACAAGAAAAAAAAAATCAAGTCACTACACATGCTATCAAATACAGTAATGAAAGCTGATAGCACTATAAGTGTAAACTGGACCAGAGTGAGTAAGAAAATCAGCCACAGGGGATGTGGCAGGCACAAGGAGAGTGGTGTGGATCTGGACTTTGGACAGAACGCTGGCAGCTTGTGCAGGGTGAATTCTGATATAGCATTTATATACTGTGCTGTACCGATGCGATGACTCACCAGTGCAGTGCCTCCTGCTGGTTGACTGGGGATTAGCTCTTGGCCAGCTCCAGAGCGCCTCCTGCAGGTCGGTGCCTTGCCTATCGCTGGCTCCTGTGTCCCTCCCGACCCCAGTGCCCTTTTACCTGGGATGCTGCCCCCTGGCAATACCCCCACTCTCTCTGAATCTCCCCTCTCTGGGGAACCCCTAACCTTCTAGCCCCACCTTGCCTCAGTGGCTACTGCCAGTCATCATCTAGCCCCCACTCAGTGGGCAAAGTACAGTCTGTAATGGCCACTTATCACTGGCAAGGGAAGTAGGACCTGCTGCCTCAGCTTAGCCCTGGGCTGCACCTTTGCAACCCCAGTACCTGTTCTGGGCCCTGCACAGGCCTGCAGCCTGAGGAGTTGCCATGCTGAAGCTCCCCAACTCCTCTTGCCTTCCCCCAGCCCTGCTCTACTTTAGGTACCCTGAGCTCCCAGGCAGCTAGGTCCTTCTCTCTCCAGAGCTAGAGAGAGACTGTTCGATCTTCTGGCCTACAACTCTCTTATAAGGGCCAGCTGGGCCATGACTGGGGCTGGCCACAGCTGTGGCTGCTACTCCAATCAGCCTAAGCCCTCTCCAGGGCTGCTTTTACTCCTTTTATTTTAGGAGCAGGGTAGCCACCTTGCTACATGTGCAATCAGGTCTCAGTATTTAATCTCAATATCTCCCAGAAAGCTGAGATATAGCAAGAGCCTGCTTGGTATGAATTTTTTGGACGCTTTTCTTTCACTCTGTTGTTATAAAGTGCCATCTTTTGTTTTATCTCAAGAGAGTTACTAATCTTTTCAGCTAGATAAATACACTTCTAATATGTTCTGAGTAAATTGCCTTCGAAAACAATGTTTTAGGGAAATAATCTGAAAGTTCTTAAAAGGAAAATGTCAAGATATTTTTCATAATTATTTCAATACTTTTCCTGCAGATGTTTATAGGAAACACTTGAAAGTTAGAAACCAGCATCAAGCCTGAAGTTATCTAATCTGCCTATGGACACCCACGTTCTATTAAAATGTATGAGAACTGGGCAACCAGATCCCCATGGCACTTTTGAAAATCTGTTATATTTCTAACCAAATTCTTGCACGCCCACGCTAGTTTGATATTATGGGGGTTCTCTGGATGGTGGGTAGGAATCACTAGTTTGTTTTGGGAAAAGATTACATAAACCCAGATTCAGCAGAACACTTAAACACATGCTTAAATCCATCCTGGTTCATCAAGGCCCCAAATCCAGCAATATGTTTAAGCATGTGCCTATAACATCTAAGTAATTGAGACCACTGAAGTCAATGAGACTCCTTACATGCTTAAAAGTAGGTACCTCTCTGAGTTAGGGTGAGAATACTTTATTTTTAAGGAAACAAAAAACATAACAAGGATTACATGGAATTTCCAAACAAATCTTCCTGCTGACTTCACTGGGACCTCCATGTGCAGTAGCTTTGCAAAATGCAGCCAAAGGTGCAAAAAGGAAGGTCAGTTTGGGTGCCTACCAACTTCAACAGCGGCTGACTTTACATATTACATGAAGTATTAACAACTATTCTGTTATGCCAAGGGTCAGCAACCTATTAGAAGTGGTGTGCTGAGTCTTCATTTATTCACTCTAATTTCAGGTTTTGCATGCCAATAATACATTTGAACGTTTTTAGAAGGTGTCTTTCTATAAGTCTATAATATAGAACTAAACTATTGTTGTATGTAAGAAGCTTCATTTAAAATTAAATAAAGATACAGAGCCCCCCAGACTGGTGGCCATGACCCAGGCAGTGTGAGTGCCACTGAAAATCAGCTCCTGTGCTGCCTTTGGCACCCATGCCATAGGTTGCCTACCCCTGAGTTGTACATTAATAAATCCAATTCTAATCAGAATGTGCTAGGCTGTTCCACACTGTGCTTAGAATTTAACATACAGCCATGAGCTGAGGAGACAACTTTCAAATGCAGAGCCAAATCCTAGCCTTATTCACACTAGTAGTCCCATAATCTTGAATATTAATTCAGGTGATTACAGTGAGCAGGACACGACCCTTAATCTATATGTAGAACTGATGCAATTTGGATTTGTTGTCAACAAATATTTTTACTTGATATTGTAAAACTGATAAAACCATCTCAACAAGGATGTTGATTGAAAATTCTTATCTGCATCTGGATCTTTGTCAAATATGGTGGAAAAAGAGATTTTAATAACTCTGGACCCATAGGTACTAACTTCTCCCAGTGTCAGTGGGTGCTTGTGCCCCCCTCATCATCCAGCCCCGCCCCAACTCCATCCCTTCCCCACCCCCATTCGCTGCCCCCATTCCAACCCCTTCCCCAAAGTTCCCACCCCAACTCTGACCCTCCCTGCCCCTATTGGACCCCTTGCCCAATTTCCCCCGCCTCCTCCCCTGAGCATCCTGCGTTCACCCTCTTCCCCGCTCCCTCCCAGACACTGTTTCATGCCGCAAGCGCTGGGAGGGAAGGGGGAGAAGCAGGACCTGGCAGTGCGCTCAGGGGAGGAGGCAGAGGCAGATATATAAATATTTTTTAAACTCCTAGTCCTCTTGGTTGTGGAGAAAAACTGTCTTTGATGCGTTCTAAAGGTGAGCAAGTTACTGATTTCAGCCCCGTCCTTCTCTCATTGGAGTTTTGCCATTGACGTCAATGAGTGAGGCCCCAAAAATCAAGAGACTGATTTAAAATCATGAGATTTTAAATATAACAAATGTTGAGTTCATATGATTTGCCTTCTGGTTTTGAGTCTTTAGGGCTCATAGTGGTCCGCAAATGCTGTAGGTTTTTATTTTTTCATATAATGTGCTATGTCTATTTCCTTTTTAATCTAAGTTTTTATGTGATTGTTTCAGATTTATATATAAAGTTTCAGTAAATACATTTAATAAACAGCAAGATGAACTAGCAGAAGAGCAGTAACATTGTCAAACTACAGCTATCACAGTATCTATTTCTAACTAGAGATTACATTCAATCACATATACTGTATGTTTTCTTGTGGTTGTAGAGAGCCATCACCTTTTTACCTGTAATATAGAGAAATCACTATAGAACTGGTGAGCTAACAAAAGGAAAATATAAAAAATAAAGAGAGTGTTTGCATTCATCAGTCAGTATTTCATTACTTTGGCCTTTGTAATAAAAGTAAAAAATGCTGTCAGCAGGGGCGTGTATTTTTAACCTCAAGGCTTTTTTCCTCCTAAGACTCAGCTCCTGTTTTCTTTCATTTTCTTTGCATATCAATAAAAGTTTGACTTGAAGAGAATCATGGCACTAGGGTTTTTGTTTGTTTGTTTGTTTAAGTATTTCAACCAAAAGATAATTACCTTTCCCAGTATAATACCTGATTACATCCAGTACAAATAAACAGAAGTCAAGAGCTTGTGACCAGTCATTTAGGATGGAAGATTAAAAGCTGACCTCAGCTACCAACCCCTGCAGCCAGGTAACTTATAGAACATGATGTTTACAGCAGGATGATTTCCTAACTGATAAAATCCATGAATAAATAATATCATGCACAGTTCTTAGCAGGCTGGTGAGTCTACCTTTCTGTTTCTGTTCTGACTTAGCACTGTCTGGGAGTTCCCTCTCATTTCTGGAAGGAGAAACCCTATTATATTATCATAAAATTGTCTTTTTCTGGGCTAGATACCACATTTGTTTACGTATGTTTTACTCAGCAAAACTCCCATTGGTTTCAACGAGCAATTTACCTGAATAAGAACACTGGACATGAGCCTGTAAATCCATAGTAGTCCTTACTTACGTGAGTAATTCCATTGACTTCAACAAGTCCATCTGACTTCAGAGGAGCTACCTGCATGTGCGAGAGTTTGCAAAACAAGCCCAGAAGAAGGATTGTAGGACTTAGTCTTGTCATTTTGAAAAAAAAATACACATAGAGAAATCTGGAATTATATATAAGTAAAGTTGCTTTTTGATATTACCACATAATTTCCACTTCTGGAAAAGAAACTTTGCGAAGGCTAATTTAGACACATTTTCAGTTAGCACATTGGCACTCTTACGTAATTTTCATAGAGGTCTTATTCACAGAAGAGCTGTGGCTACCCGGCCCCTAGTTCTTCAAACAGAGCTATTTGTTGAGTCTCTTGAACTGCTGTATGAACAGATAAATATGTTACACATGAAGTACATTAGGTGGAGGTAAAATACAGATGATTATATTTAAGGGCTTACAATAGTCATTAAGAGCTTCTAACCACAGGCTCTGGCAGAGCTAGTCTTGGGCCTGCCCTGCATGTCTTGGCTACATCCTTAACTGGCTTTCTGTTTCTATGCATTGACACATGGCCAATCTTGTCAGCCTGGTGGCAATGAAAAAATGAAATTTGGTTAATAGGATTATAAGATTTAGGGAATATAATGTTGTTGCAGATGATTTATTTTGAAAGCTGATTTTGTTTTAGTCCAAACAAGCTCAGCCCAGCACACTAGGGGTTTACAGCCATTATGCCAAACACAATCATGGCTGGTTTGAAAGATGTGATTGCTTTTTAATGTGGAAATTTTGCAAGGTTACAAAGAGGAAAAAAATTAAACTCCTTTCTTATAACAAAGTCACTTTGGGCTATGTGCTACAATGCCCTGACAGTGTCCAGACACCCTGGCCACATTACACATCAGAAATGTGGATCCGTTTGATTTACACTGTTTCTCAATTGTGTTTCTGCCGTGCCTTTGGAAAAGCCTAACAGTTTTCAGCAAAAATAAATATGGAGGTTTGTAAAATGTATTATGAATTGCAAAACCACAGCTCAAGGGCCAATCAAGAACAGGGTGGATCGGAAACACACGGACAAGTAAATAGATATTATGGGGACAAAATAATCTCTCGCCCTTTCACAGCTGTGGGTCCAGAATGGCAGCTCACAATTTGGCATATGCAAAACTAGTGTGATTGTCTTGGTTCTTCAGGGCACTAGGCTAGCGTCTTTTAATTGGCTAGCAAGATAAATAAATATAGGACTAAACAGCCCAATCGTTCTCAAAAGCAGTCTCCTAAGGATGTAGATAGATTTCTGAAATGATGGCTAACCCTTGTTCCTCCCTGACTGTTAGCAGAGATTGTGTGCCTGGTTTTGAAAAACCTTTGTTGTGACAGGATCCTAATGGAACATATTGGATGAGGCTTCTTAGGAAAACATTCATTGAGCTGGGATAACCTATATAAAAGAATTAAGCAGCAGGGCCAGAAAAGAATTAATTCAGTCACATCTTTCAAATGTGCCCTTAAAATAATTATGTGAATGGAGTAGCTATGCTGTGTGTATGGAGGGCAGGATGTACCTATTGTACAAAATTGTACCTATTTTTCCCCCTTTCCAGCAAAGATATTCCTACTGTTCTGTAGTGAAGGGACTTCTTCAGGAGGGAAATTGGTGGGTAGGGGGAGGGAACACAAATGATGAAGCTGAAACCTTGCCTTGTAACAGTGGATTGGAATGACATGTGCGCTATGGAACCTTTTTCTTTTCAAAGTAATTTACTACCATTATATTGCCTGTGCATTTTGAATACATGTCAGCCTGTTCTCTTTTAACTTGGGGGAGGGGAGAGTAGTGTTATTGCAAGACTCCTTGCAAAAGCTCAGCAGACATTATTATTACAGTTGCTGGCTGCAGCAGAGAGAGCACAAAATGATGCGTGTTTATTAAGAGGATGGGGGAAGAGCGAAGGAAATGCATTCAGTTGTTTTTAGGGAAAGCTGGGTTGGGAGTGGGGTTGAAGGATTTAGCATGAAGAAATATTCCAATAACAAATTTAAGCTGGTTTCCATCTGTGTAACTGCCATTCAGCATCTAGCTGGTTCCATTGAAATAAATTAGCCTCATTTGCCTGGATACATTCAGTGGGAGATATCCAGGGACTCGCAACAACAAATCTTACCAAGAGTTTAATTCAGTTGTGGCAAACAACAGGATTCCTATTGCCTCAGGTGTTTTTATTAAGACTTCCCTTCTATCCCACAGTCTCCTGTTCTCCATCTACCTGGCTGGAAACATTGTGCAGCTATTTTATCTGTACAGTCCACTCCATTTATCCAAATGGCTGGGGGACATTCGAAACATTTGGATAACCGGGTGTTTGGATAAACAGAAGTATTATTCTGAGCTGCAGTTTCACTGATCCAGAAATCTGGGGAACAAAGGAACTAACACTGATGTTTGCTTAATATTTTGCTCTTGATGAAAGAGTTAGAAAACAACTTTACTGACCTTATTAAAACCTCAGAATTGCATTAAAGCCACCATGGACCTAATTCAATTCTGAAGAATTTCTTTTATTTTTTAAATGACTAATCACTGTCTGTCATTTGTGAGTGTTTCTTTTCTGTACAGCCTTCTGTTGGAGGTGACACAATAGTAGAATTTGTACATCATCTGCGTCAGCCTGGTTTTCTAATCAAATGATAGCTTTCTCCACGCACTTGGTGGCCTCACCAGTGGTCAGGACTCCCACATCACCGGTTTCACAAACTTCAGTCTGCTCCTGCTGTAACCCAGATTACACAAGCTAGTCTCTGTACGCCACATCAGCTTTGTCTGTCTCAGCTTTCTGTCTCCTGGGCATGAAAAGAAAATTATTTACTAATGGTGTAGAGGTTGCTGAGTGCTTCTTGCTCTTGATCAGAGGCATCAGATACCCCCTATGCTCATAGGTGCTGGAAGTAGGGGTGCTGTCACACCCCCTGGCTTGAAGTGGTTTCCATCACAGGGCTTGCAGTTTGGTTCAATGGCTCTCAGCACCCCCAGGATACATTGTTCCAGCACCCCTGCCTATGTTTCCATAATCTCCAGCAGTTGGCTACAGAAAGGTGTGATTGGAATCACTAGCTATGCTCATTATTTCACTGATACTCATCTGCTGGCTGCCATGCTGCTGTTCAAACCGGTTGAACAGTAAAAACTGCCTCTTGGCCATTCAGCTCTCTCTGCAAGTGTTTCACCTTCTCTTTAAGCATGGATATCAGTGTACCTTTCATGGAGCTGTGTACAAACCACATGGGTACTGCATAATCCAAGGCCTTGTCATGGCACACATCCATGGTTTTCCTTTCTTACACCCGAACGATGCTGTCCATGTTCACAGCACAGCTCTGCAGTTTGTCCCTCACCTCCCAGATGTTGCAGATGGTGGAGTGATCAATGCTGTACCCAGGAGTGGCAGAAGCTTCCTAAAAGTGTGGGGGGGGGGCATTAGAGCCCAAATGGTGGCCCCTCCCCCTGCACTGCCCCTCCCTCTGAGGCCCTGCCCTCACACGGTCCATTCTCCCTGAGACTCCATCCTTGCACCACCCCTTCTCCTCTAGCTGCCACCCCCCGCTCACTCCTTTTCTTCCCACTGTTGCTCACCCTTACAGCCAGTAAAAAGTGCAGGGGGGCCACTGGCCACCATGTTCTGGCATCTCTGTACCACTGCATGACATCAAAAATATCAGTAAAGCACCTCAAGCATCTGTTGTAACCTCTCAGAACTACTATACAAATACAAAGCTGTTTATTAACGCTAATAGGTGCTAAGAATCTAATTGAGAGGTTACCAGTGGATAACAAGGATTATTGGATAAAGGGCATTTTGATAAACGAGAGGGGAGTGTATGTATAACGAGTGGGTGGGTGTTTGTGACAAAGTGGGGTTTTATTCACCTCCTTATGTTGCATGTGAGTCTTACTGTCCTATACTTATACTGTGTGTACCTCAGTTTCCCTCTCTATTGCACCAATGCCTAGGTGGTGGGAATTAGGTGTGTGACTTTTGCCGAGGCCTTCAGGGCATGGGAGGCTGCTCAGAGATCTGCACTTAGGCAATGACTGATACCCTTTGTAACCTGAGACTCAGGAGAGAGATGCGACCAGGTGATATGTTTTGCCTGGGAAGCAGGACAAAAGACCAGAAGACGAGCAATGGGCTTGTCAGAGACCAGGCAGGGATATCTGGGGCAATCTGCTGTGAGGAACTGGAAGAGGGGGAGTCCAGGCCATCTGGCCCAAGGTTCCCCCAAGATGGACTCTGCTAAAAGCTACTGACTTCTAAACTACCAAGCATTGTGCTATGCTCTGTTCCTGTTGACCAATAAAGCCTTCTGCTTTACAATGCTGGCTTTGAGGCACTGATGACAGCGGAGTTGGGGTGCGGGACCCTCTGGTACCCCCCACCAAGGGGAAATGTGTGGTGTGAACAGGGATGCTCAATGTTCCAAGGTCAGACCAGGAAGGCCATCACCAAGATGGCTTTTTGCCCTGGACAGTGTGCCCTGAAGGGAACCATGCTACCCAGAGTCCTGTCTGGCTTCCTACCGAGCAGTTGCAGAGCATTGGATCTGGGACTCCATCACAATGCTGAGTTAGAGAGATGGCAAGATGTGTATTTTGGGGGCAGCAAAAGATTTTAAACAAAATTTCAGTGTTTTACTTCTTCAACTGTTTCCCTTCCTTATCACATCCCTGGTAGTAGAGTCCCATATGGCAATGTTCCTGGATCTGATAAATTGTTTGCTTTGATACCTGACCTATATATTCAGCATTCAGAGGTTTTAGTCTCGTTTCTGTGCTTCTAATTATTAGGAGAAGGAAGGGCAAATAAATCAAGAAATCTAGTTTGGGTTTATGATTCTATTTTCCCCTGGTGTTGATTTGACTTAGAACGAGTGAGCTATTTCTACAAAAAGTCTTTCATTCTCTTTTTGGATTGAAAAGTTAATAATGGTTGGTAGTGACCTTTAGTTGAGAAAAGGACACATCATGACCATCTCTTACAGTTTTGCTTTCAACAAAGAGATTCTACTTTGGGTTCCTAATGATAGTGAGAGGTGATACAAATTCATTAGCCTCTCCTGGTCAATTATATATAGCATGAGTTGCCTCTCCCTGCGTTTCAGAGGTTGACAAAACTATAAGATACTAGAATAGAAATCTTATGCAACCAAAACCCAACAGCAAAGACCATTCCCCAGAAAACTGTACTGGTATTTTTCAATACAGACCCATTAAAACTTTCTGCAATATTGTGGTTCAGTAGTTGACTTCTTTTTTCTTTTAATAATAATGATAAAATGGTGGTGATTTACATTTGTCCCCGCCTGTCTCAGAGCCATTGACAGAAATCTGAAAAGGAAGGTGGCATTGATGCATGGTGATGATGCCTTTAATACTTCACTCTATAATGATAGCCTCATAAAGTGCTTTAAAAGGACTTGAGTGGTCAGGGCCAGGATTTGGGTTTGGAAGCAGAGGCAAACAGGCCTAGCTCTGTGGTCTGTCATGCGATCCTGGAGGAGTGTTGAGCTGTGAGGAGCCTTTTTTTTGCACAGAAGCCCAACTAACTTAATGAAAAGCGCAGCTTGAAAGGAGACCACTGCACACAGGTTTCTTCTGGTATGACAGGCTATTGCAGCCCTAATGGTAGGCTGCTGGACTAGAAGCAGTCTTTCATTGAGTTTGTCTTACTGAGAGGAAAAACTGCTTTGTGTAATAACTTTATGGCAAATGTTGGCAGAAGATTTGCACTGCATACTGAAAGAGAGATATTTCTGACCGCAGCTCATGAACCACACGTATTTACTCTGGCACTTGTCCATTATTTGTTCACAGGCTTTCTGTCTCTGCTAAATGTGTTCCAATTTTGGGGGCTAAATCATTGCCAGTAGTTTCCAGGACATTCTGCTAGGCTAAGCAAAATTGCCCTAAGCAGTAGTCAGAAACCACTGGAGTAGTATTTTAAATACAGAGTATTTGCAGAAAATGAAAGATACCGAGTGCCCTATCTGTCTGGCTTATGGCGCTTGTGTGTTGTAAAAAGTCATGTAGGACAGAAGAGGAGGGATTTGAGCTCTATATCTTCCTTTAACCGTTTCTTGTCACTTAACTTTAGAACTTGGATGAAAGGGAATGTTTTAAAAATCTGCATCAGTAGTTTCCCAGGTACAGCATACGGCATACGCTCACATTAGCAAACTGTAGCTTGAAGAATTCTAATTACTCAGTTAGAAGATAGCTTTGTTGCCAAACACATGAAGAAAGCCATGTCTGCTGTTGACAGTCAATTGATAGTATATGGCCCAGCAATAACACCTATCTAAGCTCAGACGGCATATGAAAACAGGAATTGCTATATTGGATCAGACTGATGGTCTGTCTGCTCCAGTGTCCTTTCTCCAACTGTGGCCAGCACCAGATGCTTTGGAGGAAGGTGCAAGGAACCCCACAACAGGTATATGTGGGATTATCTACCTCCCTGGAAGGTCTCCACTTACTCTCTAATACTTAAAGATTGGCTCAAAGCATGAGGTTTTATATATTTCCATACTCTTTTTGTTAGCATTAATTACAATAACGCTGGATATTGTTGCCCATATAAATGTTCAGTCCTTCTCTGAAGCTTGCTGAACTCTTGACCTCAGTGACATCCTGTGGCAAGGAGTTCCATGGTCTAAGTAAGCACTGGGTAGGAAAAAAATCTTTCCTTTTATCAGTGTTAAATTGGTGCCTTTTATCCTCATTGAACGTCCCCTTGGTCTTGTGTTAAGAGACAGGAGAAACAGAAGCTCCTAATCTATCTTCTTAGACAGTTCATTATTTTATATATTTTTATCATGCCCCTTCTTATCCTCCTCCATTTTAAGGTGAACAGTCCCATCTCTTTCCATATGAGATCATTTCCAGCATTATTTATGTTCATCGCTGATCTCCCTCTAGTTCTGCAATACCCTATTTAAGATGAGGTGACAAGTCCTGCACACAATATTCCAGATCAGGCCACACTATTGATGTATATAATGGCATTGTAATGTTTTCTGAATTGTTTTCCATCCAATTTGTTATGCATCCAAATTTTTATTTTTCAGTACAGTTGCACATTGAGTCTTCAGTGAATCAGCCACAGTGATGCCCAGGTCCCTTTCCTCAGTCAGTACTGTTAATTTAGAATCCTGTAAGGTGTATGAGAAATACATTTCCCCCCCTTCAATGGGCATTACATTGCATTTGCAAACACTGAATTTCATCTGCCACTCTATTATCCATTTACCTAACTTGGTTACTACCCTCTGAAGTTCCTCACAGTCCTCTCTGAATGGCTAAGAAATGAATAACTAGGAAAATAATTTTTTGTCATCTGCAAATTTTCTAGATTCCGTTTTCCTGATTTTTAATAAATAGACTAAATGTCAGGCTCTGGATTCCAATTCGTCAGGTCTGGTGATTGGAGCAGTGGTAAAAAAACAGTGACCAAGAATGGAGGCCAGATATATAGTTGGGACCAGGCCAAGAGCTATGCTGAAACCTGGGTCCATGGACAGGTCAGAACCAAGATCAAAGTCCATAGACAAGCCAAATCAGTATTGTAGTCTGAGTCTGGAAGCAGGTCAAAGCTGGGTTGGAGTGAGTCCAAGGGTCTAGAGTTCAGGCAGCAGGTGCAGGGCTGGAGCAGGTCAGGAACAGGATATGGATAGGCTGAAGTGGGCTGGAATTAGGCTCAGGCAGGGAGAGGATCAAGGGCAGGATGGAAGTCTAGGGAGTCTAACACGATGAGACAGAGGAGGGTTCCTAGCACAGATTAACCTGAGGCTCTGGTGGCAAGAGTGAAACATCTGTGCCCGGGGGTCATCTGACCCAGACTCTGCCCAGGGATAGGCTGCTGCAGCATGCCTGAGAGATGAATTGAGATGAGTGAGCAGCCCTCGTCCTGCTGCAGGTTTGTCTTTGCACTAAATGACATTGGTTCTAGTATGGAACATTGACACATCCCACTGTGAATGTTTTGCTCTGTTGAAAACTGACCATTTAATCCTACTCTTTCTTTTCTGTCTCAGCCAGTTTTTGCTCTATGACTATACTGTACCTCACCCCCTTGACTATTTAGTTTCTTCAGTGGCCTTTTGTGGAGGACATTGTCAAAGTCCTTTCATAGATTCCAAAACCAGAAGGGACCATTGTGATCATCTAGTCTGACCTCCTGTAAAATGCAAGCAGTAGAATGCACCTCACCCCCAAATCCAAGAGCATAACTTTTAGAAAAGCACCCTTCTTGATTTCAGAATTACCAGTGATGGAGAATACACCATGACCCTTAGTCAATTGTTCCAAAGGTTAATTACCTCACTGTTAAAAATGTATACCTTATCTGTAGTCTAAGGTTGTCTAGTTTGAATTTCCAGCCATTGGATCATGTTATATCTTTCTCTGCTAGATAGCAGAGCCCATTATTAAATATTTATTCATCATGTAGGTATTTGTAGACTGTAATTGCATCTCTCTTTAACATTCTATTTTTTAAACTAAGCAGATTGACCTCCTTGAGTCTACAAGACATGTTTTTGTACCCTTTAATCATTTTTGTGGCTCTTCTTTGAACCTTCTCCAATTTATCAACATCCTTCTTTTTAGAAGTCTAAGCAAAAATTTAAAGAACTCTAAGAGACTAGTGAGACACAATTTCCCTTTGCAGAATCCATGCTGGTTAGACTCTATCAGATCATGATCTTCCAAGTGTTTGATTATTCTATTTTAACTTATCTTTTTGACCAATTTACCAGGGACAGAGTAAGGCTTACTGATCTGTAGTTCCCTGGATCACCTCTAGAATCTTTTTTATTTTAGGTACAACATAATTGCTACCCCCAATCTTCTGGAATAGTAGCTATTTTTACTAAGAAATTGCATATTCTTGCTGGCAGCTCTGCTACTTTATGATTACTCCCCTTCACGGACATGTACCACTGTTCACTTATTATTTTGCTCCAACATCTTTTTTGACCTCAGTCTCTGACCATATCTTATCTTTATTGCTAGAGAAGAACAGGGCCAGAGTAGGTTTCTTCCCCACATCCTCTGTAGTGAAGACTGATGCAAAGAAATCATTTAGCTTCACAGCCCTTTCCTTATCTTTTTTAATTGCTCTTTTTATCCGTGGTGATCCAGTGGATACAGTAGTTCTTTTGCAGGCTTCCTGCTTCTGATATACCTATATAATGTCGTGTTAGTTTTATATTTATAGCTATTTTCTCTTCAAAATCCAGTTCGGCCTTCCTATTTTCCCCTTTTTATCTTGCCTGCAGTAATTCAGCAGCACCACAGTCTGCTGGTGTATTACAGTTTTCTATTTAATACGGGAAAGAGATTGCAGTGGGAAAGTGAAGGCGTCTGGAAAAATCAAACAATGTGAATTAATAAATTCTTTGTGGGCTAGAGGAAGCAATGGAGCTCAGACAGGCTTTTGGATGTTATGTTTTACAATGCCTCTTGAGGCCTGAGACCCACGGAAGCCTGTTTTAGGCCACCTTTGACTGAACTGAAATTAAGTGATAATAACCCATAATTAAAGTGTGTCCCCTTGCTGTAGTTCATTCCTTTTGTGCATTTTAGCTTTCAAAATTAGACAGAAGTGAAGAGGAGATAGGCAGGTATATAGAGCAACCACATCTCTTAGTGGGGCCGGGGGAACATTTGACACCTCTTGGTTTCAGGGCCCCCTGGCTGTTTTTAATTTCACTAAATCATTCCCGGCTGGGGATTGTGTACTTTCAGTGGCCTCTCCCAGCAATGTGGAGATGCATTGTCAATGTGCCAAATCCAGCTAAGCTCCAGGGAAGTGTTGCAGCTTTATAAGATGTCAGACACATAAGGAACGAAGGGACACCTCTGCTCTGGGGACCAATCATTAACGGAATTTAACTTGGATCTAGAAAATGAAGCCAAGAAATCTCACTTTCATTTTTACTTTGAAGCTATTTTAACGGAGCAGGTGAACGGTCTGGGTAACAAATAGGTTCGCAGACTTTTTACGTCAGTGCTTTGAAAGCACAATGGTGGTACTTTGTGTCTGACGGTCCCTGGTTAAAGGGCCCAGACTGCAGCGGTTTTTATGCAGGCGAACAAAGCTCCTACTGCCTTCAACGGATCAGGATGGATCTGGTTGTAGGTAACCTATAGGAAAATGGAGGTTGCAAACAAAGAGAATCCAGATGGATTTCACAGTACAGCTCTCAGGTAGAGTGGAGAGTCTGGTCCCAGATCCGTTCCCGCTGAAGTCAATGGCAATTTTGCTAAGAGTTTCAATGAGGGGAAGACTGGACCCCAATGTAATTGGGTACAGCCACACTGCAATCAACGGGTGTGATGGCAGCTTATGTAGACATCCCCAAGCTAATCTAGCTAGTGCAGGTACCTGAGCAGTGAAGCCACAGCAACACAGGCTTCAATGAGGGGTAACCCCATGAGTAGTTACCCAGGTTCCAGTTGGGCTTGTACAACCTGAGCTGCATTACTGCAGCTTCACTGCTCTGGTACCTGAGCTAGCTAGAGTAAAGTTATCTTGAGTTATGGCTAGATCAGCCACCCTCACATCCTGCGTTGCAGAGTAGCCCTGCCCAGAGTGACACAGAGAGTGATTAAACTTGGAAGATGGACACACAGAGGGAGACTGAGCAAGAGATGCCGATAAATAGGAAACGACATAAAACTCAGTCATCTGCTCTTCAGAAATTGCAGATCCATCTAGGGCTGAATCTTGTGCTTGCAGGACATGAGCTAGGAGACCCTTACTGAGGACAGTAAGTCTCATCCTATGGGCATCCCACTGACAAATTGTGACTAATGAATCGCCAATTAAAAATACACTTGTTTGTGTACAAATCCTCCTGTTCACGTGTGAATCCTAATCATTATATGAATAGCCATCACCACGTGTACTTGTTTGAATAAACAAGCAGATGCATGCTCATGAATGGAAAGGAGATGGGAACATGCTCATATGGAACAGTCATATGGAACAGTCATATGGAACATGCTCATATGGAACAGTCATATGGAACATGCTCATATGGAACAGTCAGAATTCATGTGACCATTCACAAGCAGCATTTGTAATATTGGAGCAGCCTACTCATGGGAGTCAAAGGGCCAGATTCCTGAGAGAACTCTGACTCCACTGAAGCCAATGTAGTAGGGTGACCATATTTCCCTAAAGTGAAAACAGTACATTGGGTAAGCAGCGATGCCAGGTGATTTGGGCCAGCCCCGTGTGGCCCTTTGGTGTGACCACTTGCCTAAGCTGATGTCATGGATGTCATCATTTTTTTGGCAAAACTGGGCGTTTTCCCATTTTCTCTTGCCCCAACATTCTCCTGCACCATAGGGCAAGAGCAAACAGGACAAATGCCCAATTTTGTCGAAAAAAGTCATGATGTCCAGAACAGAGCTTAAAAAGGGGACTGTCCCAGCCAAAACAGGACATATAGTCACCCTCCAATGTAGTGACTCCAGGAATTAATTTGGCAATGAGAGCAAGCAGGATTTGACCCTAAGTACTAGCAAAGATCCCCCAGTTAGAGTGTGCAGCCTTGGGAAATTCACATCGGTGCTACTGTATGGCACTTACAAATATTCTCTTAGAACAAAATGAATGACACACATGGCAGGATAGTGAGAATGTGAGACAATAAGATACCAGAGCCTGTGCAGTTTCATTAGCTGAAAGTATTTTTTTTAATTCGAAAAGATTTTTTCTTCCTTGAACTCACCGAGATTCTCTGTGAATTTAGCATGATAGGGACTTTGACTGTAACAGTAATAATTATTTTCCAATGCTAATGTTTGTGAACTTAATGAAAGGAAACAGAAAAGGGGGTATCATCGCACATACACAAATCTGTACTTCATTTACACAAAACAGCTTCTGAATGGCTTTTCTCCATGTTTTTGGTCAACATCACCCTTTTGGAGAAATGATAAATATCTAGAATTGTTGGTTGTTAAACAGACGAAGCAGATGCTATTCATTACAGTC
The DNA here is from genome assembly GCA_007922305.1 of Dermatemys mawii. Taxonomy (NCBI): domain Eukaryota; kingdom Metazoa; phylum Chordata; order Testudines; family Dermatemydidae; genus Dermatemys; species Dermatemys mawii. Next base: position 33,225,237 of record ML677349.1, read on the forward strand.
TCTGCAATGCATGTTTTGCTACTTTCAACAAGCAGGCACTGTGGGTCATATGTTTATATTTTGGTAAAGTTCTTTTGTCCTTAAATTATTACACTTTTCATAATTAATTATTAATATTGTAATAGCATTATTTTATTAATGAAGTCACTGAGACTTTATAGAATTATCAAGATAATCAATAAATAAATACAAGCCACATTTATAAAGAGTGTGTGTGGATAAAGATGTACTGGGAGATCACATTAGAATAAACCACAGTGATTTTGATTTGATCACAGTCGATCTTTCAGGCAGGCATCCGGTAAATGAAGTAAACTACAGAATTACTGATCATGTAGATGTTTTGAAAATCTTGCACTAGTGTAGCAAATGATATAAAAACATTGATTCAGTCTCTGAACTGATGGGTGCATTTGGAGGGAAATATTTGGTTTCAGTAGTTTATATAACAAAGAAAGAGGCATTGGGGGTTTTAAGGTTTTGGTTTATTTAAAGAATAAAGATTTGGAGTTGGAGCCTGAAAAATAGCTGTTCAGCACCTCCCAGAGATCCTGACCAACTGCATGAGCAGCCAATAGTAAGGAAAAGAGAGAGGAGCTCTTTATAATCACTGTTATATCATTTGCTTCCTGTTTTGGGCACGGAATTAGCCCTCAGTTACACAGTGCATTATAGTCCTTACTAATGCAAAATTCCAGTTAAATTTACATGAGTAAAACAGCCAAAATCGGGCACAATTCAGATCACCCAACCTTCCTGTGTGAAGCCAGGAGGAGAAAGGAGTGCTCTAAAGTCTTCCTGTTAACCAAGCACCTCTGCCTTTCCCCATGCCTGCCCCCAGTTCTTCACACTTCAATGGGTGGTGAGTAGAACACAAAACTCAATCCTCAGATAAGGCCACTAACCCCAAACTACTCTAAACTTCACCACTCTGGCTATGGCCCTTATGGGTCATCAACAGCCAGGGATCTCCAGATTGCAGTGGCATTTGAGCTGTGCTCCCTGGGCTGGGGACCAAAAATAGACAAGGCAAAGGAGCCTGCTCTGCCAGCTCAAAGCTATTCCGGGATTCTTCTATGCCAGGAGAATTCCTGGGAGATCAACCTGTGGAGCAACAGGCCAGAGCACGACTCATGATTGAAGCAGAGGATCTGTTTCTCTACTGCTGAATGTGGTCTCTTACATCTGTTCCAAGTGAATGTAAAATGAGACCTAATCAGAATTCTTAATGGGAGCATTTTGTACCCACTTTACACACATATAAATGATTACAAAAGGTGCAGAGCAGTGGTGAGAATCTGGCCCAGAATCTCGGGATCCTCCTGGTTTAAGATCTGAAGGGAAAAGCCTGTCTGGAGTGATCACAGTGTATTGTTTAATGAAGGTAATAATCACAAAGTTCCTCAACAGGGACTGACCTGAACAGGCTACAGAACCTTCTCTTTCAGTTGTTCTTTTCTTTGTGGCTGAGTTTAGTAATTCTATAGATACTGAGAGAGCCAGATTAGTTGCTTATATGTACTCTGCAAAGTAAAGGGCCCCCTTATTGAATGTTGTGTGCTTTCCAGGCTGTTAATGAATTATTGTTTTCACTAATGAATTATAGATTGACTATAATGAATTGTTATTTTCCTGCACCAACTTCCTTCTTATCACAATTAAGGTTAGATCTTCAGAGACACACATTTCAGGTCTTCTCTCTAGGATTTTTCATTCTCTTGGGACATTTGTCCTAAGTTACTGCCAGGCTGGCTGATAAGTAAAATATCACATAGTTAGGTCAGGCCCTGACAATTCTATTTCAGCAGTTCTCAAACTGTGGGTCAGGACCCCAAAGTGTGTCACACCCCATTTTAATGGGGTCACCAAGGCTGGCTTACACTTGCTGAGACCCGGGGCCAAAGCCAAAACCCAAACCCAAGGGCTTCAGCCTTGGGCAGCAGGGCTCTGAACCCCCTGCTTGAGGCTGAAGCCCTTGGGGAGATGGGACTTCGGCTTTTCCCCCTCCGAGGGTGATGGGGCTTGGGCGGGCTCAGGCTTTGGTCCCCACTCCTGGGGCCTGCTAGTAATTTTTGTTGTCAGAAAGGGGCCATGGTGCAATTAAGTTTGAGAGCCCCTCTTGTATTTCATCATAAATAAAAGTTAATATGAGGTAGACTTTGCCTTCAAGCTCAGCCCTGCATAAGAGACAACATATAACTGCACTACCCCAAGGAGGAACTATGAGCTTCCCTGATTCCCTCCCATGCTTGCTCCAGGAGGCAATTTGCTAACACACCTTACCAGGTGTAACATATTCCCCCCTTTGCACTGGCTCAGCAGCAAAGGCTGGTGCACTGTGTGGGAAGACTCAAGGTTCCACCCTTTCCCCACCCACTGCATTATGGGACTGGCACAATAAGTGCCATGCTACATATGGGCCTATCACTCCTTCTAGCACCCAGAGTCAATCTAGGAGGGCCAGGCAGCAGTGGGAATGCCTTACTTTCTCTTCTATCCCTGAAGAGTCACTTCTGGACGAGCTAAAGTGTGGCCCTGTGTCAGATCAATCAGTCTTTACTACATTTTCTTTCTTATCATGGTAAGTGTTGTACTTGGACATTTTTGTTCCTGTTGCTGAGCCTGTATCAGGAAGAGGGAGCGCAAGGACTCTTAGAGCAGGCAGAGTTCAGCTCCATTTTTCTTCTCTTTTATGCTCAGTGCTATTTTTGGTGCTCCAGCTACAGAAAAGCTGTGTTAATTCTTTCTCAGAATGGTGCTTCCCACTGCTACCCTGGGCAATACAGAACATCCTGATCTAGCAAGAGCTGTTTAGGGACATTTTTAGTGCCCCAAGAGAAAAAAAAAGCAACAAACTACTGTAGGTTTAACAGTAATTGCTTTAATGAAGTAAAACCCTTTAGAATGCAAACATGCTTGACAATATAAAGAGAAACAATCCAAAAGAAAGTGTTTTATACAGGCTGCTTTAAGAGAAGGTAGTAAAAACCATTGTGCCACACACGTAGTTGCATAAACACTCTCACAGTGGAAGGCATTTGTGAATGAGCAGGAGTCTGACCATGTAATTGCTCTCACTAGTCCTACTTTCAGTATAGAACAGAGCAATCAAAACCGAATCTGGATCCTGATTTTTAAATTAAACAATTGTATTTCAGTCATGCTGTAAAAAAATAATGAAATACAGTATTTCTCTTTGATTGCTCTTTTATTGCTTAAAACAAGGGATTATATTAATATAATAATACCTAGCTCTTATTTTGTGCTTCTTATCTGGAGATCTCAAACAAAGTCAGTACAGGTATCATTATTTCCATTTTATAGGTGGAAGGTAAAAATATTGGCATATGACCCAAATGATGCACAGTTCTTCATTCATGCTACTGGATCTGATCCAAAGCCCAGCGAAGCCAGTGGGAGTCTTTCCAATTACTTCAGTGTTCTTTGGGCCAGGAGATTTAGCATTCAAATGTTGCTATTTTTTCATTCGTGAATCTGTTACCACAAACCCAATGAACACAGAGAAGCAATAGCAGTAAATATCAAACATGCTGTTTAGTAAGCTGCAGAGCACAAGAGTGCAAAAGGCTTGCAATGCTTAAAAAGTTAATTACACTCCTGAAGCATTAATATGAATATTCTTTGTGTGGGCAGGTCATTCTCTGCATCTAGTGAATTCTGATATATGCTCTTATATTTAGTGCACTGGTGCTATTTGGACCAGAGTAGTTTGTACATGGTCAGAGACAGGTAAATTCATTTGCCTCTTGCCTCTCTTGATTTTTCTTCTACGAAAAGTATAGAATTGTCAGTGCGGTGCTGTGCACATAAATCGAATGACAAGTATGGAAAGTGCCAGGGAACACGGCTTTCTCATGCATGTATATGAATGAGCCATGGTTAACTTAATTAATGTTTGCATGTACTTCACTGGCTGTGTAAGTCGCGATACACTTTATGTAGTATGGGCCTCATTGTGCCAGTCATTTGTAAGCAGGGTTCACCACAGAAATCAAGGAGGAGTTCTGGTTCCAGACAAATGGTACAACCTGACAGTAAATGTGACTTTATTTGCTCATGTTCACTCTTCTTTTTAACCGTAATTTAAAAAAAGAAGCCCCTCCTGTATAACACATATTAGCAGCATGAGGCGTTTTCTATTCTATAGGTCTGTGCTTGTTCTCTAACCCAATGGTCATGAAAGTGGGGTGCACGCACCTCTGGGGGTGTGCGAGACTCCAGTGCTGCCGCCAATCCCACGCAGGAGACCGCCGAATTCAGCTGCGGTCTATTTTGGTACCTCTGAAATGCCGCTGCAGAAAGTGAAAGCTTTCTGTTCGGCGGCATTTCGGCGGACATGCTCTGGGGGGCTGTGAGCAGACGGTGCTCCGCGGAAGGGGGCCGCGGCCGAAAAAGATTGAGGACTGCTGCTCTAACCTATGATAATTGGCACTTTTGCCTTTGGACTCTGCTTTAGTGCTGACTTTGACCTAATAAATAAGAGCTAGGCTGAGGTTGAGATTCACAAAGGTATTTAAGCACCTAACTCCCATTGATGTTAATGGGAGTGGGGCACCAACGTACTTTTGTGAAACCCATGCATGGTTATGTTCATTATTATCATCATTATGACAACCAACCAACATGGTAGTATCTCTCATCAAAAGAGTGCTACTAACAGTGCACTGTTCTTATGGTCATTGTTCCATTATTGATCTATATCACTGCTGCCCAAGGGCAGGTTGTTCCTGAAACTATGGAATTTGGTAAGAAGCATGGACTTTATTCCCCTCCCTTCAAGAACCAAGTTACCCACAAAATTCCACCTCAGTGCATTAAACTGGGGTGTCCAGCAAGCCAGCAAGCAGCTCAGTTATGTACACCAATTTAAGAGTAGCCCATCACTTGTGTTGAGAGATCAGGCCTTCATGTAAACAAAATTCTGTTAGTTCTTAGTTAGAGGCTTATTTCTAACCCATGACAGAAGTGGATTCCCCTCCCAACCGGTCACCAGTTGTTTACATTTTAGCAATTTATCTGACCCTCTTACACTACTCGATACTATCAATAAATTGTTAGGTGGCATCCTTCATCTTTAACAGTGCTGAAAACAATGCAAGTCAAGAGTACATAGTCAAGAGGAATAGATATGTATCCTATTGCCAAAACAGCTTGTTGCTCTCATAGTAAATCTCAATCTCTCTCTCTCTCTCTCTATCTGACTTATGGTTTGTTCACTGCAAGGTCAAGTATAGTTTCTAATCTCCCAGTGTATGATATCTGGACCCAAATGGAAAAAGTGCAAATCAGAACAACATGGTTCTGGAAACTCCATAGTGCCATGCAGTCCTGCTTTACTTTAACCAATGGCTTGAAGCTGGTTCTTGACACCAGGTTATTGCTTGCAAAGTAGATGATGGTGGAAACTGCTTGTGTTGCATGATGAGGGTCATAACATATAATCCTGGTCCTTTCCTAGGTGATCCAGATTATGCCTTCATAATCTGCCAGCTGTGAGCCCAGCCTCTTGGTGGCCAGGAATTTCTAAGCTCAGAAAACAATTCTGTGGTCAGCAGTCCAAGCACTCCAAGGGAACTCCCTGTAGTATAAAATATAATAGAACAATTAGAAAGGTAAATCTGTAATTTACTGTCACAAAGCCTTTGTCACATCCTGGCAAGGATAGACTCCACTGTCAAAAACAGCAGTACACCCCATTTCTGTGCTACCCACACTTCTGCCTGCCTGATGAACTCCCTAAGCATGTAAATGAAGGCACTGCTTGACAGAGGCAGAGGAAGGAGGTCATAGAGACTCTGGAGCAGCTGCAGATGCTCTGGCATGGTATTCTGCCCTTCCATCCATCCTCTCCATGTACCACGATGAAGGCAGACAAGTGAGCTGAAGCTTTGACAGCAATAAACACAAAGCCCTGTGGAGCAGAATGGCTGCTGAAGATGCCCCTAAGGAACTCGGAGTGCTAAGTTGCTTCCCAGGAGTCATGGCCACTGGTAGTACCAACAGTTACATCCCATGAGTGTCTCTGAGCAACACTCTTGCAAACCAAGAAACAATGATGATTAGTAGCACATGAAAGTGGTGGCAGCACTTATCAAATTGTGTGAGGGGGCCCAGGGGTGACCAGAGAAAGTGTGGGACAAGCAGTGGATCCCAGGATCAGGTGCAAAAGGCCTGGTGCCTTAAGACTTCCATAAAGTTAAACCAACCAATGGAAAGACCATCCTTTTCCATAATGAATGCCAATCAGAGGCAAGCTGGCCACTACTTAGGTCCACAATGGTCCTGAGACACAGCAGGGGAAAACAGAGGCAGCTATTGCCATATGCAAGCTTGGCCCAGCTGGTGGGCCAGTTGTATTCAGATTTCTGGCAGTGACCCATCATGTTACCATACTGAGTGATTAGTTTTATTTAGAGCCATGAAGTTGCATGGGAGATGCAACAGACTTTAATTCCTTAAGTCTTATTCATTTGTTTGTGTTATTAATTAGGTATTTTAAATAGTAGATACACTATTGTTTTCTGGAAGGACACCGAAGAAATAAGCCAAATGCCTGATTTTGCTCTGCATGACACAATATAGTGAATACAACTTTTAATGTTTGGAACTCCCCTCTGGATAAAGGAAAATACCCTGAGATTCCATTGCATCATCTCTCTAAGAGGTGATTTACAAAGTATTATGGGCCAGATCCTTGGCAGGTAAACGTCGGCATAGCTCCAGTGACATCAGTGGAGCAATGCCAATTGAGAACAGCTGAAGAGCTGGCCCTGTATCTTTAACACATTTGTCTCTGTTAAAGTTGCTGACAGAATGAAAGAAGACGGCACACTTGTTAGAAGAAATGTAGCCCAAGCGTAGTTTACTTCGCACGTTATTTGGAAGCCATTCCACATGAACCATCTTAATGATTGGTTTTCCTGGACAGAGACACTTATTAGTAGCAGTTAATGTTAACAGATTGGAAGAATGCCTGAAGATGATGGATGTGCTTTCTGAGAATATAGGTTTCTGGTCATTTTCCATGGCAGCTGCAAACTTAAAAATAATGTCCGGTTAATCAACGGGTAAAGAACAGAATTTTCAAATGTGATACATCTGCTGACTTGTTCATTAATCATTTGTACTGAATATCCTTGTTTGCTATAGTAAATTGAGTCACAGTGGATCTGACAGCAATCTCCCTCCTTATTCTAAAATCTGCACCATGTCAACACCCTCTGGAAGAGGTGTGTTTTGGCACAGAATGAAGATGTTTATCAAACGCTAAAATTCCTCCCATGCTACAGTACCATATTTCCCAGTAGGCTTTGACCTAAAGTAAAACACTGAGGAAATAATTTATTTACTTAAGCCTTTTCCTTGGAAGGATAGCCAATAAGTCACTGTTCGGCCATGAATTTAAGAAACGGCAAATTAAATCAGATTGAAATGGCACAGTCTTGCACTCAGAAATATCCTGGGGATTTCTGACATTCTCTGGAGAATTTGGAATACGTGGGCCAGATCCTCTGCTTGAATAAATTGGCAGTGCTCCATTGAAGACAATGGAACTATAGTGATTTCTCCCCTTGGAAGATCTGGCTAATACCGCGTGCTTCAAGTGTTATTTCAGTGTTTGAGGTCTATGTAAATCTTGATCCTATCGTCCCTGTTTTCTGTTACCTAACTTGTCATATCACAGTATGTGTGAAAACGTCCCACAATGGAAACTATTTACAGAGAATGTTGCAATAAAGCCATGTCATGCATATTGTGCGGCTGAAGTATACTTTAGGTTTTAAAAAAGAAACAATTAGGATATTACCAATTTTTAAAACAAAATTTTCATATCTTGGCTTTCTTGGTTATACATTTTTGGCTCCTTCTTAAGATAAAGTTTTTGGATAATTTCCCAATACAGATACAGTAATTACATAGTAGTTACACAATGTAATTGCAACATAATTAATTTGTACATGTAATTACCATTAATTTATACAACCAGATTAACTATGTATCTGAATTACTTATCATTACTGTTCAGTCTGATTTTTAATGTATTTTTAAAATCTAAATACAAAGTACTTCAAAATAATACTTAGCGATACACATATCTACTCCAAAATCAGCAGGTTTACTTCAGGGTTGAATGACTTGTGTGTATTCCCAGAGTTTGGCATGTAATACATTTTTTTTTTCACCTTGGTATATTTAACATACTGAAGACACAATTTAATGGTAGTCAATTTCCCTGTAGTTATGTTATAGTTACATTACAGTGGTAATATATGTTTCATTCAGTTGAGTAACCCAAAGCATACCAGCAACATAGATCTCTTGGTGTTCAGGTTATGTCATTTTAACATGTACAATGCATCAGCTTTTAGCGTGAGATATTCAGATCCCCCAGGCAGCTTTGAAAGTCTAAGCCTTAATCTATAACGTAATAGTGTCTTTGTTTCTGAATATAATTAATGTTTTTTTCTTTTGTTTTGTTTGTTTTTTTACATTTTGCTGGTTATATTAACACGTTTTTGCTTAAACATCTGTGACAGAATTTAATTCATAATTCATTTTATGCAATTATTTATTTAGATTTATAAGTACTTCTGTGGATGCCAACCTTATGCTCTGGGAGCCCATACAAATTAATATGCACAATACAAAACACAGCTTAACAGGCTGATTGTTGTTTTGACCTGGAAAAGGGAGAAGTTCCAGAGACTGCATGAAGTCCACTGTAGACTTTGCTCTTGCTATTGACTTTATGCTCAGATAGTTCTAGTGATGGGCAACATCTACCTTAAGGTAGATAGATACACTTGGCCACATAAAATTATAGAAAATATACCAGTTGAAAGTCAAATTCCTACAACAAATTCCTCTCTCTGGTGTTAGGGCTGCTTAGAATTACTTTGATTCTAAACTTCCTTAAATCCTCTGTGCCTGGCTACAGGAGAATCATACCAATGTAACAGGAATTTAAGGAAGGAGAAGAGCATATTTGGACACAAACTGGCTAACCTAGTGAGAAGGGCTTTAAACTAGGTTTGGCCAGGGCAGGTGACAAAAGCCCACTACAATGGAGACCTGGAAGAAGAGTCAGAATCTGGGGGGAGCATGGTTCGTTAAAGAAGGGATAAGGGAGGGAGGAGAGAACACAGGGAAGAAATCAAATCATATCTTAAATGTCTGTATGCTAATGTGAGAAGTATGGGGAATAAGCAGGGCGAACTTGAATTCCTAGTTAATAAACACCAGTATGACATACTTGGCATCACAGAGACTTGGTGGGATAATACACATGCATATAGATGCAGCTTGCTTGGGAAAGATAGGCAGGGGAAAACGGGAGAAGGTGTTGCCCTGTATATTGAAAATGTATATCCCTGAATGGAGGTTAAGATGGAAATAGGAGACAGACTTGCTGAAAGTCTCTGGATAAGGATAAAAGAGGTAAACAAATAAGGGGGATGTCATGGGAGGTAGTTTACTGCTAACCAGGAAGAAGAAGTGGATTAGGCTTTTTTTATACAACTAATAAAATCATTCAAAGCACAGGACTTGGTGGTGATACTTCTAATACCTATAGTACAGCAGGGCACAAATTATCCAACAAGTTCTTGGAATGTATTGGAGATAATTTTTTAGTTCAGAAGGTGGAGAAAGCTACTAGGGAGAGGCTGTTCTAGGTTGGATTTTGACAAATAGGGAGGAACTGGCTGAGAATTTGGAAGTGAAAGGCAGCTGGGGTGAAAGTGATCATGAAATGGTGGAGTTCATGATTCTAAGGGTATGTCTTCACTAACCGCTGGATCGGTGGGTAGCAATCGATCTTTTGGTGATCGATTTATCACGTCTCGTCAGGATGCAATAAATCGATCGCCAACGGTGCCCCCATCGACTCCGGAACTCCAGCTTGCTGAGAGGTGCAAACTGGAGTCGATGGGGGCGCACACCACCGACCGCTGCTGCCATGAAGACGGCAGGTAAGTCGGCCGAAGATACGCCGACTTCAGCTACGTTATTCACATAGCTGAAGTTGCGTATCTTCAGTCGACCCTCCCCTCCGCCCCAGTGTAGACCAGCCCTAAGGAATGGTAGGAGAAAACAGCACAATATAGATAATGGATTTCAAAAAGGCAGACTTTAGCAAACTCAGGGAGCTGGTAGGTAAGATCTGATGGGAAGCAAGTTTAAGAGGAAAAACTATTTAAGAGAGTTGGCAGTTTTTCAAAGAGACATTATAAAGGGCACAAGCACAATCTTGTCCACTTCCAAGAGACCACCTGGGGTTAACCAGGAGATCTTCAGTTATCTGAAACTCAAAAAAGAGTCCTACAAAAAGTAGAAACTAGGTCAAATTACAAAGGATGAATATAAACGAATAACACAAATATATAGGGACAAAATTAGAAAGGCCAGGGCACAGAACTAGATTAAACTAGCTAGAGACATAAAAGGTAACAAGAAAATATTCTACAAATACATTAGAAGCAAAAGAAAGACCAAGGAGAGTAGGCCCATTACTCAATGAGAGGAGAAAAACAATAACAGAAAATGTGGAAATGACAGAAATATTTGTGATGGGTTGGATCACAGAAACCCACTTGGGGGCTGCCAACTGATGTGTCAAGACTACTTCTGCCTGCTTTTCTGCCCTGGCAGCTTGGGACTTCAGTGCCCTGCCTGGTTTGAGTCAGACCTGTTAGCCTGCAACAAACCCAGACTCAGGTCTGAACCATGTACCCTAACAGCTGTAGGCTCAATTGAAAGCAGGTTAGGAAGCGTTCCTATCTTTAACACTCAGATGCTCAACTCCCAATGGGGTCCAAACCCCAAATAAATCCGTTTTACCCTGTGTAAAGCTTATACAGGGTAAACTCATAGATTGTTCACCCTCCGTAACACTGACAGAGAGATATGCACAGCTGTTCCCCCACCCCAACAGTACTAATACATACTCCAGGTTAATTAATAAATAAAAAGTGATTTTATTAAATACTGAAAGTAGGATTTAAGTGGTTCCAAGTGGCAACAGTCAGAACAAAGTGAATTACCAAGCAAAATAAAATAGAACACAGAAGTCTATATCTAATACAGGAATAAGACTGAATACAGATAAAATCTTACCCTCAGAAATGTTTCAATACATTTCTTTCACACACTGGACGCCTTCCTAGTCTGGGCACAATTCTTTTCCCTGATACAGCCCTTGTTCCAGCTCAGGTGGTAGCTAGGGGATTTCTCATGATTGCAGCCCTCTTTTGCTCTGTTCCATCCCCTTATATTGCTTTGGCACAAAGCGGGAATCTTTTGTCTCTCTAGGTCACCACTTCTAAATGGAAAAGCACCACCTTTAAGATGGTTTTCAGTACCAGGTGACATGGTCACATTTCCTGTGAGACTCAAGCCTTCATTCCTCCCAGCTTGACTCACAGGAAGGCCTGCCTGCAAACAGAGCCATCCACAGTCAATTGTCCTGGTTGATGGGAGCCATCAAGATTCCAAACCACCATTAATGGCCCACACTTTGCATAATTACAGTAGGCCCTCAGAGTTATATTTTGTATTTCTAGTTTCAGATACAAGAGTGATACATTTATGCAAATAGGATGAACACACTCAGTAGTTTATAAGCTTTGTAATGATACCTTACAAGAGACCTTTTGCATGAAGCATATTTTAGTTACATTATATTCACAATCAGCATATTTTCATAAAATCACATAGAGTGCAACGTCACCATATTAAATGACTTTTTTGTTTCGGTTTTCACCAAAAGATAAGTAGTGATTGGACATCTAACATAATGAATGCCAGTGAAAATGAGATAGGATCGGAGACCAAAACAGGGAAACAACAAGTTAACAATTACTTAGATGTGTTAGATCAGGCCTGCACAACTCGGAAAGCAGCGAGGGCCATATTACTGCAAAAAAAAACAGCTGCGGGCCGAAAAGCCCCACCCTCGCCCCGTCCCCATCTGCTTCCCCCTACTCCACTGCTTGGCTTGCCCCACCCCTACTTACTCCCCGCGGGCCGCACAGTAAGTCTGTGCAGGCCGCATGTTGTGCAGGCCTGTGTTAGATGTTGTTAAGTCACATGGGCCTGATGAAATACATCCTAGAATACTCAAGGTGCTGACTGAGGAGATATCTGAGCCATTAGCAATTATCTCTGAAAAGTCATGGAAGACAGGAGTCATTCCAGAGGACAGGAAAGGCGCAAATATAATGCCAAATCTATGAAAAGGGAAATAAGGACAACCTGGGGAATTAGAGACCAGTCAGCTTAACTTCAGTACCCGGAAAGATAATGGAGCAAATAATTAAAAAATCAATTTGCAAACACCTAAAAGATAATAAGGTAATAAGTAAAAGTCATCATGGATATGTCGAGAACAAATCATGTCAAACCAACCTAATAGCTTTCTTTGACAGGGTAACAAGCCTTGAGGATAGGAAGGAAGTGTAGATGCCGTAAGTCTTGACTTTAGTAAGGCTTTTGATACTGTCTCGCATGACCTTCTCATAAACAAAGTAGGGAGATACAATCTAGATGGAGCTACTATAAGGTGGGTGCATAATTGGTTGGAAACTATTCCCAGGGAGTAGTTATCAGTGGTTCAGTCAAACTGGAAGGGCATATCACGTGGAGTCCCACAGGGATCTGTTCTTGGTCCAGTTCTGTTCAATATCTTCATCAATGATTTAAATAATGGCATAGAGAGTAGACTTATAAATTTTGCAGATCATACCAAGCCGGAAGGAGTTGAAACTGTTTTGGAGGATAAGATTAAAATTCAAAATGCTCTGGACAAACTGGAGAAATGGTCAGAAGTAAATAGGATGAAATTCAGTAAGAAGAAATGCAAAGTACTTCACTTAGGAAAGAACAATCAGTTGCATACATACAAAATGGGAAATAACTACTTAGGAAGAAGTGCTACATAAAGAGATCAGGGAATCATACTGAATCACAAGCTAAATGTAGCATAACACTGGTGCAAAAAAAGCAAACATCTTTCTGGATGTAGTGGCAGGAGTGTTGTAAGCAAGACACAAGAAGTAATTCTTCTGCTCTTCTATGCCCTGATTAGGTTTCAGTCGGAGTAAATTGGAAAAAAGTCCAAAGAAGAGCAATGAAAATTATTAAAGATCTGGAAAACACGACCTATGAGGGAAGATTGAAAAAATTGGGTTTGTTTAATCTGGAGAAGAGAAGACTGAGAGGGGACATGATAACAGTTTTCAAGTATAGAAAAGGTTGTTACAAGAAGGAGGTAGAAAAAAATTTATCCTTAATCTCTGAGGATAGGACAACAAGCAATGGGCTTAAATTGTAGCAAGCGGGGGTTAGGTTGCACATTAGAAAAAACTTCCTAACTATCAGGATGGTTAAACTCTGGAATAAATTGCCTAGAGAGGTTGTGGAATCTCCATCATTGGAGATTTTTAAGAGCAGGTTGGACAAACACCTGTCAGGGATGGTCTAGATAATACTTAGTCATGCCTTGAGTGCAGGGGACTAGACTAGATGACCTCTCAAAGTCCCTTTCAGTCCTTGATTCTATGACTTTGGTGGCAGAGAACCACCACAATGATCTCATGTTTGCCCCAGCCCCCGGCTGGCCCCCCAGCTCTGGCTGATTCTAGTTCCAGTTCCACATGAAAGGGAATGTGGCACCCATAAAATTCAGACTGCTATAGTTTGGGCTGAGGTACCAACCCAGTCCAGAACAATCAAGCATGCGGGGGAGGGGGGACACAAAAGTGACTAAAGGCAAGTTTGTATCTTCCCCCTAATCTGCACCAAACACTCCACAGCCAAAACTGATAACCTAGAGCTCCACCAAATATTTATTTCATCCAAATACTTTCAAGACTGATATGAAAGTGGTTTGAAACTTTTTTCCGAACCAGGAAGTCCTGTTCTAATAATAATTACAAATAATATTTCTGGGTATGATAGGAATGTAGCCACTATTTTAAAAAAACAGAATATTCAGATGTAGGTAAATAAACATATCCACAAATGTTTGGATTGACAGATCATTTTGATCATCTCAGAACAGAGGGTTAGATTAATACAAACTGCAAGAATTACCAAGAAAATGTGCCATATTAGACAAAATATACTAACCTCCTCCTGTACTGTGATGAATAATAATGAAAAAATGTCAATATTCTATTTATCTGTCAAAAAAATTACATGCATGTTAGAGCATGTAGAGTTTTGCAAGGCTGGATCAAATGTGGACTTCACTTCTTATTTTTTTCCACACTATTATTTAAGAACTGTCTTCCAAGGAGGTGAATTATTACTGTATGATCCCCCCACAGGGTTGTTATGAAGCAAGAAGTTTATCAGAAGTTTAAATAGTGCAACAAAGCATAGGTGACAATTTGTCTTGCAACACTGCAAACTGTAAAATAGATATCAGCTGCTGTGTCTTTGTTATATATAATCCTGAGGTGAGAATTAGTCAAGGAAGAGAACTAATCTTAATTTAGAAAAACCTATCATGAAAATATGACCAGCATATATTTATTGAATTACACAGTAGTATAAAAAATATGCCTCAATGCTAAATTTAGAAAACAGTTTGTACCACAGTAATACCTTCAGACATGTCCTGCTTCTGTCAAAAATGACAACTACATAATTAAGCACTAGCACCCTTCACAACTCCTACTTTGAAAAATATTATATTTTATCTGCTGCAAACTTGATGAGCCAGATTCTCATCTCAGTTATGCTGTCATAAATCTGAAGTAAATCTATTCACTCCAGATTTATACCAGTGTAACTAAAAACAGGATCTGGTTATTTGCTTTTATATGACTAGAATAAACAATTTTGCCACCAGATTTAGATCTAAATAGCATCTTTCAGTTACTTCTGAAACAATTCTGTCACTGGATTTAGAACTAAATAGCATCTTTCCGTGAGTTCTGAAACTTTTGGCAAAGTCATATTACAGTGTCATTTTGACATCAGATGCTCTGTTGTTTCTATGTAGAATTACTGTAATGCCTGACCGATGAACACTGTAACTTTTATATAAGTACTAAGCAGGTCACTAATGGATAGCACAAGAAGCAGTGACCTGAAGATGGGACCTTGAAGAGCAAACACAGTTAAAGGCTGCACAAAAGACATTAGACATTGTGTGGTTGACAGCTACTTACAATAGCAATTAAAATGATGTGATTCCAGCCACATGACAGTTTATTGCAGCAGATCCCCAGTCAAACAATGTATCACTTTGATTAATGGTATCAGCAACCTTCTTTGAATGTTATAGATATACATCTGTACTATTGTCTAGAAAATCAATGAAGACTAAGGCCCTGCAACCAGATCTACTAGTATAGACCTGATTACAGAATCAGATCCTAAATATGGTCTCTGTGTTTTTTAATTGTGTTCAATATACTAATTACAAACATTTATTTCAGCATGTGATTGTATGTTTTCATAGAAGTTTCTTCCACCTGCCTATTTCTAGCCACAAATATCTTAGCTAGTGCTTAAGCCAATGGGTTTTAGTGAAGACCCCTAGAAGGTGTCTTCTGAGTAATCAGAACAATTCACCCCAAAGTCTATATTCTAGAAATACCAGCCCTGGCTACACTGGGGCTCCTATAAAAGCACCCTGAATTACTGCTGAAGTCAATGTGTCCATGGGAATAGAGGACATAACCAGAATATAAGGAAGAAGCCCAGGAACTCCCATTCCTAGTAGCATTATCCCACTTCATTGCAATTCTAACCGTGTTAAAAAAAGGACTGAGTTCATGATTTTTAAATTAGTACTACATCCTGCTACTGGAGTATTCCCAAAGAACAGTATATATATAATGGTAGCTCAGCCAGCGGGCAATTATATTGCCAGTGTTGCGAGGAGAGGCCTGCAAAGAACATTGAACAAGAAACCATCCATATGTCTGGCTAGGGATTCTAAGGTTTTCTATGGGTTGCCAGCCTCCACTTATTTTTTGGCCCTGTCTCTTGTTACCTTGTCCCCTGGACCCGCCTCAGAGTACAGCCCTAAAAGCTGTATAAGAGATTGTTTCCTTCTGTATATTTTGAAGAAGGAGGCAACAAAGAGGCCTGTTTTCCACTGTGTAAAGAAATAATGTTATACATTTGCTGGAAGGATTGTTTCTGCTATTGTAGTTATTAAAAGAAAACAGAACAAAAACCACACTTTTCGGCTCTGGCATGGTCACCGTGATCACAACCTCTGAGCTGGAAGACAGTTGTCACTTCTGAGCATGACTGTAGTGAATATAGTTCTTCTTCCATTGTAGCCACAGCCATTTTGTAGGAATGCAATGAAAAGTGCAGATACAATTAAGCTAAGCAAAGGTTTTGTCAGTGGTATCTGCCATCTACAACAGTCCATTCTCTTGTATTTGAATCAGAGAGGTAGCCGTGTTAGTCTGGAATTGCAGAAGTGACAAAGGGTTCTTATTTCCACTGCATGCATCCGATGAAGTGGGTATTAGCCCATGAAAGCTTATGCTCTAATACTTTAGTTAGTCTTTAAGGTGCCACAGGACTTTTTGTCACTTCTCTTGTATTTGTTATTTAGATTGACTTCATTGGTCTAAGAGAATATGCAGTGTTGTAGCTGTGCTGGTCCCAGGGTATTATAAAGACAAAGTAGGTGAAGTATTATCTTTCATTGGACCAATTTCTGTTGATGAGAGAGAAGTTTTCAAGCTTACACAGAGTTCTTCTTCAGGTCTGGGAAAGAAAAAAGCTGGCCCTGTGTGTGGTGAGTGGTTTCAGGATGGTTTTTTTGCATCCCAATATATAGCTGCCTGTTGCAAATATTTACAAGACAATGGACAATCCTCAGACACCCGCACTGAACACATAGCCAAACTCATCCATTTCATCCTCGCCCTTAACAATTTTACATTCAACAACAAAACTTTATCCAAACCATGGGAACAGCCATTGGAATTAGGATGGGTCTCCAATATGCCAACCTCTTCATGGACCACCAAGAAGAAGAATTTCTGGACAAATGCACCATGAAACTAATGATATACTTGAGATACATCAATGATATTTTTATCTTCTAGATAGACAGCTTAAACTCCCTCACAGAGTTCCACCACAACTTCAACAACCACCACCCACCCATTAAACTTTCTCCGGACACCAGCATCAGCTGCCTGGACACCACAATCAGCTTGAACAGTGGAACCCTACAGACAGCTATCTACAAGAAACCTATGACCAGCACCATAGGTGCCAGCTTCCCCCAGTGCCGGTGAGTGCTCACGCCCCCAACCCCCTGCCCCAACTCCGCCCTGGCCCTGCCTCCTCTCCTGAGTGCGCCGTGTCCCCTCTCTTCCCCTCTCCCTCCCAGCTGCACGAAACAGCTGTTTCATGATGCAAGCGCTGGGAGGGAGGGGGAAAAGTGGGCACACAGCAGCGCACTCAGAGGAGGAGGCGGAGGTGAGCTGGGTGGGGGAGGGGAGTTGCCAATGGGTGCTCTGCACCCACCAATTTTTCCCTGTGGGTGCTCCAGCCCCGGAGCACCCAAGGAGTCAATGCCTATGATCAGAACCCCTATCTTAATAGATCCACTAACCATCCCAAACACACCAAGAAATCTGTTATCTACACCCAAGCATTCAGATACCATGGATGTACTCTGAGGATAAAGTCTGGGATATACACCATAACACACTCAAAACCTCCTTCACCAAACAAGGACACTTCATCAGAGAAATAGATCACACCCTGAAACAGACCACCCAAAGAGAATCTGCTTCAATACAGAAATAAAACCACCTCCTACCACACACCACCAGTTGTCACCTATCACCCCCACCTCCACTGGAACCCATTTGGGGAATCATCAAACAGCTACAACTCATACTTGATGGTGATTCCATCCAGAAAAAGATCTTTCCTGAATCCTCTCTTTTGGCCCTCAGTAACCCCCAACTCCTCCAAGCTCATCATCAGAAGTAAGATTCCAACACACCAGGACACACCACCTCAATGTGGCACCAGACCCTGCCAGAACAACAGCTGCAAAACCTGCAGATGTATCTCCAATACTACAGTGATTAACACCCCCATAACACACCTTTCAAGATGTAGGTCTTACACTTAACTATCAGAACATGTGGTGTACCTCATCCAGTGCACTAAATGCCCCAATAGCAACGATGTCGGGGTGAACCCAAACAATCACTATGCTCTCCAATGAACTCCCACAGGAAAATGATAAAAGACAAAAACACCACACTACCTGTGAGCGAACACTTCACAGAGCGATCACTCAATATCTGACCCATCAGTTCTCATCCTCAAAGAAAATCCGTACAACACGTTCAAAAGACAAGCCTGGGAGCTTAAATTCATAACTTTTCTAGACACTAAAAATCGTTAACTTGAATAGAGATGCTGGTTTTTTGCCTTATCAGAACATCTATAATCCACTAACAACTCACTGCTCCTGCCCCAGTGCTTACCCCTCTTCTTTCCTCCCTGTGACTGGAGGAGTGTGATGGGCCAGTTTAACTTGAATGGTTGCTTGCTAACTATGCTAAACAATCTGTTCCACAGTGTATTTAGCTGTGACACTCTGATTAAGTTTCCCAGACTTGAAGAAGAGCTGTGCGTAAGCTCAAAAACATTTCTTTCTCATCAACAGAAGTTGGCCCAGTAAAAGATACTAACATACCCAGCTGGTCTCTCAAGAGAATATGACAATTCAGAAGCTTGGGTGTCTTCATATACATTTTAGAACAGATACATGGCAAATTTAAGGTGTCTTCTTATGGGGCAGCTAATGCATTAAAACGGTTCTTCCATTAAATGTAATAGATGTACCTCAAAGAGATGAACACAGTACTAATGGACATTAATTAGTTAATGCAGCTAAGCAGCTAGCCATAGTCCCTGCTAAGTTTCCCCTTCATCACCACAGATTAACACTTCTACGATACAAACAATGATGTAAATAACCTTTACTGTAAGTTATGGTCATTTGTTTGCACAATGGATTTTATGTTTTTATAAATAAAATACATTGATATTTTAATTTTCTAAAAAGAAGTCTGCAGGCTTGCTGGCAATTTTATTTTATTTTTATTATTTTTTTGGTGGAGGGGGTGTATCTTGCATATCATTAGACCTACATACTGCTTCACTGCAGGAAAAATGTACATCACCTGTTTTGACTCACAGGAACCTACCTGGCAATCAGACATCCCAGACTGTGCCACAACATACTGCATTCTCCAGAAGACCACCTGAGCATCAAGAACATGGGTTATAATCAGCAAGAGAGAGTGAAAGGTCCCCCAAATTCCTACAACCAGCCCCCTATGTTTTCAGCACTGATGGCTTAACTTCTTCTGTTGCTCTGGGCTAATTAAAATGGTTATTCTCGCAACCTCTTAAGGACAGAAAATAAAACCTTACCAACACCAACCAACCTGTGTTGATTTCCTAGACCTTAAACTGAGCAACAGACAAAGCCTCAATTGAGTACAAGAATGTAGTGGACAAAGTGTCCAAGTGATAAGAGAGCCATCCAGTGGACCATAAAGAAATATACAAACGAGCCCAATCTGAACAAAAATGGAAAAGGTTCATGAAAATGCCATCTCTGTGTTTCTCTGTTTCCTGCTAGGTAATACCCCTCAGCTACAGTTGCCCTACCTCATGGCCCACGGGTTAACATAGCACTGGTTTTAGAGTTGTACTGTGCACAGATCCATAGCCCCAGTATCTTTGGTAATAACACTATTCACACCAACAGTGCACATATCAAGTGACAGCACCCCTGCTGTAGACTTGAGGAAACAAATCACACAGCTCCTCACAAGGCAAGAGATAACAACAGCCAACAGACCCTGAGAGCGGGCAGAAGCGTTTGTGAGAGCTGCTGGAGTATAGGTAATAGATTGCAGTTTAGTGTGGCCTGAGGCGTGTGCAAACATGTACATTCTCTGCTGATTCCAGGCACTACGTGAGAGAAGCACCAAAAACGATCAATAGGCATGAAATACTGACATGATGAAATATTAAAACATCTAAATGTGTATACTACCGTTTGGCGATGGCTAAGGGCAGCACATATTTTAAGAGGAGAAATTATTTAGCGTAGTACATGGCAATATATCTTGGAGTGATGGGATGAAATTAAGAGAGGGAGAATTTAGGCTGAATAGAAGGAAAAACTTCCTGACGGTGAGATGCATTAGGCTTTGAAGTAGTCTCCAAAGGGAAGTGGTGGAAGCCCAACTGCTTGGGCTTTTAAAATTAGAAAGGACAAAGAACTAGAAAATGGGCTGTGGGGAACAATTTGGCAGGGAGTGGGGCTGGCTGAGCTAATAGGTCTTTTCCATTTCTAACTTATAGTGTGATGCAGCTGGATGGTATTTAGCAAGCAAAACGCAGGTTCTTACCATGGGCTCCATTGTGCCTTTATGGCAGAGCTCCAGATTGGAAGTGTTGTGAAGTCTTGTCCCTTCAGCAGGAGTTCTGGGCATTATTCTGCCTCTAGGAGGCTGGAAGTGGCCTGGAACAACTCTGTACCCAAGCAGAATGTACCCACTGTTACACTCCTGTAGGGACTGCAGCACACTCCCTCCTGCATGGCCAGTCAGCTGGACATTACACATGGGCTCGAGACCGTTGACTTGCCTTCTCTCAGCTCCCCATTCATTTGGAGAGTATCACATCCCACAGCAAGGAGTCCCTGGATGAAGCGGTCCCTGCCCTCTGGGGAACACAAGGACTGTACTTGTATCCCACCAATACATAGCTATGCAACAGGGGCGTCCTTGTGTCTTCCTTACCCTGTGCACCTATTGAGCTGACTAGCTGCCTCCATGTCAACTGAGTACACTTACAGCTTCTGGGGCCATCTTTTCCTCTCTACAGCTGTTAGCACAAAGGGACCCTGATCCTTAGTAGGGTCTCCAGGTGCCCCCATAATCCAAATGCTAAATAACAATAGGGACAATTAGTTATGCCACTCCTTACACTTGTATCCATTATAAACACATAAATATGCAGTTATCTAGTGTAAGCACACAGGTCAGCACTCTTTAGCCATATTACCCGCCTTCACGGACAAAAGAAGGCAAGAAAATTATGGACTTATATTTACTCGTTATTTAGTAGTATCTTTTCAACTTAACATGACAGGGATTTTAGGAGTCTGGTACCTAATATAGATTTATGTGTTTATCTAATTTCTCAGGATAACTTTAGCAACATTGTTTGACATGTTTAGGAATCTGCCATTTATTTGGTGAGACTATACAAAATGCTTGAGATTTTCAAAGCCGTGTAGAGGATTTCACCACACATCTCCCATGTCTGAGAGCTTGCCTACACAGTGGGGAAATGAGCACTACGGGGGTGGGATTTCTAAAGCCACTAACTTGGCGTGCACTGATTCGTCCATTAAGATCCTGCTGCTGTGCACCAAAGGTTCCCTGTTGTCCTTTAGCATAGTACTGTCTCAAACAGCCCAGAGTCCTTTGCATGGCTTCAAAAGTTTTAGCCAGTGTTCTCACAGCACCTGTATGTCTCAAATCTTTGGAGAGCCTCGTTCCATGGTTAGATTCACACTGTGGGTGCCCTGGTTTGGTATAAAGAAAGCAGGTGTGCAATTACTACTTATTTGTGATAGTTCCCAGAGTGGTAGGTCTTTCCAGACATACCCGAAAGGATGGTCCCTGCCCCAAAAAGCTACGGTTAGACAGGCAGACCAAGGCAGGGCAGTGAAACAACAGAAGGGTTTTTCTACACAAATCAGTGAGACTCACTACAGGCAACATGGGAAGGAAATTAGGCAGTACTTAAAAATCAAGAAAGTTGGAGTTAAAACTTTCATGTAGTGCTGCACTAGGAAATATTTTGGGGGCGTTCTATGGCAGGGGTTCTCAAACTAGGGTTCAGGAGGTTATTACATGGGGGGTGTTGCAAGTTGTCAGCCTCCACCCCAAAACCTGCTTTGCATCTAGCATTTATAATAGTTTTAAATATATTAAAGTGTTTTTAATTTATAAGGGGGGTAACGTTCAGAGGCTTGCTATTTGAAAAGGGTCACCAATACAGAAGTTTGAGAGCCACTGTTCTATGGCCTGTGTTATACAGGAGGTCAGACTAGAAGTTCACAATGGTCCCTTCTGGCCTTGAAATCTATGGATCTAAGACACAGAGAAATCATCCAGCTCTTGTTATCTTCTGATCAGAATGAATTCTTCTGACCTCCATAATTCACGGATAGCTGTGATCTAACTGCTGTACGTATCTGTGGAGGTGGCACGCCAGAAAGCTTTGGGTGATATTTCTGCAAAAATGAGAACAATGATCAAAATTCTGAAGCTCCTGAAGAGCTACCCTCTGTTTCCTGTTGGATTCCCTCCGCCCCCATTTTGGCTGTCCAAAGCACAAGTGACCTGTGATGGAACCATATGTGCATTTGGGCTTATTCAAAGTTGTTACTGGTTGGGAGCTCCTTCCGTACATTCGGGTTGAAAGTCTCCTTGCTTGGTAATGCACTGGGCTTGGCATCTGAAATGACATTTGAAATCTGCCCATGCCTCTTCCACTTTGGTATTGAGGAAGGGGGCGGGCTCCCCCTCCTTGTTGTCAGACTCATCATGCTGACTCATATCTCCAGCTAAATCATAATGGTTATTCTGAAATGTCAGCTGTTGCTCTTTTCACCCTCACATGGTTTCAGATTTAGGCTGAGGTTTCCCTAATGCATAAACCATTACTAAAATTGTGGTTTTTGACAGTCAAGGTACTGCAAAGATGCTATTCTATTGTAAAAGCCTATATTTCCAAAGTTGTAATGAAAGGCTGGATCATACTGACCTATATGTTTCTTTGTAGGTCACCTAAAAGAAAGTCCATATATGTCTGCCAAATGTATTTCAGCGTTATTTGACAGGAGAAATAGCTAACAGCATTATCATGTATTCTTTTACCAACTGTTAAGAGCATTATTTGAAGAATATGGCTTGAATATTTCTAAAGATTATTGCTTGATTAAGAAACATGGTCATAATTTATATGATCTTTCATACATGATATAGTTTTCTTGTGATTCTTGTACAGACCTCTCTGCTCCAGTGATGGCCTTTAAAATTAGCTTTTGAAGCCTTGTGGTTTCAGCTGAATAAGGATTTGTTCTCTTCCGATGCTCTTATTAAACTGGTCTATGTTATTGCAGGTAATGAAATGATATTCCACTCGTTTACATGAGAGTGTGAATCAGAAGTAACTCCACTGAAGCCAGTGGAATAACACAAGTGGGTGCCAGTGTGAGTGAGAGGAGAATGGGGCCTTAGGAACCTCATATTTTACCTTAAAACCAAAACAAAGTACAATGGAGAAGCAAAATACAAGTAATTAGAAAACCCTTCCTGGACCAATGTAGGAGGTGAACAGGACCATGTTGTTGCAGATAGAAATGCACTAAAAGGGTAATGCCACACACAGCCTGATCTGCCCATGCAGAAAACTAAGAGCTTAATACCATAGAATATATAGAATGTGCCTATCCCATTTTCTAGCCACAAGAAGTCTAGCAATCGCACACTAAACTAAAGCACTGCAAAACTGACACAAGTCAACTGACCAGAACTCAACCAACCCTCCAGTAAAAGAAATTCAGCCCTACCTCTCCGCAGGGTTAAACCACCCCTCAAGCATACGCCTGAGTGAGTAGATAAGACTTGCCCTGAAAAACAACATGCTCAGGCCCTGTGAGATCAATGAGAGAAGCAAATTCTGGATTTGTGTGTCCTCCAGTGAGAAGACACTGCCTCCAGATCCAACACATGAAAATCTAGGGATTATTTATGAGAGCATCTCCTGATCTCATCTGTTGGGGTAAAATAACAAGGAGAGGTTAGTGCTAGGATAACCCTGATAATAACCTTCATTCTGTGTCCTTGTGGCATACAGTTATCAATACTGTTATCTTGGTCATCATTAATAAATGAACCTGGACCCCCCCACTGCTCAGAGCATACTGAGCCTCTACAGCTTGAGCTAAGGGGTTACATGGTCTTTTGCTGGTAGCTATAACAGACCCAGATCCTCTCCAGATCAGGCACAGAGGGAAATACATAACACACTGAACAGTGGGTTACACAATCACAGATGATTTTTCTTTTATTTTTTTTAGGAAAGAGTGAGCTTTTCACCAGGATCACCTTTCTTTGTCCCAAAATACTTCCTTTGGATGACCTTTCTCTTCCCCATTTTCTGCTTTACATTTGCCCCCTTTTGTGTTACTGCTGAGTGAAGGGTTTGGCATTTGCTCCCCTGAACATTGCTTTTAGGTTCTTATACCACCCTGATCACAGCTCTAATCTGATCCTGTGTGTTTAACCAGACCCCACAAAAGGGTGCACCCCCGAGATAGAACAGGCTTTGAGAAGGACACACCACGCAAGGACTCAATAAATGTGCCTCTTGGAAAAGAATCCGGTGAGCAGAGCTGAACCAGCTTCTTCCTGTGAACAAGTGCTGCTCGCCGACCTGTGTACTCAAAAGATGTAAAATGCCACAAAACGAAATTCTGCTTCTCACGGCTCTCTGATGTTGAGGTCACTGTTATGAACACATCACAGATGGCCAGGCAGTATATCATGAGCTCCCAATCTGTACAGGAATCAGAATTGTCTGACCTGCTGTGTCAGGGAAAGAAACAACACCGATTACGTTGGGCATTCACAGAGCAGCTGAACATGGTGCACCATCACTTTTGGGCTTGGGAAACAAGCACAGAGTGGTGGGATTGTATCATTATGCAGGTCTGGGATGATGAGCAGTGGCTGCAGAATTTTCTGGTGTGGAAAGCCACCTTCGTGGAATTGTGTGTGGCGCTGACCGCAGCCCCATGGCACAAGGACACCAGAATGAGAGCTGCCCTCTCGGTGGACAAGTGCGTGGCAATCACTGTGGGGAAGCTGGCAAGTCTAGACTTCTACTGGTCGATCACAGATCAGTTTGGAGTTGAGAAGTCCACTGCTGGGACTGCATTTAAGCTTAATGCAAGTGTGCAGGGCCATTAATTGCTTCCTGCTACAAAGGACAGTGATTCCGGGCAATGTGCAGGAAATAGTGGATGGTTTTGCAGCAATGGGATTCCGTAACTGTGGTGGGGCAATAGATGGCACACATATCCCAATTTTGGCTCCAGACCATCTTGCATAGAAGTACATCAATAGAAAGTGATACTTCTCTATAGAATGCAGGTGCTCGTGGCTCATAATGGGCATTTCATTGATATCAACACAGGGTGGTCAGGGAAGGTGCATGATGCAGGAATCTGCAGGAACATGGGCCTGTACAGAAAGCTGCAGCAGGGACTTTCTTTCCAAACCAGAATATTCCAATGGGGGGATGTTGAAATGATTATAGTGATCCTGGGAGACCCAGCCATGGCTGATGAAGCCTTACACAGGAAACCTGACAGCAGCAATCAGTGCTTCAGCAACAGGCTAAGCAAATACAGAATGAGTGTGGAATATGCCTTTGGCAGATTAAAAGTGTGCTGGCGATGCATTTATAGCAGGTTAGACCTAAATGAGGAAAATATTCCCATGGTCATAACAGCCTGCTGTGCACTCCAGAACAGTGTGAGGCTAAGGGTGAAAAGTTTCCCTGGGGGTGGCATGTGGAGGTGGATCACCTGGCAGCTGATTTTGAGCAGCCAGATTCTAGGGCTATTAGAGGGTCATAATGAGGGGCTTGTAGACGGGTGGCTACCCCACTCCTAAAATAAGAGGAGTGAGAACAGCTGGGGGAGGCTGACTGAGAAGCAGCCACAGCTGTGGACAGCTCATCCAGGGCCCATCTGGCCCTTATAAGAGGGTTGTGGGCCAAGTGCTGGAGAAGTCTCCCTCCAGCTGTGGAGAGAGAAGGGCTCACTGCCTGAGAGGAAGGTACCTTAACTGGAGCAGGGCTGGGGAATAGGGCAAGAGATCTGGAGAGCTCCAGCCTGGTAAACCCCCAGGCTGCAGGCCTTGCTAAAAGCCCAAAAAGGTACTGGGGCTACAGAGGTGTAGCCTAAAAATAGGCTGAGGCAGCCGGTCCTAACCCGTTGCCAATGATGAAAGGCCATTATGGACTGGAGTCTGCCCCAGTGAGCCGGGGCTAGATGATGACTGGCAGGAACCACTGAGGCAAGCTGGGTTTAGAGGGTTAGGGGTTCCCCTGGGAGTGGAGACCCAGAGCATGGAAGTACTTCTGGGACAGAACCCCGAAGTTAAAGGGCACTGGGGTCCAGGAGTGACATGGGGCCTGAGGCAGACAAGATATCAGCCAGCAGGGAGTGATCCAAGGCTAAAAAGAGCTAATTATCAGAGGACCAGCAGGAGGCGCCGCACTGGTGAGCATCATATCACTAGAGGACTATTCGAATGAGGGAGGTTTGAGGCACCATTTGGACAATAAGTTCCAGTAAGGGGTCTTTCTATGCAACACTCTGCCATGCTTTGTTAACTTGCAGGAAAATATTGATGATTCCTGACCATGATTTGTACTCAGCATGTGATCAAATTGCCACTGTGTATTAATTCCAGCAGCAACCACCATGTATAGGAGACAAATAAAGACTGGTTATCTTTCAGAGAGTTTGTTTTTATTAAATGCTAATTAACAACACACACAAAAGGCTTGGTGGGAAGGGAGATAAAAATGAACGTCAATGTAGGGCCTTATAGCTGTGTGTAAGTCCAGCTATCATTTTGAAGCTGTCAGACGGGATGGAGTGAATGGGGCATCTAGACAGGCCAGGAATTTGCAAGGATTATGCGAGAGGAGTTTTGGGAGGGCAGGGAAAGCAGTTCTGTATTGGCTGTGGGGGCGGAGAAGCATTCATGAATTCAGCGTGCAGCATGATTAGGGACTTCAACATCTCCATTAGCTCCTCCATCACTTCTATAATCTGCTCCTGACCCATTAAAATTCACTCTTGGCTCTCCTTTTTGTCCTGCCTGTATATTTTATAATTTTCTTTTAAAGTCTCTCTCTGCACCCTGCATTCTTGCTTTTTGGCCTTTGAGGATGGAGCACCTCTTGACTCATGTCCCCCTTATTTCTCCTTGATCGCTTTCTTATCTAGCGGAGGCACTCCGCTGGTGTGTAGGGGGTTCTCCTGAAGGTCACATCTGCAGAAAAACAAGAATCAATAAACAGAAGCATGATTTTTAGTTCATGCACAGCATTGAATCATTATTCTAAAATGCACTTCTTTTTAAATACAAATCAGTTTCTCACTGTTTCTTGACAAGCGCATAGCTTGGTGAACACCCTGAACATGGTGAATTCAGCCCAGAGGAGGCGGATGACCCTGCCACATGCTCCACATCATTCTCCTACTCAAACTCCTCATCCACAACTTTGTTCTTGGGATTAATTCTGCTGTCTCCAGACCCACCAAAGTATCCACAGGCTCTTGGTGGTGAAGGTGGGGTTGCCACCAAGGAGGGTATCTAGCTCCTTATAGATATAGGTCTTCAGCACAGCACCCGAGTGATGGTCTGACTCCCTTGCCTTCTGATTCTCTTACCTCTGCTCCTTTATCTTTGCACAGCGATACATGTCCCATTCGTAGCCCTTATCAGCATGCCATGAGAAATCAGCCCATAAGTATCAAAGATCCTAGGGCTGGAGAGGATCTGGGACTGCACAGTCTCCTCTCCCCACAGTGCCATAAGATCCAACAATTCATATGTGTTCCAAGTGGGACAGCATTTGCTGCATGGAGCCACCATGGTCAGATGGGAAGATGTGATGTGAACTCTCCATGCCAAGCAAACAGGAAGTGGAATTTCAAAAATTCCAAGGTCTTTAAATGGGATGGGGCAGATACCTATATACCTAGGTGCTGGGCAACGGCGTTTGAACTGCTGAGCAGAGTGGTCAGGATGGCATTGCAGGACACATCCTGGAGGCCATTTACAGTGACATAACCAAGTGCAATGTCTACATTGACACTTTGCCGCAAAAAGCTCTACACCTCTTCAAGGTGGTTTTATTTTTTTGGCAAAGCAGGAGAATTTCATCATTGGAGGGAGCACTGTATTATATACACTTCCGCCGTTTTGTCAATAAAGCTGACTTTTGTTGACAAAACTACTGTTGACAAGGCCTCTGTTTCTCCAACTAGACAGCTAATCAGATACATTTCATAACCTCAGAAACAAGACTATTTAACTATTCTGCTTTTCAGAATGAAACAAGGACTAGAAAATATCATATGCACTATGATATGTATATGTGACTATGTTGGACAACATATTTCATGTGTAACAGACATCAGTTATGGAGGGCAAAAACATTTTTCCCAAGAAAAGCATGTTAAATTCAATATGTTTCTTTATATTGAACGGCTGAAATTTTGGAGCTAAGTGTACTGGTCTGGAAAGGAGGCAGGAACTAGAGTGGGATATGTACAAATGAAATAGTGGAGCAAAGAGATCTAACCTTGGAGAAAAACTACTTTCCACAAGTTGGGTAACCTTAATTAAAAGCCAGAGGACTCTGTTCTCCTCTTCCCATGCTTAACTCCCAGATGCAAAGTCAATGGAAAGACTACCAATGACTTTAATGGGCATTAGACCAGCTCTTCTAGAGGGAGAGGAGAATATCTGATTATTTTCCCTTTTTCAGCAAACCCCTATATAGTAGTTAAAAGTGCTTCCATTGGGCAGTCCAGCAGTATAATGGTTTGTCTCTTACATGCAGGAAATTGTTCTAAATACAGGCATGTCGCATCTTGCATGAGGGTTCTCTTCCGCGGTTACCGTGTAAAGCAGAAACTGCATATAGCCAGAACCCATTGACTTCAATGTTGGGCAAAATCGCCCATCCTACAGAAAGTTTTTAATTTTTTTCCTCCCTTCTTTTTTTTTTTTTTGCCGACTACATAAAGCGGAAATCGCGTAAGTGAAATGCACCTAAGACGTGACATGCCTGTATGTTGATTTGAAAAATATGTTTTAGACAGTGTAAACATTTAGAGGCAGATCCTCAGCACAACTTCACTGACTTCAGTGGATTGGTGCTGATTCACACCACCTGAGGATCCAGCCCAACTCATTCATCATTCTCAGCCAAAATGAGTATTTTATTTCAATGGACAATTTTATCTGAGTGTTGCATGTAGGATCAGGCCTACAAAGCAATAAAAAAGAAGCCTTTTTAGGTTCTTTTCCTTGCTCTGAATCCAGGCTCACATAGATTCCTGTCACATGTGCCCCATCCCTCTTGGGGATTTAACAGACAGAAGCTGAAAGAATTAGATGGAAATATCCTATTTGAGCACCTCATAATCTTTAGAGTGGTAACCGTGTTAGTCTGTATCGGCAAAAACAATGAGGAGTCCTTGTGGCACTTTAGAGACTAACACATTTATTTGGGCATACGCTTTCGTGGGTTTTAGCTCATGAAAGCTTATGCCCAAATAAATGTGTTAGTCTCTAAAGTGCCACAAGGACTCCTCATTGTTTTTTCATAATCTTTGGTGTGTTTATTTGCAGAACGGCCGTATAAGGTAAGGTAATGTTGTTAGATCCATTTTAAAGAACGGGAACTGGTACAGAGAGACTAAGTGACCTACATGCCATCAAACAAGAAGGCTGTGGCAGAATGGAAAGTTAAATCCAAGTCTCTCAAATGCCAAATTAACACCCTACCCACTGGTCCATCCTTCCGCTCCTTTCTTATCACTTATCCATCCTTACAACCTCTGCTGTATAAATAAATCATGAATAAGATCTTTCTCTTTTTGTCTCTCCTGATTAGAGATTCCAGTTGGTGGGTCTACCATCATCTAGGCCATGGTATCTCAACCTAAAAGTCACAAATGTGTTTCAGAGGATCATGACCACCCTGCCTTTCCTTATGATTGGCTAAATGGGAAATGGGTCCTGAAATATTTTCTGTTGTAACTTGAAGTCATGGTATAGAAAAGTTTGAGAATCGCTGATCCAGTAGAATTTCACATTTTGTATATTGTTCTCTTTTTTTGTATGTTTACTCTGAAGCTTAAGTACAATTTTTTGCAATGTTTGGATAAATTTTGTCAAACAGTGTTTGAGTTTCAGATCATTACAAAATTGCTCTGCCTTGAAACGTTAACATGTGTCTAACATTTCTTTGTATCCCTCGCTAAAAAATGGTTTGTGACTGCTCCAGATTTTCCACACAGTTAAATCTCCTTGAAAACATGTGCAAAGCCTGTATTAGAAAAAGAAAATAGGTTGTAATTAAGTGCAGTTATTAATAATTGTATCCAATTATAATGGTTGTAGTGCATGTATAAGTAGTTTGCCTTCTGGTGGTTGGTAGATGAGTGGTGGTTTTGTGAATTCCAAGGGGGCCTAAATGTTGGACTTACGTATCTACAGTGGCATCCCACTTGTGAATGGAGCCCCTTGTACTTTGTGGAGTTCATGAGATCTACGGAGCAGTGGAATCTGGTGGTAACCAGGAGCCTTGCAGAGCTCATGGGATCTGTGTTATAGAGACCCTGTGGACCTCTTACACTGTATTAGTTCTATATAATTATTTTAAAAAAAAAGTTGACTCTGTTAAAGTTGCTGCTATAGGATGTAGTCTAAGGAATCCTACTGTTAATAAAACCTAAGCATTTTGAGGTATCAGTAGAGAAGAGCTAAAGAAAGATAGATAAATATTCATCTCTTAAACATCACATATGTGATCTCTTAAATAGTGGTAGCTGAGGAGGTGATGTTTTGAGTCACATGTGGATCCAGTTTAGGCCACATTCCAAGATGTGTCCAAATTCATAAGAATCAGATTTCATGAGCTATTGCCATGAGACTTTCAAAGAGATTTAGAGACAAGGTTCCAGACATATTCATTTTGGTTCATTTTATATAGAGATTACACACACATACACAAATGGCATTAAAATAATGCTAAGGTTGCAAAGTCAAGCTCCCAAACATTAGGAAATGCCAGAATTAGGGCTGTTGATTAATCACCATTAACTCATGCGATTAACTCAAAAAAATTAATTAAGCTTTTAAAAAATGAATCACGATTAATTGCAGTTTTAATCACACTGTTAAACAATACAATATCAATTGAAATTTATTAAATATTTTGGATGCTTTTCTACACTTTCAAATATATTGATTTCAATTTCAACACAGAATACACAGTGTACAGTGCTCGCTTTATATTATTATTATTGATTACAAATATTTGCACTGTAAAAATGATAAAAGAAATAGTATTTTTCAATGCGCCTCATACAAGTAGAGTAGTGCAATCTATGTGAGCATGCAATTTACAAAAGTAGATTTTTTTGTTACATAACTGCACTCAAAAACAAAATAATGTAAAACTTTAGCACCTACAAGTCCACTCAGTCCTACTTCTTGTTTATCCAATTGCTTATATTTATGGGAGATAATACTGCCGGCTTCTTATTTACAATGTCATCTGAAAATGAGAACAAGCATTCACATGGTACTTTTATAACCAGTGTTACAAGGTAATTATGTTCCAGGGATGCTAAACATTCATATGCCCCTTCATGCTTTAGCCACCATTCCCAATGACATGCTTCCACGCTGATGACACTCATTAAAAAAATACTGTCTTCATTAAATTTGTGACTCAGCTACTTGGGGGAGAATAGTATGTCTCCTGCTCTGTTTTACCCACATTCTGCCATATATTTCATGTTATAGCAGTCTCGGATGATGACCCAGCACATACTGTCCATTTTAAGAACACTTTCACTGCAGATTTAACAAAACAGAAAGAAGGTACAATATGAGATTTCTAAAGATAGCTACAGCACTTGACCCAAGGTTTAAGAATCTGAGGTGCCTCCCAAAATCTGAGAAAGACAAGGCGTGGAGCATGCTTTCAGAAGTATTAAAAGAGCAACACTCCGATGTGGAAATTACAGAACTCAAATCACCAAAAAAGAAAATCAGCCTTCTGCTGGTGGTGTCTGACTCAGGCCTTCTCTACATTACCGGGGTAAGTCGACCTAAGTTATGCTACTCTAGCTACATGAATAACATAGCCGAAATTGACATAGGATAGGTAATTTACTGTAGTATCTACACCACGCTGCATCAATGGGAGATGCTCTCCCATCAACTTACTTTACTCCTCTTGTTCCAGTGCAGTATAAAAGTTGAACAGAGAGTGCTCTGCGGTCAATTTATCGGGTCTTCACTAGACCCACTAAATCGACCCCCACTGCATCGATCGCAAGACCGTTGATCCCCGGTAAGTGTAGACATGGCCTCAGATGATGAAAATTAACATGCATCAGTCTACACTGCTTTCGATCATTATCAAGCAGAACCTGTCATCACCATGAACACATGTCCTCTAGAATGGTGGTTGAAGCACAAATGGATATATAAATCTTTAGCACATCTAGCATGTAAATATCTTGCGACGCCCGCTACAACAGTTCCATGTGAAGGCCTATTCTCACTTTCAAGAAGCAGGCAGAATTTTCTCCTGCAAATGTAAACAAACTTGTTTGTCTGAGTGATTGGCAGAACAAGAAATAGGACTGAGTGGACTTGTAGGCGCTGAAGTTTTACATTGTTTTATTTTTGAATGCAGGTTTTTTGTACATAATTCTACATTTGTAAGTTCAACTTTCATGGTAATGAGATTGCACTACACAAGTTGTATGAGGTGAATTGAAAAATACTATTTATTTTATTTTTTACAGTGAAAATATTTGTAAGCAAAAATAAGTATAAAGTGATCACTGTACACTCAGTATTCTATATTGTAATTGAAATAAATATAATTGAAAATGTAGAAAACATCCAAAATATTTAAATAAATGGTGTTCTATTATTGTTTAACAGTATGATTAATCACATGATTAGTCATGATTAATTTTTTAACATCAGGATCAATTGCAATTCATTTTTAATTGCTTAACAGCCCTCGCCAGAATTAAGGTTTCCTGTGAAACCTTCATTCATTTCCCTTGTGTAAATGGATTATGATACAGACTTTAATTATATAATTACATACTATTTTTTTCCAGGGGATATGAAAATATTCTGCCTGGATGGTTAAAGTTTGGCACTGTAAAAAACTGAAAACAGGATTTTACAGTGGGAAGTATCAGGCAACCTTAATTATAGGCCACAGTACCAGATCCATTTGTTAGATAGATAGATAGATAGATAGATAGATAGATAGATAGATAGATAG